>NADL03000691.1:1800000-2175093 GCA_002205965.3 Kappaphycus alvarezii
ATGAAAAGTAGATAAAAATTTTTTCGATGAATCAGAATAAATAAAATTGTGGGCCTCTAATTAAATAATGTTACACAATTTTCATCGCTTTATTCGATACGGAAAACAAATTATTTATTTTACAGTAATTGTAAAATAGTTTTTTAATTTTCACAATCTGTGCTAAAGATTTTCACATAGACACACTCTCATCAAAAAGTGTAGGCGGACACAGTAATAGGGGAGAAACTACGCTAATTTAAATGACATTTTAAGAACACCCATCAAAAGACTGTATTGGACATTTGTAAAGCTGCGTCGTAGAATCATTCCTTGCCAACGCCCGGTCGTTACCGCCTCGGTTCACATTGAACAATTTCCATATCGCCGTCAACCAAACAACAAGTAGCCCCTCGTCTCTACCTTCAAACTACTCTGCCCCAACTAAGCTCCAGTTATTGGCAAACCGTCATTATCTCCGCCGGAAGCCAATCCTTCAATTATGAGAAGAATTTGCTGTGCTGCCTTACAGCCTCATATCTGTTCAATTCATTGCCATCTCTCCCCTTCTTTATTCACCACAAGCAAGTTAAGTACCCCTGCCAACTTTTAATCATGTATCAACTCCTTTCATCTCCCTGTTCCCTTCCTTTGCAGAGTATTCCTAATGTTTTCATTAACTGTCAATGTAGCACCTCTTTGCTGCCTCCTCTGCTCACCATAAAACAGCTCCATGACCACATATTCCCGCAAACACGTAGCCTCTCTCTATTTTAACTGTCTTCTTTACTTATGCGCAGTAATAAACGAAGAAGCAGTGGTTCTAGCGAGTTCAAGTTTTGATATAAGCATCAAATGCGTAAACGGAGTAATCGAACCAGGACAAAATCTTCCAACTTATCCGGAAAGAAGTTCGTCTATCCCTAGTAATCACCAAATGAACGAGTTTGAGACGGTTTCGCTGGAACACGGCATTGTGGGAGTGGCCAGTATTGTACTGGAAACACGTATTATTCCTGTTTATGCTCCCCTATGGTCTTGACAAACCTAATGGACGCACGCTGGTCATCTTGAGAGGTCTGTACATCCAAGCCTGAGGATGAAATGTCACAGGTGTTATACATCTGGACTCGTTCTTCATGATGCTTTCAGTGGTGAGAAATGGTTACCAAGTTGATTTTTTTCCTTAAGTTCGGCTTAACTGCGGTTCCTGCAACGATCGATACGTCAACTTTGCTTTGGGAACCAATAAGCAACTATTCTTGTTCGAAATCCGATATAGACGATGAAAAGCAACGGCAGGAGCCTCACGACTGTTTGGAACTTGATTCTCCTGTTTACATATAGGAAGTGAATCTGCATTTTGATACGTCTCTGAGATTATATTTATGTATGGACATATATGTGGATGTATGATCACTATCAGTAGATTAGTCATCCTCCTAAAAAGATTTTTCGAGAAAACTCGAATTGTCCTAATCTGGGGAATGAAGCTTCATCAAGAGCGACGCCACGTGACACAATCTTTTTCTCAGCCACGGTATCTCGGAGCTGATATCCGTTCTTTGAAAGGGGCACCCTCATTAGGGCTTGAGGAGTCCATAAATCCAGTTCCACTACATACTTCTTTGGCAAATCGTACTAATATTTCCTGCCAAACACTCAGAGATGGGAGATGTTTGGAGAAGTTCCATTGCAGATTTGATGAAGCGTAGTATTTTCGGTAAGGAACTGGAGGTATCTCTATTAAGTATATGCACGGTGGTGGAGATCAATTCAGCCCAAAAGCATTTCGGAAGCGACTTGTGATGCAGCATAGATCGGAAGAGATTGAGAAGAGTTCGTTTTATTCGCTCGACTGTTCCACTTTGCTGAGTAAGACGGGAAACGGTGAGCTGATATTGAATAAGCTGGACCCCCCTAAAGTTCTTGAATGCTGTAGAGAGATATCCTCCACAATTGTGTGCCGCCATCCCTTTAGGAGAATTTAATTGTTCTCGACAGGGACGTCCGTGTCATGGAAATCATTTACATAAACAATCTCATGAGGCCCGCCGGTGAGATTTTACGCAAAGAACTTTTACTTTTTGAAATGACCCAAAAGTTCGATTTCTAGGAAAGAACACTGGTTACTTGGATTAATCATTGCTAAGTGACACGACACAACGAGCCCTACCTAGTGAATTATTTCTAAAAGGTCCTGAAACTTCTGAGTGAACCAATTGAAGGGATGACGTAGAACGCCCTTCTATCAAATTTATAATTGACACAAGATGAGATTTTCAAAGGATAAATCAACGAATGAGTCTGATTTATCAGAGCTGCCGATCTCAACACAAGTTACAGCTCCACTAATAACCATATACTTTATCTCAGCGGTGCTGCTGTGAGCTAGTTTCCCATACGAAGTTTAAAAAGAAATAAGCGAAGAAATTTACTTTACAGCGGAATTTGCTGAACATGGACAAGAATCTAATTTATGGGCCCTTCTCAATAGTCCCAGTGGCAACTATTGAGACATCTGTTTGGTTAGTGAAAACAACGCCGTCTCGGTTGAAAGAAGAGTAAATGCCTATATCAGCTGCTATCAAAGCTTTGTAACGTGAATAACTACCTGTATCAGGCACTTCAAAGTATTATTGTTACGGCTGAGAGTTAAAATTACATCCCCTAAGGCTTATATTGGTTCTATATAATCTGATCCCAGGTCTAGAGCTGGCCTGGATGGGAAAGCATGATACGTGAGGAAGGTCTTTCTATTATGTGTTACATGTGAGGGATAGCAAGAGTAGAACACCCATTCATTAGCGAAGGATGTGATAGTCCCAATTGTTTGTTGCGCAACACTGATTTTCTAAGCGATTCTGAGATGAACATAAAGGTTCTTTTCATCAACAGGGTGATAGGTGGTGAGATTACAGGGCGCAAATTACTTTAAAGGTCTTGGTTCTTGTCCTGGCAATGATATGATCAATGATCACATGTGCTCGGCAAGCAGATAAAAGTCTCTATATTATTCTTTCTCAAGGGGAGCTTCAGAAGCTGCAAGAATTTTCCCAACATTACGTCCTTGTCCAAGTTAGTCCCAACTGGGTGGCCAACAGGAGGGATATATGATTTCTTTTTGAAGCAGCTTCTGCTGTAACGGTGCTTTACACAGTTAATTCATATCTCATCTGAACATTCTCGCCTAAATTTCGGACGCTTTTTTCCTACAGGAACCGCAGGTTCTGAATCCCTCAAGGCGTCCTTGCCTCGATTTGAATGGGGCTGTTCTTCCTGGGTTCATATGCTTTGAACAAGCTCTAAGCGGAATTTGGTGTCATAGATGCAAGCAGCGTCTACCGAAATGAGACTATCTAAGCGATCCGCTGTACAGTTTAGTCGAACCGTGGCCCTTTCGCTATCTTTGATGTGAAAAAACATAGAATTGAGAGTAGCAGCAAGCTAGCAGATACGAGTGACGAACATGAAACCTTTCTCATGGATCATCTTGGCGGTGTAAACTCGACGCTTGGCAGCTAGTTTACTGAGAACATTATATTTATTAAAGATATCACAGATGAGCGATTAGGAGACCTCGGCGATGTTGGAATGCTCGACTTGCTCGAGATGGATGTCAGGTAGAGACCGTCTAAAGATGGCCCTTGCAATGTGCCTTTTTCCACGCGGGAGTATGTGTGTGACTAGGATCGTGTAGGGACTTCAGTAAGACGGTCGTCGACTTCCTTCGATAAGAGCATTAGTAGCAATCTAGACTTACAGATGTGGAAGTTTCATCGCAGAAGTTCTCGATACTGTCAAGATTAAGTCCAGAAGCATACATGTAGATGGTGCACAGAGAATCTAGAACGATATTATTTATTTCTATGCTTTACATGCTTGTTGCGGTTGTGTCGCGTCTGGAGTAGGCATTGAAAAGGGGACAAAACGTGATGGCCGATCTCCGCTATACACTGTTCCGACTCTTCTCTCCACCTTTCGTTGCTCTATCTGCTTTAGACTTGAGACCTTGAGCTGAAAAGATCACGAATGAAGAGGGAAGTTTTGGAATTGAATATAAGATTGAGATGAGTTGTAGTTTCAAGAGTGGTGCCGGAGAGAAGGCTCCATCTGAAAGAGGAGTTGAAACCCTTGCAAATGTTCGACCAGGTGCAATAGAGGGGGCATTAGTAGAGAGTGGAAACTAAGTAAGAGCAGCGGCGCGGGAGAAGTTAAAGCGGGAGAAGGAGAGCTGTTGAAACTAGGCACGGGCCTTGGGATAAACCGAGGTATGGAACAACAACGAGGCAAAGAGGCAAAGAGAGGAATACGGGTCGCAAGAGGGGTTGGGTCCTGTTTTTTGCAGATAAAGAGCAGCGAAGGGCCGCAAAAAAACGGCTGTAGGTAATTCAGGGACAACAGATGCTATGCAGGCCACAATATAGAAGGTCAGTACATAATGCAGAGGTCTCAAGAGTTTTGACAAAACCTTACATTAATTTTCCTTTCCCACTCGGAGTACAGGGTAGCACCCCCAGAGTGGTTAAGTTTCTCCCTATACGCAGTGTCGGATAGCGTCCAAGGTGCGCGAGGGAGATGCATTAGCAAGCAGTGATGGCACTGGGGCCCATAACTTTATCGAAAAAATGTAAAAAGTGAGCGCGAGTGGACGAGGGAGAGATCAATACGGTAAGAGAGAGATCAAAAAGCGAGCGAGAGAGCGAGAAAGAGGAGAAAGAGAGCGAACAAAAAAGTTAGTTTGGAGAAAAGAGAGTGTCGAAGATCTTTGCCCAGTGTAACGATTATGCCCATACGGTAAATTACCTCAATTATCCTGCCAGTATCTCTTTAGTAACCGCTAGAAAGGATTTACACTGTAAAAAGTCATCAGTGCAACTTCTGCATTGTACCCATGCACCAGTGTAAAACACAAGATCATACCACTTGTGCTAAATGAATGACATGAAGCCATCGTGGCTATATCGCGTGGTTCTCGGAACATTCCGTACATCACCAATTAGCAATTACTGCATGCCCCCTTGTCAGTTAGACAAATAGACCTTTTCCATGATAATTAGTGCTGTCTAAATCACCAATAGCTGCCACTTGAGCCTTGAAAAGCTCTTAGTTTGATACCTGTAGGGCCGCTTCCTCTAGAATACCTTTGAATTCAGTTCCGTTTGCTTACAATTTATATATGCTGGTGAGTGCTTTCGTATATAAACCATGGTCTGTTGCTTCAGCCTTTTTCCCGGAAGCATCAAACGACAGTTAAATCATCGATTACCTTTGTGCGCGTAACACCCCACACTCTAAGGCCAGAAATGGGGTTAGACTGGGACTTGTGTTGACCTCGAAGTGAGTTTGCTAATGCTTCCGAACGATCAGAGGAAGTCTTTTGAAGCCATGTAGACGGCAGTGAGAGGCTAATCCCGAACCTGCTTGAGCTGATTTAAAGATATCTGATCAAACTTATAGCAATGAACAGTGCATAAACGTAACGGTCAAAATATGCGCTGAACATTAAAATACAGTAATGCATGTCAGACGAAAGAACAAGCTTGAAGTATCACAGCCACTACCTGTGAGCAGCAGTAGCAACAGAGTAATTAGAGTAACATAAACAGCATGCTTCCAGAGATTTTGCCGACCTTAGCAAGCCTTAGGATAGAAACTGGTGATTAAATCATTGGCGACGAGTTTATATACGTCGAAGCAAGTGAATTATTCTAGTTCTAATTGTTTTAATAATTGCTTGAAACCAATCGAAAACATTTCCCCAATGGTTCCTGTAGGCTATCAGTTGAATTAATTCATCACACTTCACCGTGCCATACCATTTATAGACCTGTCGCTAAGGAAAGAAAGTTACCAAAAAGTACTTTCCCTACAATTCAAGGCATCATCATAGCCTTTTCTTGCGATCTCCCTGTAAATATGCGCCCAATTTAACATAAACTGGTCTCTTCGATCAGCTAAAAAAAAGCTCCGATGAATCTGAATTTTGAAGAATGCAGAATATCACATATAAAGGATTAGAAAGAATAAAATGTAGAATGGCACAAATCATGACATTTTCACTTTGCAGATATTTCCAGTTACTATTCTTCCTGTGTTGTAGAGAAATCTAGGACAGGTAAAAAACTATTTATATACAATTTTTTAGTCTAATTAATTATTAAAAGGAGTGGGAGGGAAGCGTTTCACCTTAGTGTGTCCGAATCCTCCGTGTCTTCAATTCATTAGCTCTTTAACCGCGACGAACACAGAAATACTTTTGATAGTTTGCAAAAACTTCAAAACTTAATTGAAGCAAGAATCATTGCGTAATTTGTAGCAAAAAGTTTCTATTCTTGGTTTCTCTATATTCATATCTATAATAATATTACATGATAGCTGCTAATAATCCCGATTTAACTTTTTCGGCTTCTTAAAAGAAATTTTCGCCCATATGATTCCTATATTTTCTTCTTTTTCTTTCTTACCTCCTTCTACTTTTTTATCATCTGTGAACCCTTTATAGTTCTTTTTTCAGCGTAAATTTCCTTTGTTGGGGTGCCTCTTGCATTAAATTTTGATATTCATGCCCTCTCTTCCTTTGTTGGTTGCAGTCGGCTGTTGAATTATTAACACCGTAAATTCAATCAGAAAATCAGTTTTACGGTTCCTCATCAATTTTATTGACACAGACAGAGGACAAGTGCTTGACCAAGGATGAAAAATATCTACCCTTTTTAAAAAACGGGGTATTTCTGCAAGAAAAATACAGGAAGAGGGAATCTAGGCACTCATTTGTCTACTGTCGAGCAGATCATAATTGAAGGGTTAGCGCAAGAGTGACTGACATGAAACCCTGTGAAGCGAGAAAAAATATAGAGCAGCATTAACGCTCGAAAATTGAATACTGCACTATGGTGTTTTCAAATTTGCTTTGTTTCTAAAGGGTAGTTGAGTATAATAGAAGTTGTTATTCCCCATGGTTCCCTCTTTGTTCGGACAGAAACATTATAAGGATCACCCAGGATATATCACACCCTGGAACGGATTTGCGGCGACGAAATATCATCCGATTAATTCAACACTGGTCCAAATCCAGGCTTTTTAGTCATCTATACACTACATTTAAAGATATCCATAGGCTCTGCTCACCCAATAGAGGCAGGTCGCAGTCAAATAACCGATTTTTTTTCTAAATGTGGCAGATTTTTGCTTCTACTAGGGCCAGATAAATTACTAGAACACTTCAATACTCACTTGTGAGCGGTGCATGAATAACACCAGGAGTGTATATCGATTTCGTTTGGGATGCTGCCTCAGGTCGCCAAACCCTTTTGAGCTTGAAAGTTGCAGTCAAAGGAGTCTGATAGCACTGGCAGGCTCAGCTTACCCTCAAAGTACATAAAATACCCATGGCCCCTCTTTCTTTTACACCCATAGGCCAGTACTGGTAGCTTGCAGGCAATCTTTCAAAACTAGGAGTTAAAAAATTTATTCGGCAGGTTCCATCACTGGCTGGTAAACATTGAATTAAAAGCTAGTCTATACTTGCTCAGCGGATACCGAAGTAATAAGAGTCACCGGAAATGGGGTATAATTATAAGTGACCAAAGGTCAGATCTAGTGCATTAAGTAAATACGATATTATTTAATATTCGAATGTCTGTATGTTAAAAAGATTATTAGAGCATTAAAAAAGTTCAAATAAGCACTTTACCGTATCAAGATGCCCACTGTAAACATTTATACAAGTAGGTCGAAATTGAAATATAAAATTGTGTAATTCGAGTCGAGGTCATAACTGCGACTCAGGAGTTAAATTACATGAAGAGATATACAGATAAACACTGCTCTTATAGTGGCCTCATTTGATTAATAATCAATTTGTAGTCACGAAAAGTTCTATTTTTATTTTATAAAGTATTACTCCATCTCTGATGGGTTTGTACAACTCACAAGAACAATTATGCAATTTAAATTACTTAAAAGGTACTTTTCGTGTAATTCTATGAGAAAATTTCATCATTAATGATGAAGACAACCAATAATAGTATATTAGTCGTATCTCGAGCTTCTTTCATCATTTTTTGCATATGTATTTTTTAAATATGTGTTACACATACAAATTAAGTCACCATTTTCTAAATTCAGTCAGAGGTGTTTTTTTGCCGTTAATTTTGAATTTATATTAAACTTTTTTACTGTGAAATTTAAACTTTTCTATGTGTTTCAATCATACATATGTATTATGTAGCACCAAACTGATTTTGTACCTCCAAACAACTAGGAACAGCTGAATTTAGTTCTATAAATTCAGCATTATGAAAGAATTACTCCTTGACGGAAGTTAGGTATGGAACAATATTGCTGTTGCAATGCGAAGGAATTGAAAAACTTTTTACATAAAATAAAATTTCTATAAATTGTTTTATGGGTTGGTAATTTTATTACTACTCATAGAATAGTAGTTACATTCTAAAGTTCTGAATCCACTTCTAACGGAAATACGGATTAATATTAACTACTGTATAAAATCACAACATATCTGTGACATAATGACCGAGAAACGCATTTTTTGTGAATTAAAATTTCCCATTTTCATGTTCTTTCTTTGGTAAAGGTTGTTTCTCTGTAATATAGATAATTTTTAATAAATATAATCATTTAGTTTGTGTGAATAACACCAAAAAGTTAAGAATATATAAAGAAAATGTATTTATTAGCATAATTCTGACGCTTCGAGTAGCTAAACATTTATTTCAAAACAAACTTGATTACTGATAGTTTTTGAAAAAAATTCTCTCCTGGTTTCAATATTGTCAACAATGAATTATAAGTTGTATTAAATTTTATATCAAAATAAAAGAAATCTAATGTACAGCTACTGGTTTGGAAAAACATTTTTGAAATGAAATGGGTTTCTACCAACTCAATCCATCATGATGACAAGCAGTCTACTCCTCCTTTTAGTAGAGCATTAAGTTTTCCATCGGATGTTTATTACTATATATGTTATATCACCAAGCAGTTTTTTGCATGAAAGGAAAGCTTTCAATGAAGCACATGGAAACATTTTCATTTTTTGAAGCAGTATTTTCAATTCACTATTTAAGTAGGAAAACTAAGAAATATGTAATTTATTTATATATGATAATTGATATTATTCCAACTACATTAAAGTTGAAATAAAAAATTCTTCTTTCAGATTTTTCAACATAGTTGTCCCTAAATTAGTTTAGGGTACGACACGTTTCTTTCAATCGCAGTAAAACTTCAGTCCCGCAAAACATACCTCAAAAAAGTGTTAGACGAGAAATGAGTGATTTTGAGTGCTTTCAATTCGAAGTAGTCGGTAACTGCACTCTAAAAGGTACCCAGCAAGATGTTGAATTAAATCCGTTTAATGAAGAGAAGTAATTTAATAGTGGAAACGATCTTTTCAAATGTACTAAATAAATGTTGTATATCATAAGTTTCGTTCTGTAAACAAGTAAACTCAGCTGACTAAGGTAACTTTATCCATAATACTTTTAGTCCACTCATTTAATTCATAAATTAAATTGGTAAACGTTTTCAATTCTTACTTTCTCTGAAAGTAATAGGAAATCGTGTAAATTCTAGAGATGATACTCTTTTATTCAATCCATCAATTATTTTTCAAATAATACGTTCTTATATATCATTCCAAATATTCCCGTCATGAACAAACCACCCTCTATTACGCTTTACGTAGCTTGCTTCTTCTAATTGATAGTATGTACGGTCCGGTTTCATCAACAATGCTCTTCCATTGATTAATAAGTGAGATGAACCTGTAATTGAGGCATTCTGTACTGATGTGAGAGGCACAATGTGAGAAAGCCTTACTTTAAACCCGATGAGCACATTTATTCTGTTTCTGTCGTTAGTCTTCCTGCTCTTTCAATGCTATCGACAATTGCATCATATCCATTTAACCTATATCCCATCACTAATTCCCTTTGGAGGCTAATCTCATTTATGCGCCTAAGATTTTCATGTATATTACTTCGGAAGTAAAAGTATTCCACTAAATTACTTGATGATAAAACTCGGCGGTAATACAAAAAACTTGCAAGGTAAAGGCTACCTCTTACAACTTCTTCATGTAAGCTTCTGGATATTCGTGACATGATCACAATTTATATTTGGTCCAAAGAGAAAAGTTTCCAAAATTTTCAACCTCAAAAAAGGTGGAAATACCTACCGAGGTTCTCGTATTGGAAAAGTAAGCTCTATTTTCCTAGCGCATCTCTCATTTAAATAGAAAATCATTTCAATATATTTTGAACGTGAAAATTTCACTTACGTAAAATGAAAAGTTCCACAACTAAACAATAGTTGGTTTCAACATTATATAGTGGAAACATGTTCAGAAAAATTACAGATATTCATTTTCATATTTGGAAAAGACTTTATTTACAGATCAAGGGATGGTAATGAATAGATCTTTTTGCATGAGCAAAGTACTGAAATTACATTTTTTAGTAAATTAATACCCTTGATCGAGACGATAGAATATGATTATCTGTTTACAGAAAATGTTATATCTCTCCTTTTAGTAATAGTAAGCCAATATGTTTCCGTTAAGTTTTCTCCCTAGCACGAAAAAGCTTCGTGAATATAAAACATTTTTGTGTTGCAATATCCATCACGTTGGAATTTCTTTCCTTTCAGTGCTACGTGCACCATCTTCATCAGCAACCATATGAGAAATGGAAACATCCTTCCCCATCGCAATTATTTCCTGGAGCAAAGCCAAGATTATTAAAATAGTTGAGCGACCGCTGCACCCTCTAAATTACAGCTTTTTCCGGAATACGTACCCCTGCTGTAAATGGGGGTTAATTTACTATGGTGGATATGTGGGTTGGTATCCAGTAAATTTGTACCGAAGCGTAGATATCGTATCATTGTCAAGCCAATTGCGAAACCGTACGATGCGTCGAAAGCTGTGGATGGCACTCCAATCTACCAGAAGGTGGAAGGGAGACAGACGTACGTACCCCTAATGATTAAAAAAGGCGTGTGGAGTATGATGTTGGACCCCTCTCATCTCTGATTGGAATGACTCTGCTTCGACACGGACGGGAAGGGTCCCGTTCCAATACTACCGCTGTGAGACCTAACGATATATTGAAGGATGGCTTCCTAACTATAATAAAGCAGAAAACCAGTAAAAAGGGCACAATATAATCCCTTGAAAATTCCCTATGCTTAAAGTAGGATCATCTCTCCGCCGGGATTACAGAGGCCAAGACCGCCGCGTCAAATTAAATCTACTCCCCATCTGCGTGAATTAGTGTAATCATGTCCCGAAATTCAGGAACCAAACGATTCACGGAGGAACCTTTAAGTGTTTACTTTATCCATGAAGTGTGAAGAGCGCGGATATTCTCGCGACTCGCGTCATCCTTACTTAGGAAGATAGCCTCCACTTCAATATAGCCCGCAGCTTAGACCTTCGTGGCTAGCTCAAAGCTCTCCCGTACAGGCTTCGTACTGGAGTCCTAAAAAGCATTTTGAAAACTCTCGAAATTTTTGATGTTTCACGAGTAACCTTCTCCGTTCGGAAAGGTACCGGATTTCTTTCTTCTATTGTAGTAAATTTAATTGGCAGACTCTCTGAAGCGATGAGCTAGCAACACGCAGGGCATATGAACCCACTTCCGGCTGCATAGCACACTATAGATGAAGTGGAGGGAAATAATCACCTAGTGATGCTAGAGGGAAACACACAGGGCCGCTGCAGCCAACAAAGCTTGGAAATCATTAGACAGCAAACTGTAGACTGTGTCCCAATCGCAACTTCCTCACTCTCCACTGCACATCATTTTCTATTTAGTACGGCAGCGTGCGCCTGTTTATTAAACCTTGGGTGTATCGAACTCGACATCCCATCTTCATTCTTATCAGTTCTTACGACCGAAAGCGCGCACTTGGGCTCATCCCATACACTTCCATCAACGCCATCGCGTACATGGTCTCAAATCTGATGACCATGCCCTCATCCGGCGACTCCTGCCCACAAACTTCGCGAATGTCTCCAGGCTTCTGGCCCCAATCTACGACACCCTGGCCAAGAGTCTGGGCCTCCCTGCAGAATTACGACTAAAGGCAGTCTTGTCACGCCTCAGCCACCTCGACCACACGTGGCTCACTCCTCCAAGAAGAGATCCTTCGTTATGTCCTCCTTTCCCGCCTCTATCTGCTTCACGCATCGGTCCGTGCTGCCTCTTCTTCCCACCGTCTTACTTGGCTGGCCTTGACGTCCTCCTCGACGGCTTCTGTTCCCTTCTCAACACTTCCGCTGCTGCCACCGACCCATACACTTCAGGGGAGATATGGCACACGATGGTCGACCTACGCTTAGGCAACCCAGTATTGTGCGACCTCCAGCGCTGCCCTACCTACTGAAACAGAGAGGGAGGCAGCCGGGGCGCTGCTAAAGGAACAGTAGAGGCGATAGTAATGGGTTTCAGAAAGTTGGGGGCAAAGGGTGTATGGAGTGTACCTGGATTCCCACAAGAATCCAGATGAGCCCCCCCTTTATAGACAGTACGGTAACTCTATGAATTCTATACTCTATTAGCTCGGTAGAACTTACTAGAAAGTGGAGATGTAACAAAAGAATTGTACTATCTAGAATATAGCTACGTAAATAAAACGATGACGTGGGGCTCCACGTCAAATAAAAACATTGAAATAAAATCAAATTTCTAAAATCATTCAAGACGATACAGTTTCTCTGTTACACCACTGTGTAGTAGAGACATTGTTACACCTACCTAGAAGATAACTACATTTTTCCCCCTCTCCTCGATACCATGGGCCATCATGCATCAACCTGCAAAGGGGTGTCGGCGGAGCGCCGTCGCAACCTACTTCGGGATATTCTATACCGCGAACTCTTTAGCCCGGCCATTTCCCTCACCGTAATTCGGGAGCGAGTCTTCGCCGCCGAACTCACAAGAGCCCAGCCGAGCAACGCGCACTGGACCTCGTCATCGACGACCCTCTATTCGCGCCTACCTTATGGGATCTCGATGTGACCATTGTCAGTCTTTATTCCGCGCCATATCGCGACAAGGCCGATGGAGGTCTCTCAGCACTGACACGAGCCGAACAGCGGAAAAGGAATACTAATCGCCACGTTGTCGTGTCGAGGGTATGGACGTTCTACCTATCGCCATTGACATTTACGGACAAATCGGGTCAGCCGGACTCCAGGCGCTTCATGACGTCAGTAACCTCACAGCCGACCGTCGACGGAAGCATCCTCGTATCTTAGTTCCGGAGACTTAAGACACGTGTCTCGGCATTTCTCCAGTACACCGTGGTCATGCTGATTCACCGAAAACAGCGAACGCACCCCAAAAACCTGACCTCCAGACGGGCTGTTGCCTGGTCCCCCACTCGTAGAACCCATGTAAAAGGTCTCTTTTTCTGTCTCCCAAGTTGATAGGTACTCAATGAAGTAAAGTTTCATTCAAGTTGGACAGCGGCAAACTCAACTATCATAGCTTACACTGTCAGCTAGGCTATACGCCCTTTGTAAAACATGAAATAAAGATGATTATATAGTCAGCGCTTAGGTAGCAATACAGTATGTTCGGATCCTGCAGCGGACACCCGTTACATCGATGCCATAACGTCTCTATACCCGCCGCGCCTTGTCTCGCCACTCCCGGAAGGCCGCCTCCCGCCGCCCTCGCTCATCACCGAGCCGATGCGGAATACGCGGTCCGCGGCGTCCCACGGTACACCACTGCCGGACCCGAACGAATGCCGTCCCGCTGGTTCCACCTCCTCGTCAAGACTCGTCAGCCCGGAAGCCGGCGTGACCGGTGTGTCCTGACACAGCTCTTTTCCCGGCTCGCACGTGGGGAATTCCCAGACGCTGTGCTCCACCTTGTGGCAGCAGCGACGCTCCTCGCGCTCTAGCCGACTCCCGACAAGGTCCGCCCGATCGCCATCGGGTCTGTGCTCCGCCGGATAGTGACGAAGGCACACTGCTCACTGCCGCCATAGCCGATTCACACTCGGTTCTTTCGCCGCATCAGACTGCCAATGGTGTCAAAGCCGGGTTGGATTCGATTGTCCACGACACCCGCACGACACTGCGTGACTTGCCCGCCACCCCGAATGTCCCACGGTCCTCATAGACGCCAACAACGCCTTTAATCCGTGTTGATCGGCAGTCTATGCTGACCACCTACCAATGCTCCCCCCCGCTAGCCCGCTTCGCTAACATGATTACGGCCGCATACAACCCTTTGCTCATCCCGAACCGGGATCCACCGTCATACCAAGTGCCTGGGCACCCAAGGGAGACCCGGCCAGCATGTTGTTGTTCTCGCTTACGACAACCCCGCATCCGTCGGGTAGCTGAGATCCCAGCATTGGTCTCTGCCAATGGTACGCTGATGACGGCACGATCGTCGGAACCCTCGGTGGTATCCGTCAGGCGCTCAGGCTCCTCGCCCGAGGCGGCCCCACGGTTGGCTTCCAAGGCAACCCACGGAAGACACGGTCTTTGGCCTCACGTCATGCCTCCGGATCGAGCAGCCTTCTTAGCGGAATTCTCTCACGCCGAATGCTCGCGGGACGGCTTTCCGCTACTCGGGGCCCCCATTGGCAATAGAGCGTTCAGGAATTTTCTACGGTCCAAGATCGAGTGCCGCCGCACCCTCGACTGCCTCCTGCTGGCCCGCGACGCCCGCGCGGTTCACACGCACCGGATATGTGCCTCTGCATGCCTCCTATCGCATGCATTCAAGCTCTCTGATCCGCGCTTAGCTGAGTCTGCTGCCGAAGAGTTCGATGATCTACAACGGTCATCATATGAAAAGTGACACGGCATCGGACTCACGGATCGAGCCGGGACCAAGTCTGCCTCCCCATTCACCTGGCGGCCAAGGGTTGAAAGCATCGCCTCGTTTCTCCATAGCGCAGCCGCCGCCAGCATCATTGATGCGGCGCCCGCACGGCATCGGACTTTCGCATACGCCATGCTGCGTGCTTGTGCACTAGCTTCTGCCCGTTTCCGTGCGCGACCGGTCCTTTCTCCTGCGCCAGGCTGAGGCTCGCTCCGCCGTTTCGCCCTGTATATACCTGGGCTTGTCGACCCTTCGACCCTTGACCCTCCCACTCTAGCTGCCTCACCCACCAACACTCTAACCCTTCTCATGCGGGTGCAGCAAGAGGCACGGGCAAGAGTTCATTGGCACGACGAAGCCTGGCGACCGCCCCAAACCAACCGATCACAGCGACGCCGACGTCCGCCATCGCATCCGTGGCTTAGCGTTCAGCGGCAGTCCTGCTGCGGCCTTTCTTTCGCCCGCCCTACGCAACAACAAAGGTGCACACAACACACTGGCAGACCATGCTCCGCCGTCACCTCGGACTGCCCGTGTACGATGACTCGATGGCCCTCAACTGCCACCACTGTGACCGCCCCTTGGAACCCTCGGGGATCACGCCGCCATCCTCTGCTGCTAGTTTCGGCCGTCGTCACCGCCATGACTCGCTCTGTTATGCGTTCGCGACACACGTTACCCACGTCGCGGGTCTGGATATTCGGCACGAGGCTACGCTCTTGTCCCGGGCACGAGCTCCGGCCCGCCGATGTCTTGGTACAACCCCCCCCAACCCCGGAAGGCACAGCGTCGCGCCCCATTACATGTGACATCACAGTCGTCTCGCCGTTCAAGGCCGCAGTTCGCACCAAGGCGAGCTAGGTTGCCGGTGGCGCTGCGCAAGTGGCGGCCCGCGACAAGGTTACAACTCTGGAACGCAACCTCGCCCGACGCCTCCCCGCTCCCTCAACTGACCCATCTTCTGCGCCATTACACGCCGAATTTCACGTTTCGACCCCTGTCGTTTGATTCCTGGGCGCCCCTTCCCCTGGTACCATTGCGCTCATTGAGGAGTTAGTTCCGCGGATCGCGTCCAACTGTCACTCGACACCTCGTATTATCCGCCGCCGTATCTACCAGCGACTGAGTTGCGCCCTCTGGTCATCCATCGCTCAAGCTATCCTCGCACGAGCCCCGATGCGTATGGACGACGAGATACATCCGGTTAGGTCTTTGCCGTCTAATTCGGAAGTGCGCAGTCCACAGTGGTACTGAATGCACTAGACTTGTCAATTTCTACGTATGCCATACAAGTGTATTTGCTGTAAATGAAGTAGAGTGCAGCGGCACGTACAGCAGTACAGTAACTGTACTGTACTGACCGGTTTGTCAGAGGGAGGAAATTGGGACCTTTAAGATTCAAAGGGGAATTTTTAGGTAATTTATAACTTGGAAAGTAATTTCATTTTCTGATGGATATTTTTTGGGGTGCTGTACGGTACTGATTAGGGATGCAGGACCGCTATTTCCGAAGGCTAAAGGGGACAGGTCTGTGTGTCACTCCAGACATCCCTCACGGCCGTGAACGAGCCTCAGATCTCATTCCATATTCTCCGATTCTGTGCCTCCTCATGTCTGGTTATGTACTTGTTCCGCTCAACCCCGCCGCACATTACCTTACCACTTGCCAAAGCTTTTGAAAAGGGTTGCGAAGGGTTTTCGAGCAAGTTCACCGGAAGGTGTCGGACATCGCGTGGCTACAAGCCACGCTACCATTCCGCCATGGCGGCCTCGGGCTCACCCCATGCACTTCCGTCAACGTCATCGCTTACACGGTCTCCAATCTGACGAACATGCCACTCATTCGGCGATTACTGCACACAAACCCCACCCATGTTGCCAGGCTCTTGCCCCATCCTACGACACCTTGGCCACAAGTCTGGACCTCCCTGCAGAACTACGACTAGTGGCACTCTTGTCACGATCGAACCACATCGACCACAACGCCGCTCGCTCCCTCCAGGAAGAAATCACCAGTCACTTCCACCGCTCACGCCTCTCCCTTCTACGCGCTTCGGCCCCTTCCGCCTCCTCATCGCACTTTCTTACGCGGCTTGCCTCGACAGCCTCCTCAACGGCTTCCGCTCCTTTCTCAACACTTCCGCTGCCGTCCACTGACCTGTACACCGCAAGGAGATATGGCGCACGATGATCGACCTTCGCTTAGGTAAACCCAATATTCTGTGGCCTCCAGCGCTGCCCTACATGCCTGGAAGGTAACTACACTGTTCCCCCGCTCCTGGATACTGTGGGCCACCACGCATCAACTTGCAATGGAGGTTTCGGTGCGGTGCGCCGTCACAACCGTCCTCGGGATATTCTATACCGGGAACTTACTAGCCCGGCCATCTCCCTCACCGTAATTCGGGAGCGAGTCTTTGCCGCAGACCTTCACAAGAGCCCAGCGAGCAACGCGCACTGGACCTCGTCATCGACGAGCCCTTATTCCCGCCCACACTACAGGATTGACGTCACCATTATCAGTCCTCACTCCGCGCCATATCGCAACCAGGCAGATGGAGGTCTCTCAGCACTGACACGAGCGGAAAACGCAAAAGGGAACACTATGCGCTGCCCTGTCATGCCGAGGGTATGGAGCTTCTACCTATGGCCATCGACATTTACGGAAATTGGGGCAACCGGACTCCAGGCGCTCCATGACATGAGTAACTTCACTGCTGACGGCCGAGGGAAGCATCCTATGTTCTGAATTCCGGAAGCTTAAGACACGTGTCTCGGCATTTGTTCTACAGTACACCGCAGTCATGATTAATCATCGAAAAACAGAGAACATACCCACCACCTGACGTCCAGACGGGGCTTTTGCCTGATCCCCCACTAGAAATCATGAAACAAAAGGTCTCTGTTTCTCTCTCTGTGTAATGGAGAGGCTGGAAATGAAGCCCAGTCATGAGGTACTCTACTACCTCACAGGGCTGGTGTGAGGCCAGCTGTAAGGCATGCTGCGTTGGGCGAAACCGTCGCCGCAGCGTGTCTTTGCGTAAGGACAAATCGCACCCGCCCGAAAGTCCCAATGGCTCATATGGCGACGTGCTAGCCACGTCTGTGAGCACGCGAATGCGTCTGGGTGCCACCGCCAAGAGTGGATATCGGTACTGGATCAGTCGGGACCTGGCATGCGGGTGATGAAGTCTTGATACCTCCTGAACTTTGACGCTTTCGCGGCGTTCAGAGATGTCAGGGGGTTGAAGCAACGGGCCCGTGTGTTGGAGGGGGCAAGTGGACTGACGAAGGTAACGTCGAAGAAGTCTGTCCCTCCGGTGCTCCCTAAATTCTTGATGTCTGGCCTTGTGCGGTGTTGGCCATTGGACGGGGCTCCATGACGGGGTGTCGCACGGCCTTTGCAAAGTCCGGCGTGAAGACCGTAACCTGCCGGTCGTGACGCTTGATTCGCTCTGGGCCATGCAAACAGTGCATGAGATGGTCGCCGTAGATGTCCAAGGTTTCCTGAAGTGTAAGGGGGGAATGTTGTTGGGTGAGTAATTTTTGAACGATACGGTTAGCTAAAGTTTAAGTGAACCTAATAAGCAGAAACACCCCGAAAAGGGCTTAACCGATGCCTCTTCCAGCAAGGGAGACGGAAGAAAATACCCCTATGAAATCTCGGCAAACCGAGAAAACAGCGGATGAAAAACTTCCGTTGTAAGCGCTGTGCTTACGGAAAGCAACGACGGTTGCGCCGAATTCGCGAAGCGAGCAATCTTGAGTAAAACTAACACGACAGCAAGAGCCAGGAACTCTCGCTTGCTGTTACAAAGACGGCAATGATTGAAGGCAGCAGGTTAAGCTAAGCATTTCTGAGCTCGATTGAGGAGGGCGGCCCTCCTCACACGCCTTTCCCAGATCGACCCAAAGTGAAGTGGGGGCGAGGGATGACAGGCGCCAACTGGGCCGGCGGGTGAGGTCCTTGGGAGGTCATTGGGAGCACGGATGATAGCAACAGGTTTGCCTCTCTACGGTCCATATGGAACGAGAATCTGTAGGTGCCAGTCTGCTGGAAGGAAGTGGTCTGACTTTAACGATGAGAGGGCGACAGAGTCGATAACGAAGGTTCTCGTTCAAAATATTTGGAGCCTGCGGAGGAGATGGCGCACGATTAGGTAGTCGTGGAGGGTGATGGTTCCCATTGCGTGTATATTCATGTTGACCAGACGACTCATTCAACCGGGAAGTCAGCGCATGTGTATATCACCGTGAAGAACCCTTCCCTACCCCTTAATTCACCAAAATAGTCCAAAACATTTAGGAACGTGGATCGGAAATGGATGCAAATGGAATGGCATTTTGCGTGACAATACGGTATTCCAAAGACTCGAACGACCAGTGAAACCCGTGGACGGCAAGAAACCCACCCTCGGCTCAGGGTTTACATTGGCGAAATGCACCGCGGGGGCCGCTTTCCTTGCCTCCAGCGCAGCTGCCAACAGACTGGCCACTTGGAATCTTTGCCAGCATATCACTGAACTTGCGCCATACCATGATTCCGTACGCGCCCACCGAACATGGTCGATCTGCTACCTGCCTTGACGACTCCTCCCGTTTAGTGAACTGTGCTGCAGCAAAACCCCCTCTGCAAAAGACACTTACAAAAGCAGTCCATGCCGCAGTGCAAGAAGAGCTTCCCTGAGCGACAAACGGAGGCGAGCAATCCGGGCTTCTACGGGCTTTCCCGACGCAAAGGAATGGGTGTATTGTGCCCCGTGCGGGTGCGGGGCCTCAAGACGCGTATATTTCGCGTGAATTCTCAGTGCGGCTGCAGTCGTAACTTCAAGTATCGCGTTTCGCACCGTACACTCGGTGCGCGCGACAAAAATGCGTTGGGATGGTCGAGTGGTACAAGGATGATGTCATACACCGTGACGTCGTGCCGCTCGTCCAAGACGTGCCGAAAGCCGCGGCGGCATCAAGCGGCGAGTGGGTCTGCAGGGCACAAGGTGCGACGAAATCAGGCAATGGGTATGGATGGAGGAGGAGACTGTTTCGACGTGTTGAAACGAGAGAACGGGTACTTTTCATCGACTGACGTGCGTGAGTGGCGCAATATCGGCGACACTGAGACGGTACGACCGTGTGCCCGCGACGTGTGCGAAAGCAAGGGGTGTGGTATTGCGGTATGCACTGTCCGCGGGTGGGATGTAGGCGCGGATGCGGTGGAACGGATGCCGCGGGCAATGCGGGCGTTTGGGGTATTGAGGTGGTGGTGTAGGGAAAGTGAAAAGGATATGCAGTGGCGATTTGTTGCGTGCTATGGACTTTTAGCGGGGTAGATACAGCCGAGCACATGTGTCGAGTGTCATAATTACCCAAGTGTTTGCCGTTTGGAAAACATTTTGGGTGAAGTGTAATGTCGAGGTGCTTCTGTTTTTCTACTTGGAGGACAAGATGGTGTTGGCATTGCAATTGTGGTAGTGATGAGGTGAATCAAAAGTGGGTTGTGCAAGCACGATGGCGACGTGACTCATTGCACCATGCAGGATCTATTCATTGGGCAGAATTACGACGAGTGTTGGATGGCAAGGTCGGTTGTGAGAGAGGCAGTAGAAACGAGTGTGTTGCAAAAGGGATGGTAAGGACAAAGGGGATCGATTGTTGATGGTCAACTGGATTATTGTTTGTGGGAAATCGAGAACAAGCTTGAGGCGATAAGTCACAACTAATTTGAATCGGATAATACGCGAATGTCTCTGTGAGAATCTCACGGCATTCTAATCGGGCTCTCCTACAAATCAATTGATGAGTTACGTGTACAGTATGACACGGTAGCCAAAAAATATAGTAAAACTCTCTCCAGTGTACAGGATCTCGTAGACGTACAGTAATGGTAAGCTGCAAGCCCCCCTTTGCGTAGATTTGTACTGTACGTACCAATTAGAGGGTAACTACTTGGGGGCAATTGGAGAATGAAAATAAAAAGAAATTGATGCAAAAACGAAAAGGGTGCAAAGTCCAGTCGTTTGGGAGAGCTAGAAAACGGTAGCTTGCACGCAACATACATTACAGTAGGGTACTAGGTGGGGCTGGCCAACAAAATATATAGCAAATGAAAGGATACAGTAAGTGGAGCACACGTCATGTGTCCATTGCAGATATTCCTTGACAATGGCATACAGTATAGCATAAGGGGATCCATAGGCGCCACCAGAATATCCAATGGAACCTCCGCGCTTCCCTTGTCGCCCTCGTCGTGTTGTGGTCCGTGGAATACAGTAGGATAGATATCCGGATAGGCAATCGGCTGGGATTAATGTGTCTGTGGAAGCAGGGAATAAAGTTGCCGCATAGGTACAGTAGTGTAGCGTCTCGCTGAGGCTGTGTTTAATGGTATTACATATTCCCGTACAGTACAGTACAGTACACCGCATTGCCATCGCATAGAGTCGCGGATAAAATCAGGAGCAAAATACTGTACTGTACTGGACTGTGCATAATATCTTGACGTTCTGTACCGTCAACGGTACGTTACACCAAGTATCTAGTATCTAGCTACCTACCTATTATATTCAATGGAACAGTTGATCCTGCTCGCTTGCTTGTACATTTCTATCGGTGTAAGCACAACCCCGTGACCAATCATCCATGGGTGTACTGAGGAAGAGCAGTGTAATCCAATCGACAATTCACCTGCCTACTACTGTACGTACTGTACACTTCACCACGAAAATCTTGACTGGCCCACTTTATCCACTTGTTGTCCAAGCATCTTGTCCGATCTTCCGCAAAAAACCTAACCATCTGTCCTGTTTCATCCGAATAATCTAAAATTTTCTCCAACTCCTCATTGTCGAGGCACTCGTGACTGCATAGAGTAAGTGTCCTGTACAGTACAGTCCTTGGCCATATTATCCACACCTCCTCATCCCTGTTTTCAACAATATGTCCGGCCATGTGCCTACATACTCTCGTGCTTTTGCATGCAAAAATTATCTGTCGCACAGCAGAGGCGCCTATGCCTCTTTATCCCCATGCCTCATTTGTCAGCAATGCTTCCAGCAACTTTCTCGACCCGTGTTGCCTACACTGCGCTAGCCTTACTACGACACACTACACTACATGTCATCACATCCACTATTTCAACAATTGCATATCTGCTTGTTTTCTCTCCCTCTGCCATTTGAAAACACCCGCTTACAGTATCTTGTGTCTTGGCCATTTCTATGACGTTGTCAATCCCATTTGAAACCTCTCTTGTGCACAAACATTTGAGATGGTCGTGTCCATTCATTTTGATTTATCTCGCGGCAGCCTGGTGACGTGCTCACAATCCGTCAACGTAACATATCCCATCCGCCCATCTCTTGCTGCACCAGCATGTGCATTTCTTGCAAGTGCTCTACAATTGCCTGGCGGTACTTTCTGTCGCAATTCATCGCTTTGTAGCAATCGTTGGGGTCAATCCACCACGACTATTTCCTGCACCAACATGCGACATGTCACCTTTGCAGTTCACAGTCACAATCTATCACCAACACTACACGGCAAGCAATCTAACACCATATTCCATCGTCTCAACGCTAAACGCCAGGCGGTTTTTATCTTCCTCTACCTCTACCTCCGAGCCGCCCTTTCTTCACGACAACCTCACGAATGTGCACAAGTCGTCAGAATAGAGCCCAAGGGGATAACTTTTCTGCACTGCTTTCAACGGATGAACATTACTTGCCCCACTTTACAGGAACAACTTGATCGGAAAAGGGAATCGCGCAAGTCACACACCAACGTGCTCACTTTCCGCGACATGTTCTAGAATCGCTATCACCTTTGATACATCAACAGTCCGCCTTTGATTGCAAATGATTCATACACTTGACTCGTTTGCAATACTCAGCAGCCAAGCGCTCCAGTATTCAAAACCAGGAAACTCAACCTGGTAGTTATCCGAGTTACAGTTGCGGAACCCTCTTCCAATTCATCTCCAGTTGCGCCTTTAATTCCGGATCGCTTGCCACCGACCCGCGTGCCAACCGCGTCATAATCCTGTCCACCATACCCTGCACCACAGCCCTTCGGGTAGTAGCCACCGTCGTCCTCCGTCCATCCTTGTACACTCCCTCTGCAACAGCCCAGCCGGTGAAATCAACATCCATTTTATCATCCGCCACATCCTCGCAGCCACCACACCCATTCCCAATGGCCGTATCCCTCACACTATTGAATGAAGCAAGCAAATTTCCCTCCTCCATCACCAGCCTGTTCAATTCATTACTCTCCTCGGAAAGGTCGGTGGACATATTATTCCTCGCAATAGTCATGACCAATGAAACGATGGCGCGCCTCGAGGCCCGGACCAGACGTCTTGCACCGCGACGGCACGCTCTGCGGATTCGCACTGCATGGTGGCGGGGCAGGGTACGAGGTGCGTTGCTGGGAACTGCCTGGCGGTAAGGCGAGGCCTTGAAGTCGTATAGCGGTCCTGCATTGTAGTTTGTGGGGGGGATGGAGCCGGCAAAGGATCTGGCGACCAGGGGAGTGGCGAAGAGTGCGGCCGATACCACCGTCAACAGGAGAGTGCGGGTGGTAAGGGGGAGGCCCATCATCTCTGGGAAAGCGAGGTCGGGAGTACCAAGTGGGTGTGGGGGATAAGCCGGATCGGCGCAGAGGGTAGGCGAGGGTGAGAATGTAGTTTGTCGGTGGTTATAAAGGGTGGTGGGAGGAGCAGACGAGGAAAGCGTTGTTAGGGAAGTGAGGGCTGGGAAAAAAAGGTATTATATGGATCCGTAGGGGTGAGAGAGTCGCTGGAATGCTGAGGAGCAGGTACGGATAGCGTACGGAAGTGATTTGCAGGCGAGAGGGATGTGGCAGGAGGAGAATGCTGAGGACCATTTATATGTTATATATGGGCAGGGATTGGGGATTGGAAGAAGACCGGGTCCAGAAGCGGTTTGTAAGGGGACTACAGTGGATAGGGAGCGTCCAGGATGGTGTGGGTGGAGGATTTGGTTGGATTGGAGGGTATCTGTGGTGAGTGATATTCTGCATGCGGGGGGAGGGGGGAGGGGGTAATGGAGGGGCGGAAAAGTTGTTTATTTTACACGGGTGCAATGGTTGTATGAGGTGAGGGAAGGGGTGAGGATGGTTGACGCTTTGACAGGGGTGTCAATGAAGCGAGGAGCGAGGATTGTTGTTCTACTATTCAATTTTATTTGGAAAAATGAGCATGGTGAACCAAGCTGCACGACTTTGCCCTGGAAAATATATACGTAACAATTGATATTCGGTACGAAAGGTGACAACACTTTCAATTTGAATCATAGTGGTTTCATAAAATCAGCTTTTAATAAATGTCGGTAAACCTGAGCTTGAGCTTTTTAGTACAAATGTACAGTACAGTACAGTACTGTGCAGTACTGTGCAGTGCAGTGCAGTGCAGTGCAGTTTGTTGTGCGGCACATACAATCGGCGAGGACGGCTTTTCAATCGATTTGAGCAGTTTACAGGATTGCCACAGTGGGCTCAAATATATAATGGATTCTCTGAGAGAAATAATGTATGATGATATAAATATCAGGACTCTCCTCCGTCATTCCCGACGCAGTCTCCATGGTGCAGACTGCACCATGCATCTTTTTCTCTGACCAACGAGTGTACCGAATCTATATCCATTACTCTACTGCTGTTCAGTGCTACCATTCACAAATATGCATACATGCATACATCTCACGGACAAGTCTGTGCGCTCTCTACTACCAGACGTAGTGTACGGTACAAAGGATGCCGTCGGCACAAATGTACATAAACTTGTACTTGCAGCATTCTAGAAACTCTACCACGGCTACAGCAACAATGCCTCCCCCATTTAAATATTGAAAATCCATCCCACAATCAAACTTTATTTTGCTTTACAAAAATTCCATTCCCGCCACAATGCATCCCAGCCGTGTACCGAGCAGTACCGATGGTTGACGCTCAATCTGCACAACACCGTCACGAATCAAATTGTTTACAACTCAGCAGAGCACACCCCCGCTTTCTTGGGTGGTTTGAGTGCATCTGCATTGTTCGTGTTCGTGTCCGTGTCAGGTAGCCATGTATTATTATTCACCGAGTCGCTGCAGACCGTATTTGACCAATACCAATGCTGGCCGGCAGCTGCTATCGATTCGCTTGCCGGTTCCCGCCCGCTACTGGCCACCTCGGTACATGCCCTGTTTCTCAACATACTGTACTGTACCTTACTACACCTTGGCTCTGTACTAGAGCTAGAGTATCCATAGGGTACAAACAAGCGGTACGGTACAGCATGTTCAATACTGTACTTGGGTTGTCTATTCCATAAGGACGACGACAAGTCTATTCTCCAATAGAAATCCCTAGTCTTACAGCGCAGTACCGCCTTGAACAGCAGCACAAAAGTGCAATCCTCGCCAATTCAGCTCCTGATTCAACAAAGTGTTACTACTATACAGTACTAGACTAATAGCCTGCGGGCGACTACCCTGCATACATAGACCCCTACTCGTTACTGCCCTCTGCTCAATACAGTGAATTTACTGTATGAAGCAAGCCATCTATATACAGTAGTAGACTCTTCGGTCAACTGATCCCGCCAACACTCATCTTGACAATCAACTTGCCACACCACCGTGTCCGCCTGGATGCCACACAAAGCCTTCAGTACACTGCGCCGTCATTCGACACCACGATCCTCATCGCCGCACTGCCGGTATATCATCGCACTATCCCCACCCTGCACCTTGCTTGACCTAACACTGTCAACATGATCCTGAATACGAGAAAAAATGCGCACTCCTGCAATTCATCATGTACAGGACGCCCTCAACTCTATTGGAAACCACCCCAAAATGTACACAAAGCAAGGTGGAATCCAAACCGGCGTGCCATAGTGAACAACAACAAGTTGAATGCGTTCAGTATCTACGAACCGATGACGTTGCGACCCGAGTAGATTGACGAGCAAATCGGCTTTTCAAGCCGAGGAAACATCGTACTGCGCAGTCCACCTTGTAAGCCCTCCCCGACAGACCCTCTCCCGTTGAGCCAGCAATCATAGCCGCATACTGTACTGACCACTACATCAAGTGATACTGTACTACAACGCCTTGGACCATGAAATTGCAGCATCGGATCACTCGCTACTGTACTGTACAGTCACTTGATCGTGATCCACATGGCCCCGCTTCATTTGCATTCATTCTGAAATCGTACATCCGTACTGTACATACAGTATAGTACAGTACAGTACGGGCAGCCATTACGGCACGTCGGGCGCGCTATACCATGTTTCTCCACCATTTTTTCTTGTGCATTACATCGCCAATCATACATTTCTTGTTGGTGTAGCGAGCAAAGCATCCGTTGGGAATGGCCCGCCTGCGTTTCACTTTTCGGCCCCTCGCCTCGTGCTGTATTTCTCAGCCTGATTCCACCCTGGCACACGCCGTTTGTAACTGAAAGAGTCGTAGAGTTTGGCTCGCTATACCGTACTGTACGTCTTGGGAACCGCCCGCCGGGATCGGGAAGAGGTCGAAATTTATTTCTGGGTGATATCAAGTCGGATTTGACTGATTTGGCTGGCATCCGTGCTCAGCTTTTTTGTAAGCGACCGGTTCCATTGGTAGAGTTGGTTTGCGAGCAACAGTGGCAACATCCGTTGGAGGACACGCTTTCCTCTCCCTTCTCTGCTGAGAAAAAGGTTTTGATACGCCGCCACGCCAAATCATGCACTCCCAGCCTGCTTGTGGAATGTATCAAGCTTGCATCAGTTGTGTGCATCGAGTCGACTCGTTTGAGACAAATACCGCGCTGTGTGCAGTTTTGCAACGAGTGCCAAGTTGATAGGGTTCCCTGCATTTTGGGATACCTTTCAATGTTGGCATCATTGGAGCATGTCGGTTTCCAGAAAAAAGTGGTGACATTTCGCAACCTGGCTCGTTTTCCAGCAAAATCACTGTCGCTGTTTTGCATGCCCTCCACCGCCTGTCTGTCTTCCAAAACGCCTCCCCACCATTGTAGAAACTGCCCATGCCCGCAGCCTTGTATTGCTTTTCAGCCAACGGCTTGGCTGCAAACGATAGCCAAGAGTAGTCCATAAAACCAGTCTCGAACATTTCGCACTACTATACTGCAATGCGACCACCCTCTACTCCATGAAATCATAATAAAATTAAAACTGTACTGTACGGTACGGTACCATCCAGTGCTCCATACAGTAGTACTGTACTGTAGTCGGAAAACTTTACGGCACTGATACTGTACTGCGTCCAATCCCATGATTATCAACGACCCATTTTTTGTGCTAGCGCCCCAGCCCCGACACTCTCCGACATCACTCCCTGGCAAGGAAACTCACTTACCTTTTTGATCGCATCCGTCGAGCGCCCATCGTCTGCGTGGACGTCGCCGCTCGGAATTGAGCAACCGCGGATCACCGATGCGAATACAGACACGCTCTATCCGTAATCTTTTCATTCAAATCATTCCGTCAGCTCACACAACCCAAGCTTTAAAACTCGTGCAATGCTCTCCTTTCACGCGCGCCCTCACAACCTTTGCTTGTCGCCCATCCACACCATCCTGCCCTCCCTTCCCCCCACGCTCCATCAAACTCCCCGCTCGTCTCTTTGCAACATCCGGACTTGCATACTCCCCGGAAACTACCAAGGGATTCGTCCTCCGTAACCTGCCCGCATTGCCAGTTTCCTCACCCGTAGTGATCTCCCGCCCTACACCACACCTCTCATCGCTACTACCCCACTGCCGCCACTCCAGCCCTGCCTGCATAACATCTGGCCGATTCTTATCGCCCACAGCCTTTGGCCCGTCAGCGACGCAGTGCTCTTGCTGATTTCCTCGTCCTTGTCGGGACAAACTCCTGCTGATTTCATCGCGCCCACCCAGGTGGCTCACGCTGCCCGCCTCGGCCTCCATCTCATCATTCATGAGGCGGATGATCATGTAGTGCAGAGGTTGGGATGCAGTCATTGTCCCAGTCTCTGTTGCTGCGAAAAATGCATGGGATGCCTTCTCGCGCCAGCACCTGTTGCGGACTTTCCGTCTCATGATCACCCTCGTTGCAGTTCGGTCAAATTAATCTACGGCCACGCTCTCTTCCTCTTGTCCCAACTTCGCAACCGTCCTCCCCTTTCCCTAGCTGTGAGCGATTCCATCAAGATGATCCCGCCGATATACCTGTGTGCTCCCTCGTTCTCCAGACCCTCATCAATTGCATGTCCGCTGAATTTGACCTTCTGCAGAACTGCTGGTACAAGATTGACGGCACCCCTTTTGGTCGTTTCCCTGAGGTGTCCACAGCGCTCCACATCTTGTAGGGGGCTTGGTTCTGAAATCAACCTTGGAATGGACATATTTCAAGTCTCACGGCCTGCGGCCCACCACATGTCCAATTTGCCCTTGTCCCCTGACCAATACTCCCCTCGTCTCCCGGGTTAATATCCGAATGGAGGGCCTGCGCGCGTCCTCAGCAAGTCCCCTCACACCATCCGCTCACTCTCAGGTCGCACTCCCCATCCGGTTGCGAGGGCATGGTTTCCAACCATTTTCCAGTATTATCTACGCCCCTTCCGCCGCAAGCATGACACCCGCCGCGAAGCATTGCGTTGCTGGCCGTGGCCATTCCTGCACCTCCATCTATCGCCGCATCCCCCGCATTCGCATTGTAGGTACTTTGCACTCCTCCCTGACCGCCTTAGGCTGCCAGGATCTGAGTTCGGCGCTCACTACTACTGCTCCTTCGAGCTTGAGACACTTGCATAGCGTGCCGACGGTCCCTTCATCTTCCTAGTGCAGATACTAGACGCCGCTGAGGCGCACACATCCTGAGAGGATGACTTTTGGGACGCCCATTCTGACCCTGACGACTACGTTCTATGGAGTCTAATCCGCTCCGCCGACACGATCGCAGTAACTCCCTTCTCTCCCCTGGCGCCTGCGCCCTCCTCACTGCCTATCCCTCCGCCACCTCGAGGCTCCACAATGATGTATGTTCAGTTAGCCCATGCTGACATCTTGATCTTCCCATTCACGGCCTGGTTGACCCGATCAGTTGCCTTCATTTCCGTGCCCCGATGGACCCCCGGGTGATCATGCCTCGATACGCAAGTCTGCCTTTGGCGATATGCATCGACACAGCACCGTTCGGGACCTATGCAGCAGATATGCATTAAGCTCGCCAGTCTCGCATGCCAGCAAGAAGCTCCTTCCTGCTGGCTAGCACCGCCGATCGCCTCGCTGATATCCTCGTCAAACCCAGGCCCCTAGTCCATGGTTCTCCTCCGGTTAAAGCGTGACATACAGTACGGCATGACGGTTCGCCCCCGTTTGTCTCCGCCACAATCCGACATGCCTCTGAATAGTGAGCCCGCTGACGTCTTGACACTTGATACGTTTGAGCGGAGGGTGCACGACGCACTCCTTCCCGAGGACGCCGATGCTTCATGTCATGTCCGGTTGAACTTCGTCCCGTTCCGCTTTGGCAGCCTTGGGGCACTCTCTGCGTATTCTTAGTGAGTCCCGGATGCATACGCCAGAAGGCTGCCCGCCGATACTCTGTCGTCAACTCGTACCAACCGAAAGGGATATCTTGCTATCTGGTCTGGTGTCGCCCGCTGCCCTCGTTAACAGTTTGTTATCAGACTGACGGCAACTGTCTTGCAATAAAATCAGAAGGCCGTAATCCTCAATATGATCTGTGGTCACCCACATATACGATGATGTGTGGTCAGTGATGCTGCGGCGCCACTTAGGAGTCCCCGTCTTCGATGAAACTGCCCCGCTCCTTTGCGCGGAATGCAAGGCGCCTAAGGACCACCTCGGCGACCATGCCGCTGAACTGTGTAACAAAGGTCTCGGTTGGAAGAAACGCCACGAAGCAGTGGCAAAAGTGCTCGGCAAAGACCTGTTCAAAGCCACTGGAGCTGGCGTCCACTATTAAGTCCCGTACTTAGTTCCCGGACTGGACGACCGACCTGCTGACATACTCGTCCACCCGACTACTTCTCCGGAAAACCCTACGCCCCCTCTCCCGGTTGCGTATGACATCACAGTCTCCTCACCTTTCCAACAGTGCATCCTATCCAAGGGAGCCCGGGAAGCGCGCGCTGCCGCCAATGCGGCAGAACGACGGAAACTGAGGGACTTTGCGACCAAAATCGCCGCCATTCCTGGCCATGCTTCACCAGGACGCCCGCATCTCGGCTGGCAGTTTGTCCCGCTAGCCTTTGATTCCCTGGGATGCCCGTCGGAGACCACATCCAAGGTGGTCGACAAGTACGCGGCTGCCATCGCGGCCCGTATCGGAAGCTTTAAGGCGAAGGTATCCTCTCGGCTTTATCAAAAGCTCAGTTTTGCCATTCGGTCCACGTGTGCAACTTCAGCGATTGGTCGTAGCCCGCAACATGCAGAAGTTTGCCTCCCGCTCCAAAGCTAGCCAATTTTAGTAGCCCTTTACAAGCATTGAAGAAAATTAATGTTAAACTCCCATACTGGGCCACTCCTGAAAACACAAAATCTCCAAATAGTACACAAAATGGGGACACAAAATGGGGACACAAAAATGGGTGACATGGTTGGGACCTCGCTTCGTCGAGCAAATTTGATCCCACACGCAAACACCCAAATTTGGCGCACTCTATCAGTTTTGCGCCAAAACCAGCTCGAAAGATCCGCTGATATCCTCAGCGAACAGAACGCCTCTGTCAAATAGCCATCCTCCGTGGCCCACGACTCCGTGGCGAGGAAAAGGCAGATGAAGGGTTCGGCTTGGACGAGCAGAGAAACTCGATCGCCAAGGCATGGGCGTCCAAGCAGTCGTGAGATGCGAGGCGCGGGGCATGATGACACTGGCGGCGGCGAAGGCGAGGGGGAGGGGTACATAGCAGAGAATCCTTCACCGCTCAGACGGAGAGGGAGGCAAGTTTGAACTCAGGACTGAACCGTGAGAGTGACGCCATTGAGGGATTAGTGTAAAGTCCTTCGGAGGTCGTCGAATTGACGCACAGAGGGATGAGAGTGTTACGGATTTGAGAGGCGAAAGACGTGAGTCAGAAGGCAGGCAGAGGCGCACAGTTGGTGCATGTGTGTGCACGAGGGTCGGCGTGCATCGAGTTTGAATTTGAGGACGGTGGCGGTGAAATGCCGATCACTGAGCGGCTCTCCAAGAAGCTGAAAGCCATGGTCGGTACATTCGTCGACGGTGATTTCACCAAGGAAGGAAGGGCGAGCTTTGGAGCAGACAGAAGGGTAGTAAATGCGCCCTTTGCGCTGGTTGGAGTGCAGGCCAACGGCTGGACCGTGATTCTGGATCAACCGAAGCACAGTTCGAAGACCATCAAGTATCGCAACGAGGAAGCCGTCATCGCAAACCACTGATTGAGGAGGATTTCTATGGTCTCCTCGACCCCGCGGATGAGGGCGTGGATTGTAAGGGAAAAGAGCAATATACTGGCTGGGTCTCCTTTGTTAGGTACCCTGTGAACTATGGATCAAGGTGTGTTTCCGTTTGGGGACTAACAAGGGTGATTGGGAGCAGCCGAAGAACATGATATTGGTGAAGCGGGCTAGGGTCCGCGTACGAGCGGGGAGGAATTCGAGCATAGATTGGCGGCTCACTCAGTGGAGTGAGTTGTGTGCATCAACCAAAATACTACGTGGGGGACTTGGGAGACAGTTTAGAGAAGAGAGCGCGTTTCATGGACAGTGGCATCAACGCCTGCCTTGATGCTGTTCACCAGTTGGAACGGGGCAATGAAGTCGCGCGTATCGTCTATGGCGGCAAAGAGCAAAACTATTGTCAAGATGCGACGGAGCACAGAGCCGACGGCGACGGGCCGAATCATTAGGGTTCGATGGGTAGGAGCGTATGGGCTGCGATAAGAGGAAGTACCGAATCCGGGATATTGGCAGATTCGATGCATTTAACAAGCTAGGCTGCATGGACGACAGAGGCCTCCGTTATGTGGGGCGGGGACAGGCTGGAGTCGTGGAGGGGGATGTAGCTCTTGGAGCACTTGTAGAGGTTGCGAGTTGTTGCCCGCCACTGGGGGGTTGTGTGATGAGCGCATGGCTTTTCCATGGCGGGCGTTAGTGCATGGCCCATCAGCTCGGCGTGAGATGTGGGCATCAGTTGTGACCAGAAGTGAGAGAGGACGGTTTTCCTGAGGCCACTCAGCGCGTTTGGAAAGGGCGATGATTGCTTGAGAGCGGAGAGCATTCCAGTGCCCCCAGTGTGGACACGGCGAATGCGGTGAGCGAGGGCAGCATGTCTTTTAGCCTGATCCCGATATCGGGTCGGGCCGTATGGTACGGCGGAGAACGGCAATGGGGAGCATATGGAGGATTAGAAAGGCGCGATGGATGGCGTAAGGCCTACGGGCAAGGACCGTGTTTCGGACGAGCTTGATGAAGAGCAGGGCGAATGACTTGGGCCGCGGAATACCCAGAAAGATGTCCGCTTCACGATACGGAGTACGGAGAATGTCGATAAGGTGGGAGGGTTGTCAGATGGGGCGGAGGTATGACTCGTTGGCGTGCTGGTCATGGCGATTAGCTGGTTGCGGGGCAGCGGCGAGCAGGGAAGTTTGAGGTGACATCATCAGCCCAGGCAGAGGCGGGAGCAGTCGAGGGTGTGCGGGAAGAGGTATCTGGGATGCCTGCCATAGCCGCATTTGGGCCGGGGGGATTAGCCGGACCCGGAGCAAGGGTAGCAGTCGGGTGGAAAGCAGTGCCACTGATATTGGGGACAGGGGGGACGACAGGGTGTCCTGAGCAGGGTGGCGTTCAAGCTCGAAGTGTGAGGGTTAAGGGTGTGTGCAGGCTGGTTTGGGAGGGGTGTGGATGGTAGGATAGAGCGGGTCGTGGTGGGTTTGCCTCATTTGGAGCGGCGCTTTGCAACTCTGAGGAGGACAGGGTGCACAAGGTTGGCGGGCGGGAGTGACGTGAGCACCGGCGGGATGAGTGGGGTTGTGGGTGGGGAGGGTGAAAGAGATGGGGTGGTGGCAGGTTTTGGGCTGGACAGGGGGCTAGGAGATGTGGGAGCGGTCTTTGGGGAAACAGCAGGGGTGTGAACTGCGGCATGAGTAGCAGCAGCAGTTGGCTGCCGGCAGGTGCAGCGGGATAAGCGCAGGCATCCGGCGGGATGGGGGGGGGAGTGGCAAGGGGGTCCGCTTGGGCGCAGAGGACTTGGGCCATGGTGTGGCGGAAGGATGAGGGGACCTTGGAGTGGAAAGCCAGAGTTTGGAGCGTGCAGACTGGTTAACGAGGCAGCAGCGGATGCCTTGGGAATCATAGGGGGAGCTGCACGGCGAGCGCAGGAGGCGGAGCCTTACGTAGCTAGAGGGCCGGGAGGTAGAGGGAAGCAGCGGACAGGACATGAGGAATGGTAGGGGGTTAGGGCCTCTGGACATAGATGACAACTAAGCGGCCCACGCCCGGGATAATGATGTGAGGGAATAGAGAGATGTGTCAAGCAAATACCATACGATCCACCCCGTTGCAATTGGGGCGGCCTTGCAACGGCTAATGACAAAGAGGGTCCTGGTTCAGGCATTGTAAGACACGAGGGAATACCTCACCCTCCGGGAAGTGGCCAACGGAGTGCGCTGCGGACTTGATTGCATTGTGCACAAAGTCCGGAGACAGGTCGCCAGCAAAGGCGAAGAACAGGACCATGTGTTCGTCTCAGGGGATGCGCATAACGTGTTAAGCTGTGTCTGGAGGTATACAATCATAGACCTCGGCGATCATAGAGCCGTCGTTACGTCGATTTCTTCACATGTTGTACGCTCGTCAGATGCCCTCGCTTGCTTGCGCCATTTGCCGTGACGTGACGTCCCCGTTCAAGCAGTCCTCAATCATCAAAGCAACGCAAGTCGCTGGTGGGCCGCCGCCCTCACTCACCAACGCAAGGTCCAGGGCCTACAGCACAAGCTGTCAAGGCGCCTGGTGCCCCCCTCCCTGCCCTCCCGCGACCCAGGTTTCCGATTCCAGCCTCTGGTTTCCGACTCCCTCGGTGCCCTTCTCCGGAGACGGTATTATTTATCGAAGAGTTGTACCGAGGTGTAGCCAGGAAATGCCACACCTCGGACGCTACTATTCGCACACGCATCTACCAGCGCATCAGTTGGGCTTTGGGTCGTCGGTGGCTATGGCCATCATATCGCGCGCCCCACTGCACTTGACCGATTTGGTCCATCCAGTTCGTTCTCAACTTAGTCGGTCAGTCGTTGCACACTCAAGATAAGCAATGAGTAAAGATCCTTCGCTCTATCTACACAACACATCCCCAACGAGGAAGTGATGCAGCCGGGGAACTAACTATGTTAGTGTTTTCCCTTGTACTGTAGTACATCCACTGGCAATGGAAACTGCCGAGCGGTACAACTCCATTTAAACAGATAGTATGCGAATGACTGCACCCTCATGGGCTCATATACTGAGCTCAAGGCGGTCGAATTTCTTTGCTGTAACGGACCTGACTATGGCTTATACTTGAACCCGGCGAAAACGCGCTTATCCTGGCCGCGTCAACCTTTCACTCAGACAACGCCACTATAGCACCGCCTCCCAGGAGAGAACCTCTCCAACAGAGGCATAGAACTTGTAGTTGCCCCGATTTGCTCGCCTCATTCATGCAGAACTCTCTCAATAAGAAAATGGACAAGTGCAGAAATTATTTGTCGCTGATCGGTGGGATTGGGACGCTCGCATCCGGTTCCACCTCACCAGGTGTATGCCTCAGTATGCAGCCTACATCATGTATGAAGCTGACACCGCTGAGTGTGACCAGCGACCTTGCAATGAGTTTTGACGAAGAGCAGATGGATTGCTGCTCGCGGTCACACAACGTGCCAATGACGAACGCAGTCCGCTAGCCGGTGACTCTTCCGCTGGGCTACGGCATGGAATCGGTCCCGTGGCGACGCTGAATTTAGCGTCGTATGCGGCCAGCTTCATCGACTTGAACAGGTGAGATGCCTCAACGATCCTAGTGTAGGCGGGCACCGTGCTCACAGCTACGCGGGCATGGATAGCCACCTCCTCCAGTTTGTCCGACAACTTCACCCACGCTTCTCTGACGAGCACGGTGGTCTTCCAGAAGCGCTAACGGCGGCCAGCATTTGCTACCAGGCCCGATGATACCCACAGCATTCGGTATCGAGCCTGGCGCGAGTCGGCAGCAAAGCTCTTCTGGAAAGAAGACGTGGGCGAGTTTCCCCGCGTAGCACTCGGAAGCTGACACTCGGCGAGGGATCCGCCGTTAAGCATACTTGGAGACGCTGCAGCAGCGTTCCTGACAGCACATCCGTCTGCGGTGATCCGAGCACATGATACGAGGTGGACGATGATGATATGTAGCCACCTTGGAGTTAGCGTCTTTGACGACACTGTGCCGCCGCAGTGTGTGGAGTGCAACAGGTCCATGGACTACCGAGGAGACCACGCAGCGGCTTTGTGCAAAGAAGATCTAGAATGAACCAACCGGCACAATGCCGTAGTGAAGGTATTTGGCAAAATCTGTTCAAGGCAGCAGGAGTCGGCGTTCAGTACGAGGTGAAGTGCTTACTCCCCGTGCTGAACGTGCGGCCTGCTGATGTCAACATCCCAACGCACCCGAGGTCTGACGCCACTGACACCCTGCCACCTCTCCTGGTGGCGTACGACGTCACACTTACGTCGCCATTCCAAGAGCCGTAGGAGCACGGGAAGCGCGTGCTGTCTGCTGTTTCCAATGCAGCGGAACGACGAAAGAATAGGGGAAAGTCGCAGCCAGGTTAAGCTTTGCCAGAACGATCGAGACTTGGGTAGAAGTATATGCTACTAGCTTTCGGCTCGCTAGGTCTATTGTCAGGGCACCCAGGCTTCAGACAAGAAGTGTCAGGGGCGAAGAACGGAGATTGGCCGAAGTACTGCAGCCACACAGAGAAATCATTGCTCCTGATGTGTGTCCTCAACCCTGCACAAGGCGCACAGTAGACCCATCCCTTGGCTCTAGGTAGTGACATCGAGGCGCGGAAAGCACGGGTACGGGTATTACCAGGCGGCAACGCTTCCTGCGCCGCTGCGTAGACTGCGTTTGTAAGCTTCTTCTGTGATGGTGGGTTTTTCGAGCAGAAGTTGCTAAACGGAAGTCTATCCGCAGATCGGCAGGAGGTATTCCATATGTCGAAAGCTTCGAGGGTGTCATCGTACTGGGACAGGTCCTTGGTGGAGGTAGGCAAGAATTTGGTGCACAGCTTGTTCGACGCGGCACTGGATGCAAGGAATGAAGCAGCGCGTCCGAGACCCGCAAGGTCGCTTCCATATGCATCGGCTTTGTGCTTCCGCTGTTCATTATTCTAAATGCGTTCTGCGTTCCGCTCCTCGGAACCCAAACATGCGTCGTTTTGGATTCGCTGGAACGGGAGTTTTATGAGAAAATCAATGACCTTGCCCTCACTGCCCAAGCATGGACCCAAGCCAGCCTCCCGATCCGAATTGGCGGACATGGTTTCTCCGAAAGCGGCCACCTCCTCCACGGAATCTCCGCTGCCAGCATCACTGATTCTGCCTCTGCTTGCAAACGCACCGTTTTATACTGTCCCCCCAAAACTGCAGACCACCTGCACTTGCCGTGCCCTGAAGACCAGCGTTCCTCTTTGATCAGCCCCCCCCGCCCCTTCATTCCTTCGCTGGTCGTATCCCCGGCCACCGCAATCCCGTCGCCCTTGGGGACTTTGGCCCTATTGTCCTCGCAGCATCCCCTCAAAGCACCCAATCCATACTAACGACGGTGCAGCAATACGCATAGGCGCGTCCCTATTGGCGTGAGTCGGACAAGGGAGGCGAACCCTATCCCTTTCCAGCACAGTGATGCAGACATCCGGCTCCGGACCCAGGGCCATGCCCTCTGCCAAAGTCCCGCTGCCGCCTTCCTCGATGCCCATCCCGCCTCCTACTGGTTCACTGACAGGCATTAGTCCGTAATGCTCAAAGGCGCTTCGGCCTACCTGTATACCCCAACCGTACGCCTGTACCATGTCAGCACTGCCACAAGCCCACGGACATCCATGGCGACCCCGCAGCAGCCCTCTGCCCCACCGGATTCGGCCGCCTCCACCGGCACACTTCCGTGCATAACCCCCTAATCACGCACGTCATGCGCGGTGCCGGCCGCAACTGTGAGCTTGAGGCCCTGCCTCTTTTTCAGGGGACTGAGCTCCGTCCCGCGGATACTTTGGTCCTTCCCTGGCTAACGCCATATCGGCGCAACCACGCCACTCGCTTGTGACATCACTATCGTGTTGCCCTTCAACTCGGCAACTCACTCGAAGGCCACACAGATAGCAGGCGGCGCAGCAGACTGCGTGTACCGAGAAAAGATTCACGACCTCAATTGCAGGCTGGCACATCGCGCGCTCAACCTGCCGGATTGGAACTCGCTGCTACCTTCCTTTCCAATTCCGACACCTTGCTTTCGATTCGCTTGGTGTCCCCTCCGCTGAAATAGCATGGTTCTCAACGGGCTTTTCGCGGCTATCGCCCGCTGCTATCACACCTCTGTGGGAGTTACTCGCCATCACAACTATCAGCGTCTCGGCGCCGTCGTTTGGTCCGCTGCTGCTATAGAGGTAATCGCTGAAGAAGAAGTTTAATGCGTTCAGTATCTACTGTGGACTGCGCACGTCCTAACTATATGGTTAAGATCTAACCGGATGTACTTCGTCGTCCATGCGCATCGGTGCTCGCTCGCGTACCAGTACATGCGACTGAAATAAATCATCTAATTCTTTCACCTGATTCAAACTCTAGAGTGTCCTCGCAGTGTAGCATCAGATTACTATCTGCGATTGCTCTTATCAGGAAAATTAACTATACCAGATTACTGTACTGTGCATCAGACAAAAAGCAGTGTACCCAGTGTACCCAGTTCGTGTATCAATATTTTTACTCATCTGTCATCTCGAGACATCCAGCGGTTGCTGCCAGGGAAAAGGTTTGGGTGGTTTACTCTTGGAAGATATATCCGATCTATGTTGCTGGCAGTGGTGACAGTTCAGCGGCATCGAGTCTATGTAGACTGGGAGACCGAGGTGGCGGCGTAACATTATGCTCCAATGGGCAGGGTAAACTTTGTGGCAGTATTTGGGTACGCTTGAAGGAAATCAGCGGCACCACTGTGTCGGAAGGCGAGGCCAAGTATCCGCCGACGGGTCCTGTAAGCATGGTGATGTCTCGGGCATGGCACATCCCTCAAGAGGTTGTCCTCCCAGAACTACGTGGCCCTGGCCTCATGCTGTGCCCTGCTTAGAAGTGGTTGGAGGTTGCCGGGCTTATCAGCAAGGGCGGTAGGGTCGAAGGGGCCGAGGTCGGTGACGAAGGGATCGGCATGGAGGCGGGGTACGAACTGGCGGAGGTGCAGTTTAGGTTGGCCAACAAAGCAGAACGTCCTGTCGCATCGAGCGCGCTTTCGAAGAACGACTTCAGATCGCGGCGTAGAGTACGACGCCGCGCGGAAGCGGGCAGGGGCTGAATCCATGAGGCTGGCGGCAACTGCTCCGTGGAGGAGGGGGTCAATCAGGGAAAAACCCTGACCACCGAGGCGCATCTAGAGACACGCTTGAGTCCGCGCTGAGTCCGTGAGAGCGACGTCATGAAATGACTCATAGGCGGAGCGCTCCAGGGAGTCGAACTCAGCGGCAGGGTCACAGGCGTGGTTTGGGTCGGCGAGTTTAAACGTGCGCGTGACGCGGCATGCCGATGCACAGAGTCTGTGCATGTGAAAACGTGCCCGTGGGCCCCGGATGTGCTCGAGAATCTTCAGGGTGCGTTGACACGCGTCAAATTTGTTCCGGAGGAAAGCCTTGGTGAATGTAGCGTTTCCAATCGGGGCCCCGAGGAGATCGGAGCGTCACCAGCGCACTCGGAGAGAGGAAACTCAGCCAGGAAAGCTGCTCTGTCTGAGGGCATGATGTGCGGTCAATAGATGCGAGTCTTCTGGTGATTGACGAATACGCCAAAAGCCGGGCTGTACCGGCGAGTGACAGAAGAGCTCTTCGGAGTTCGTCGAGTGACCCCATGATCGTCCCATCATCAGCGTACCACTGACTAAAGAAAATGCTGTCCTCCCAGCTATCCGTAGGATGAGTGGCGGGATAGCGAGAGAGAAAAGCAGCATTCTAGCAGGGTCTCCCTGTTGGGTGCCCTGTGCGCTAGGTAGGATCGTTCGGTCACCGTTCGAATGATTAGAGGGGGGTTAGTCCGACCATAAATCATGTTAGCCAACCGTGCGATCGACGGGGCACGAGATGGGAGGACGTCTAGCATTGTTTGCCTATCACAATTGAAGGCGTTACGGGCGTCAGTGAGGACGGTGCCGACTTGCGGGTCAGAGGAAACCGGCGTAGTAATGTGCGAACATCATGAACGATGGCATCCGTGCCGGCCTTGATACCGTTGGCTTGTTGGAAGAGGGCCAGGAAGTGGCGGGAATCATTAATCGCCGATGGAAGTAATGTCTTCGTCACAATGCGCCGGAAAACAGATCCCCGCAAATGGGGGGATATTCCCGGGTTTTGGCTGCAGCGGGAACAGTGTTGCAGCGGCGAGAATGGGGAGGACTGCGTCCGGAAGGACCCCATTTGCAATCCGGGTCACCAGTTTTGTAAGGACACTGAGGCCAGTGACTCTTGCTTGAGGGCTGAGAGGGTCTTGCAAAGCAGGTGAAACCAACGTGAGGGCGTGCGGTCAGAGCCTGCAGTAGTGTCACGTGGCACGCGGGATGCAGTCCATGCGACGTCGGCCTCCGTGATGCGGGGGGGCGGCGGAAGGGCGTCTTCGGGGAGCGGAGTGACTGGCCTTGGCGGGAGGGTGAAGGTCCCGGAGTTGTTGTACGGTGCTAGGGGCATTCACATCTGCGCACGGGCGATGTGGAGGGTACGCATTGCCTTACCGTAGCGAGCATCAGCACAGAGGGCTTCAGCCCGCCGTGAGCATTTCACGTCGGAAGTAACAGGAGAGCCAGCGTGAGGGCAATGTGCGGCAACTCACTCCGCCCGGCGGCGGTATGCGTTGATGGCATCATTCTAGGGGCCCCCTATTGGGAGCCAATGGGCGCGCCGAAGCCGTTGGCGCCGGGCCGCCCGTTGACCTTTCTCATGGTACCAGCCTTCCTCCCCGCGCAGGTTGCGGCGCATGACTGCGGTGGGAAGCATATGTAAGTGCAGGAAAGCTCGAAGGATGGCTTCGTCTCCACGTGCATTTACTGCAGCTTTGACCAACTTGATGAAAAGTAGCACAAACTGGCTGAGGCAGGTGGAGGGGATATCTTGAAAAATATCTGCGCGGTAGTGAGTGCTAAGGATGTCCTGAACACTTGGTAGGGGTAGGACGGCGGTAAGGATGTAGGGGGTAGTTACCAATTGAAGTGTGGAGCTCATGCTGATTTCTCAGGTGCGGCGCTGTCCGCGGCCGGCGTCTGTGGACGCGGACTGGTTGGCGGAACCTGAAGAAGCATGAGGGCGTCGGGAAGCGGTCCAAGGTCTGCCGTCGTCACCGGGGCCTTGGACGGAGACTGCGTCACTAGAGTGTCGTGGTAGTCTTTCTGTCGTTCGGTGTAATGGAGGCGGGTCTGGTAAGGACGCTTGGTCACCGCTGGCGGGGAGCCCGGGGATTGACCAGAGCGCGTGGGAGAGGGTGGGCCGTCTGCCATGACCTGGGGTGGGTGGGTCGTGGGGCGGCGCGGCAAGACATGTTTGGTTGCCACAGTCTCAGCCCGGGCGACATTATTGTCGACCTGGGCTGTGGCCTGGGCATTGTTTGGTGGCCTGGCTTGGGCGGGGCCGGCCGTGAGTGCCGGGCGGGCGGGGCGGGTTTGGGGGTGGGGAGGGGTTTGAAAGAGGGAGGCATAGGTGGCAGAGGGAGAGAAAGAGTCATTGGCTTTGTAGTCATTGGCTCTATCTCCCCTTCTCCCCGCAAGGTTCTCCAGCTGGTTCTGCGAGCCGGTCATGGTCCGCGGTTGTTGCAGGCTCACAACCGCAGACCCCCATCCTCCCGCTACCGAAATTCGACCTTCTAGCTGTCGCGTCCGCTATTGGCCCGTCGATAATGACATATCCACGTGCACGAGCCATAATTGGCCACCCTGAGAAGAATGACCCCGCCACCCTAGCCCGCGCGAAGGCCTTTCTTGCCTGCGTGATTGAGAACCCGCTTCGCCTCGACCCACGGACTGGCGAGCCTGAGCTCTCAACGCCCCCGCCCCCCCTCCTACATATAACGCTTTCCCCGGCGCGTAAAGGGTGTACTGTTCGAAGAATGAGCAACCCGATTAAAGTAACTTAGCATAGCATACAGTACGGCACATACGAATATTTCAAAAATGCTGCAAATGAATATCTTGATTGACTTGGAAGGATTGTATTCGAGTAATTTCATGTAACGTATTCAGCCAATGGGAGCCGTGCACTTGTACTCGATATTTTGGACACAATTACAATAGCCAATAAGCCGTTGACACATGTAGACATCTGATCCTAATTCAATCCAGCATAGTGGTTGTACCGCCAACAGTACGGACACTATTCGGCCACAAATTTGGCTCCTGAGTGTGATCGTACTGCGTTGTTCGCGGACAGGCCTTCGACCGACCTGTTGTCTCGGTGAGCGCGCTTTCCGTCAACGGAACAACGCGGGCGAGACGGTTCAACGTACAACACACGACGACAACGAGAAGGGTGTGAGCCCCCCAACTCGCCACACACGCCGTCGGTATTTATTGGAGGCATCGACGCTCAGAGCGACGGGCACTGTATGGCGTAAAAATAATGGTAAAAGACTAAACCTAAAAAACAAGCCGTTTGAATTAACAGTGCTCTCCTCCCGTCGATTCACACTCCCGCATTTTTCTCTTTAGGGAGCCGGCTTTGAGCGTACTACCCACTGACTCGCCAGACAGCTATCGACCCCGGTTAGCAGGAGCTTTGCAATGCTCCGTTGCCCTGCACCTTAGAAAGATCATCAGCGGGAGTATCAGCTGAGCTTACAAGTCCAACGTGAGCGATCTCTTTTTTCTTGTAGGCTTGGCGAGTAGCGCATATGTCTATCATCAAGTTTCTCGGTAGTATGCTGCCCCCTCTTAACTGCTTCCAACAGTTGTTTGGAATCAGTAAGACAGTCAAGAGGAATTTTGATGCCTAGTCAAGAGGAATTTTGACGCCTAGTATACGTTCTAAGTCGTGTTTGATTAGAAATGCCCTGTCAAAGCCGTCGGAAAAAGCATAGACCTCTCCTCCCATAATCGACCTGACGACACGTTTGGACTTCTTACTACAGTAGTCCAAGACTTGCGCATTCCACGAGTTGTCTTCGAGAAAAATCAGGAATCCAAGTTGTGATGATAAGTCGTCATTAGTCGCAAACGCGGCGTCTGCGTACATCTTCAGCCGGAGTGAGGCAATGTTGAGCGGTTTATATATTAGCCCGGCATCTTGGGTTCGCTTTGCCTCACTGACTGCCTTGTTGTACTCCGTTAAATTATCCCTTGAGAATGAAGTCTCTGTTACTTGAGCTGCCCGGTTAATAGGGCAACACAGCTCAGGGCGAATATTTGAAATCCAAGCTAATGACGCTCGATACTTCCGGAACTCAACGAAGGTGCAAGTATCAGGTGCGGTCTGAAGCCGCATCGCATGTCGCTTTGGCTCATCTTGAATTCACTTGGCCGGATGGTTGATCACAGTTCCGAAAAAATCGAAGTTGTCTTACACCCTTGGCTTGGAATCAAACATCTCAAGAGTTTTCTTAGTCATCTCCTCGAACCTTTTGTTCCCAGCATGGATGTTGTCATCAACATAGATTCCAATAACGCCTTCTAGCTCTCCATCAGAAACTTTGAGGTACATTGCGGGGCCGCTTTGGCTCGGGACATTCCGAGGTCTTTCTCGGCATGTAGATAGATGATGACACCCCAGTATTCACCTGCATCGCACTTCCCGTAGAGAGGCTTCAGCAGTTCCAGGAGTTCTTCATCTGTTACAGCAAGAATATCAACGTCCTCCTTCTTCGGTAGGATGAATACCCTCCTTGTCCTTCGGTCCTTACTCTGCACATACGCTTGGTTAACGTCATGAGAGAAGACTCTGAATCCCTTAATGGCTGCAGAGAGAGTATGAGCCGGATGGAGGAGGAACAAAGCGTAGATAACTCGTGCACCATGAAAGGCTTGTTCTGTCTTTGTGACCCTGAGCAATGTATTGTGCCTTCACCTTCTCGTCCTTGGATCCAATGTTCTTTAGAGACAGTACGAATCTGCCCCAAGAATGTTGGCGTTTGGAGGGACCTGGGACTTGTGTATGACTTTCCAGACCTTGCGTTCCTTAAGCCCGCTGACTCTTGTAATTTGTCGGCTTTAAACGATTCGTCGACTCTCCGCGGGTCTAAGGGAGACAGGACCTCTGTAATGTGTATGCTGCGTAGTCGAGTGTTAATTATGTATCATCAATGCGTCTTGAATCCTTCTTCTGTCTCTATTTGCCTACTGCATTTGGGCCAGCATATCTATGAGTTCTCCTCCTTCATTGTCATCATCTAATTACCGAGTCCTATATCTGGATCTGTGTCCGCGATGGGGACGCTTGTGTTCTTCCCCAGCGAGTTGGTTTTCAGGTTCTGTGACGACCTCCGGGATGATTGCGCTGAGATCTCGATGGGTGGTGGGCCGTTGCTTTCAATAAATGCTTGACCTTGTCAATTGACGCTCGGATGATGCGATCTCCACTGTCCAATGATAGCATTTTACCTTGAATTTTTCTAACCACGAAGGTCCAACCCATTTAGCGGTAGGCCTTTCTCTGTACATCAATACTTCTTCCCCAACTGTGAACGATCGGTCTGCTGCGCTAGGCACGTTAGTGCGAAGGGCTGTGTTAACTTTGCTTGATGAGAGATCCTTACCATTTCCTTTCGAGCTTCAGTCAGCATTTTCATCCGCTTATTGTGGTCTGGGAGATCCTTTTGTATAAATGGGATCCGTGGTAGGACTCCAAAGACCAGTAGAGTCGGGACCAATCCGGATGGCCCAGCTGTGTCGTTGATTGCATTCACTGAAGTTTTAGGGCCAAGTCGCGGTTAATGTTCGTGTCTTCGGCCATAATTTTGTTGAAGATGCGTCGGAGGTATGAGTGGTATCTTTCTCCAACGCCAAGTGCATTGTGACTCTCCACTCCCGAAGACTGTTCCGATATTCCAGCAGCTCGCAGCAAGCTTTTAAATTCCGAGGAATCAAACTGTGGTCCTTGGTCAACAGCGATGTTATCTGGAAATCCGAGGTAGGTGGAGACCCATATTCTCATGAATGCGTTCCGTATTTCGGCCGTGGATTCCCCTTCTAAGAAACATGCTGCACCGAACTTCCTGTCTTTATCGACAACGTGTAGAACTGTGCCTCGCGCAAGCTTCATAAGGTCTAGGCACACTGTATGGTTGAAAATGCAGTCATAGTGGGATGTAGATACTCGGAATCTGTGAAGGGCGTCTCCTTCTCTTTGACACACCTCGCAAGCGGCCGTAATACGTTCGATAGCCTTCATGAGCGCTGATGAGGTGGAATCCGGGTCAGCACGTTTGATGGTTGCGTAGAGCTTCCCAGGATGTGAATGGTGAAAGTGGCGATGTACCTTGCATAGCTCGGCAGATGTAAAAAACACATTTACACACCATTCGATGTACATGTGACCGCCTTTCTCACCAACGGAAGGGTCCATCCGTCTGCTTTGGAGTATGCAGCGTCTTCTGTGAAGTCTAGGACCATTTTGAACTGCGTGAGAATATCAAGGCGAGGAGCAGTGGAACGTCTACGTCGACAACTTCAGCCACAAAGGACATGAAGGAGTTGTTGCATACCGGGATTCGGATTGGTATGTGTCCCATGCCCTGGTGCTGGATTCGCCAAACGTGAAAAAGAATTCTTCCCTTTCAGTAAATTCGGAAGATCAACATTAAGAAGCCTGCAGTATGCTTCGGCTTGAATCCTTCCGATCACTGTCTTTTCTGCGCCTGAGTCAATGCATCCTCCCTGAAAGGTCTTCTCTGTAGGAGGCTCCATGATTTCGCATAAAGAATATCTCATGTGGGTCAGAGTCTATTCTGTATAGAGCTCGTGGAGTCCCGTTCAGGAGGGTCGGGATTTTCGCTTTATATTCGCCTCGAAGTGCCGCCTGGAATATTTCGACGTTATCATCTTCTTCTTCGCCTGCCCCGTCTTCGTATTGAGGTCCGTCCAGCTGATCGCAAGTTCCGCGAGAACCATGTGCACCGAGTGCTTTTTAGAGTCCTTCTTGCGGTATACTCAAGCTTCATGGCAGCAACCCTGGCAGCATTCAGCGGTCGCGGGCAATCTTTGAGCATATGCCCTGGTTTCCACAGTTGAAGCAGCCAGCGATGTCGAAGGCTTACCTGGCATTTTGCGGGGCTGCTGGAGCCGACGATTGATGCTTCTCGGGTTGAAACTATACCTGCCTTGTCCTGCATAGTGTATCCCGATATTGCTACTGTTGTGTGCGGGCTTCGTCCAAGTAGTGCATTATCCCTCGCGATCGCCAGCTTCGCTTCCTTATCCAGCTGAGCGCGGCCAGCTCACCATAAAGCATTTGGAATGAGAGATTGTGGGTTGCGACACGGCTTAGCGGCTCACGCGACCATGGGTATCCGACTGTAGCGTTTCGCAAGAACTCGATCCTGTGCGAATCCCCGCGGTGGGATGCTGGTACCTGGCGAGATAGCTTCGTTATCAGCTTGTACACCTTCGCAAGAGCAAGCGAGACTTCAAGGCCATTCTTAACAAGTTCCGAAACGCGTAGGGTATTAAGATAGTTTTTCACCCTGGTCTGTCTCACGGGCGAATTGTACTCTTGGTTGATCATGTCCACAGCTTGCGCGAAGGTCTGGGCATAGGTTTCCACTTCCGCGAGATAGAATCGCCTCGCATCCTTCGAAAGCAAATTGTGGAGGTATTGGAGCTTTTGCGTGGGACTTAGGCCATAGTCCCTGGCAATTTGTGAGTACTTGTCCACGAATTCCATCTAGCACTCGCTGAGGTCGCAAGAAAATTTCTTGTCCGAGTCCTTGAGCCGCATAGCAACATTGTGCGCGAGCCTACCTCCATCGTCAGCTTCCAGATTGTCCGTTCGAACCGGGCATTGTGATCTCGAGTAAAGGTAGGAGGGTTCGACCCTGGGGGGCCAGTCTCCTACTGGCAGAGGGTTCAGGGTACTCTGACCCTTGGTGACCAGTCCCCTACTGGCGGAGGTTGAGGGTACTCCGACCCTTGGCGACCGGTCCCCTACCGGCGGAGGGTTCGGGCATTGACCCTTGGCACGGAATCGCCCCCACTCCGGAGAGGGAGCCTTTTTCAGCAGTCTAACCAGGCACAGGCCCAGTGCAAGGTAGCTATTACTGTATATACCCCGGATATCTACGACAGACTTAGCCCGGTCCTTACCCTGTAGGAGTTTCGCCGCGACTCACCCCAACAAGCCTCAACAGCCAGTCCAAAAACTAATCACGTCCGATTAATTCCTAGTAATGTATCACCTCCAGTATTAAGTTCCTCAGGCCTCAGCTCTAGCTACGTAGGTGTGCTCCAATGCGCTTAAGAAACGATAAAGCGATAAGCCACCCTGGTCCCCACGCAATATTCCAGTAGACAGTGCAGCGATTATTCGGGAGTGTCTTCAACGAAGCGAAGTGCAACCCCTCTCGAAAGAGTAGTCAGATAGGCGGGGGTTTAATCGCTAGGACCACTTCCCCTGGGACTTCCCTCCTTGCCTGGGCGATTGAAGTGACCGCAGGAAGCAGCTCATAGTATGTGGCGTAGGAGTTGCTCCCTGAATAACTGTACCCTGTGGTGCGCAGGGCGTTAACATCTTCAGCCCACCGAGAACACCGGATCACGCACAATCGTCGATTGCTGCCCCACCAAGCCAAAAAACACTCCACGCAAGACCAGGACTTCAGCGAGCTTCGTCTAAGTGTGCAGAAATATAGCTGCAAGAGTAGCAACCACCGCCGATAGGTGAACCAACAAATCCTTTTAGCAACCAGAGTCCCAGCAATCACTGGCCACAGGTGCTGTCAACAAACAGAAAAGACAACAACAGAAAACAGGCACCCACAGCCCCGATAACAATAGTGACCAGTAGCGATCAACTGCAAACAAAAGCACCCACAGCTTTGACAACAGTAGTGACCAACAGCAATCAGTTGCAAACACAAGCACTCGCGACCTCAACAACAGTAGTGGGCAACGGCAGACTGCCGACAGCCACCAACAGCCAGCAGCAGTGAGCGACAACCACAAGAAACTGACAACAAACAACAGCCAGCAGCAGTGAGCGACACAACAGCCAGCAGTAGTGAGCGACAACAACAAACAACAGACAATCGGCAACCAACGACCGACATTCAACAACCATCAGCAACAGGGCCAACGCACCCTGCTGTACAAACAAAGATCTCAGCAGCACAAACCAATTGGGGGATCGAAGTTTTTGGGGGAGGAGAAGGGTGCAGAAGTGCGGGGTAAGTGGGAGGGGACTGGGGTGAAGAACGGAGGATGGAGTGCCGGCGCGGGGAGTTGGACGTGGTTTCGAGAGATATGTGCGTCGGTACGACGTTACTAATTAGTGTGATCGTACTGCGTTGTTCTCGGACAGGTCAGTAAGGAATCGACAATCCATTAACAGCAAGGACCTAATTGCACCTCCTAGCATGGATGAGACAAGATTCTGCAGAATGTTGCCATCAATAGCATCCCAAAACTGCATGATTGTTTCAATGAGGCTCTCAACAGTGTCGAACTGTCTCCCGTTCTCATAAACAGATCTCGCTAGAATCCCCATAAATTTTCTATTGGATTGAGATCCGGACTGTACGCAGGCCAGTCTAGAAGGCAAACGTACTCATCCCACAGCCAGTCTCGCAGGATTTGTGCTCGGTGACAAGGAGCGCCATCCTGCATAAATCCAATTAAGAGAAAGATACTCTGCGAACTGGAGCAAGTATTCCTGCAGTGTGTAGAGATAAGCCTGGCCATCAACGGAACCGTTTAACACAACCAGTGGGGCTTTTTGGGCACCACAAAACATTCCCCATATCATTACACCACCACCACCGTTGTGCCTTCTTGATATTGACGTTGGAGAATCTCGAACATCTTGCCATTTGCACGCCAATTCATCCGGCCCATCCAAATTGAATTTCTTTTCATCTGACCAGATCACTGAAGACCAATTCTCAAACCTCCAACCCTTTCTTTCAAATGCCCAATTACGACGGGCAACGATGTGTCTGGGCTTCATCGCTGGAGTAACCCTCACCTTTCTAAATTTCATGAATTCTGATTCATGCAAGACACGACGAATAGTTCGAGCACTGCAGTCGAATTGCAGCCCTTTTTTGATACCAGCAGAACCTTTCCCTGATTTCTTCGCTTCTCTAATAACCTGTCGTGCATCTGCATCAGACAGTTTTTTCGAATGTCCCCGAGCCAAAGCGACCCCGCAATGTACCTCAAAGTTTGATGGAGAGCTAGAAGGCGTTATTGGAATCTATGTTGATGACAACATCCATGCTGGGCAAAAGATTCGAGGAGATGACTAAGAAAACTCTTGAGATGTTTGATTCCAAGCCAAGGGTGTAAGACAACTTCGATTTTTTCGGAACTGTGATCAACACCATCCGGCCAAGTGAATTCAAGATGAGCCCAAAGCGACATGCGATGCGGTTTCAGACCGCACCTGATACTTGCACCTTCGTTGAGTTCCGGAAGTATCGAGCGTCATTAGCTTGGATTTCAAATATTCGCCCTGAGCTGTGTTTCCCTATTAACCGGGCAGCTCAAGTAACAGAGACTTCATTCTCAAGGGATAATTTAACGGAGTACAACAAGGCAGTCAGTGAGGCAAAGCGAACCCGAGATGCCGGGCTAATATATAAACCGCTCAACATTGCCTCACTCCGGCTGAAGATGTACGCAGACGCCGCGTTTGCGACTAATGACGACTTATCATCACAACTTGGATTCCTGATTTTTCTCGAAGACAACTCGTGGAATGCGCACGTCTTGGACTACTGTAGTAAGAAGTCCAAACGTGTCGTCAGGTCGATTATGGAGGAGAGGTCTATGCTTTTCCGACGGCTTTGACAGGGCATTTCTAATCAAACACGACTTAGAACGTATACTAGGCGTCAAAATTCCTCTTGACTAAGCATCAAAATTCCTCTTGACTGTCTTACTGATTCCAAACAACTGTTGGAAGCAGTTACGAGGGGGCAGCATACTACCGAGAAACTTGATGATAGACATATGCGCTACTCGCAAGCCTACAAGAAAAAAGAGATCGCTCACGTCGGGACTTGTAAGCTCAGCTGATACTCCCGCTGATGATCTTTCTAAGGTGCAGGGCAACGGAGCATTGCAATAGCTCCTGCTAACCGGGGTCGATAGCTGTCTGTCTGGCGAGTCAGTGGGTAGTCCTGGGCGATTTTTTCTTCCATAGGCGTCACCAAGTCGCAAAAAGTTGTATATTTCTGTGTTACTTCGCCCTAATTCCTTTACAATCTCCTCGGTTAGCCATGCGTTGTGCCTGTAGGCAAGAATCTTACCTTTTCCTCGTCTGAGGACGCTTTTTCGCGACCCATCGTGGTGGCGAAACTGACGGGTCCTTTTGGAACCTGCATCTGTACTCTTATTATTCGAAATCTAAATATCATATTGGGATGCATTAGTTTGCATTTCTGTGTCTTTTGGCGGTAAAATATTCATTGGATGTTTTATTATATACATTTTTGTCCAGGCTCAAATCTGGAATTCCTTTATTTCTAGAATTATTTATTTTTCTATACATCTGATAGCATAATTGCATTCAGCTTTTCGATTAACATAAATAAAGCTATCTAGTAATGGATTTTATCGAAAATAGCCACAGAAAAGCGCTTTTGCCCCTTTCTTTATATTTTTATTCACCACTGTATAACAAGTACTATATGATAAGCACAACAACCGGACGAAAAAGTACTGTAGAGGCTACTTTGTATCTGTATTCTAAGTTTTTGGTACTTTTTAGTACTATCTGGCGCATTTTGATATTTCTGAGTTGTCTATATAAAGAGAGGTGAGAAGGGATTCGGGCCAGACCCAGAGAGAAGCCACATCCCCAAAGCACAAAACCACAACACCTCGTACACCACATCACATCGTAATCCCCAAAATTACAACATCCCAAACACCCCAAACAATAGCACCAAAAATAACAACCTGAACATCACCAAAACCACCATGTTTCCTTGTCCTGTCTATTTTCCTCAAAGCAATGGCGTCCCTTGTCTTCTTTGACATGCGTTGTGCACAAATAAGTTCAAGGAGGCAATAATCTCAGTGACTGCTAAAATATGAACCTTCCTAGTACTTGAAGGGATGTTCAGAGGCCTGCGGAACCACTAAGGACGTACAAAGACCACCACGGCTACTAAGTGTTAAGTCAGAGGGAAGTATTGGTACGTTTAATTAGTAGCGGTAGGAAACACAAGGTGGTTAATTAGTTTAAAAAGAAAAGAAATAAAAAAGAAAAACAGGAAAAAACAAAAGGAAAGAAACAGAAAAGAAAAAAATCAAAACAAAAACATTAGAGTAAATTAACTGTTCCAGTAACTGCAAAAAAGGTCCCCTATTAATGGTCTAAATTTTTCAGAAAACAACAAAGTCATTCGTCACCGGGACTAGATCGCCGACATAGAGATTCTCCAATAATCAAATCGCTATAGTACCGCATTGTACAGAACTGTACAGGACTGTTGCGGTTACCACGTAGAGTCAGCAACAAGCGTTTGACCAAGTTGCGTCTCCACAAACTGGTGTCCTTTGTGGTCCAGGACCACGGAGGCACAAGCGTTTACCTAGACCTCATTAATGACCTTAAAGGCATATTTTCGCTACACTGCAGTAGCACACCAAAACATAAAAATTAGAATTCAATACAAATATTTGTACTGCACATCCCAACACCCGTTACCTGCACCTACCATAACAGTACAGTTCTGTACAGTACTGAAAATTACAGCATCGCGCTCTGTAAAGTTTATCGAACCAGACCAAGTCACTACCTCACGGATGTTTTCAACGCCTGCACAGCATGTAAATCTACATCATCACAGCAACCGCCTTGTAAGATTTCGATTAAATCTCTCAGCAAACAATTCAGAAATGAAGTGCTTTGTATCGATCACTTTTTTCCGACAGTATGTGCATCCTGCATTGCATGGATCTGTATTATCAATACTCTGAATCGCATATCATCAGCACTACAGCACTTCGTGAGGCTGTTAAGGGCTTTGAAGCGTGCCGTCATGCCCAGTTCTGGTACCCAGACTCCATTCCCAGTGATACTGCATTCACCTTCGGAGAGTTTAAGAGTTATGCTGACACTCTAGGGATACCGATCAAGCCGGTCCCTCCACAAATACACCACATGAATCACATTGAATCGAAACACAATATTATTCGATCGATTTTCATTCGTCTCAAAGAATAGAATGGTGATTCATTTGTTCCTGAGATTGCTGCATACCAGGCATTTACAATATCCAAAAATACACGGTAATAATATTACGTCTGCGTTTGAAATTGCTAAGGGATTTACTAAGCCCTTGAAAAAACAGATGGATACCGTAGTTCCGCGTGATGTTTGAGAAGATTTTGAACAGCTTCAAGACCGCCGCAAGCTCTCTCTGATATTGCCGAACGAAAGCGTCGACCGAATCACCTATATCTATCGGAGACTAAGTTGAGAACTTTCAGAATAAAAACACTGATAAGCGTGGCAAGTGGTCGACACCTAAATCTGTTCTCTCCATCAATTCGACTACTCACTCTATAGAGGTGCCCGGAGCTAATGGTCGTACCATTATTGTTGCATTTGAAGACACTCAGCCCTCTCTATCCCCGGTCAGCTTTGCTCAGCTTGTACAAGAAGACCTATACCGCCTAAATGAGTCATAGATAACGAGATACTGCCGAACAAAATCACTGCCTTGGATAAATATCCAAACAACATCAATAGTAGCTCCGTTGGCGTACGCGATACTAGCTTTTCGGAATACGGTGACGATAACAGAGATGAAAGTTCATCGATGAATGACTCGAGAGATGAACACATCGGCGACTTATAGACTGACAAAGGAAGTGCTCCTACAGTTGGAGACAAGGTTTATATTTTGTGGGATGACGAAAATGTAATTTATCCAGTTGTTGGTCATTCGGAAGCTGATGATGGCACAGTAACCATTCACTGTGACAATGGTGACGTTGAGAAGGATATTGACATGACAAATGTCAGTTGGAGCTTCTCAAGTGAAAGTAATCCAAACGACATCCAGTAGCAAACTGTCTGCTCCACTAAAAATCCAAAGCGCAGAAGGTTCTGTATTAACATCCATGATGGAGCATTATGGAAATAAGGCTTTTATGAAGCATTAAGCTCAAAGATTTGAGCAGTTTACTCTCGTCAATGCGTATGCACGAGAAGAGGAAATATTTATGAAAACCGCTCGCGCAGTGTATCAGCGCGACATGCCTTCCGCTGCCAACGTGATTAACAGTCACAAACTCCACAAGATCAATCATAATGATGACAGTTCAGTTACGCTAAAAGCACGTGTAGCGCCCCATGACAACAAAGACTGTTTAAAGAATGAGTTAAAACAAAGACTGCACTACAAGCACACCTAACGGCCTTCGAGTTTTAGAATCGATTACATCTCTTTTCGGTTGGATACTTCACAAAGCTGATGTGAAAGCCGCATTTTGCAGATTGGTACTAACCAGCAAGATGTGTATGTCCACCCACCTAAAGAAAGCCCTATGAGATCTTCCCACGTCTGGATCCTACTGGCAGCATAATACGGCTTAGTCAATGCGAATGCTAAATGCAAATATCAGTCCGATGCTGTCATGATGGACCTCTGTGTGTCGCAGTGTAAATACATACCGCATAATTCTATAAAAAGAGACTTAGGAAGTTGGTACCGATTTTCGCAAAGATTGTTGAATATCTTAAAGCCGCAGGTTCTGGTGAAAATGCCAACAGTTTCTGAATGAATTTGACAGCAAGTCTGTGTTTGGCAACATTGATAGCGGACCTGGGAAACTACGATTCTTTGGTATCAATACGATTCAGCACGAAGACTTTACTATTAAAACAAATGCAGATGACAAGATCACATCTCGTAATGAATATTCTATAACCCGTGCTCCCCGCAAACAATCTGATCAAACTACTAAAAAAGATCGAAAAGTCTGCCTTTGCCTCGATAAAAAGCCCTCTTGGCTGGATAGGTACGACTTTGTCGGGCGATTTTTGTGTCGCCCGACGGTCAGGGTCGCTAGTTGATTGGACCGGTGTGCTCGTACAGTATACAGTACTACTGTACACTGTACTTGCACATTCATGAGTAGAAACCCGGACTGGCCGCCCCTATAAGATGACGCTAGGGCTGTCGGAGTCCGGGGAACGGAGATAGGTTCCGCTTGGCCGCAGAAAAATAATCAAAACAAGCATTTCATGGTACCGCATCCAAGGTCGACTATGGACATGAACGATTCCCTTAGACCCCACGTTTCCTTCAACGGTTCCCCTTCTTCCAGCGTCGCGCGCTTCCTTTTCGCGTACGAGAATGTAGTCATGCACGGAAAAAACGACGAGAAAAAGGCGCTCCAGATCCTTTCCACCTCTAGGGCGCGGCGTTTGAGCGATACTACGAGGCATATGCTATAGACGGGCGTTGGTGGAGGAGGCGAAGGACTATTCGATCGTTAAGGCCAAGCTCATCGAAAAGTTTTGGAAGACCCGAAGCCGGAAGATGACTTGCAGAAGGCTATCAACGCTAGGTTGGACCCGGAGGATGTAATGGGCTCCCTGGCGCAGTGGATGCCCTATACAAGAGAGTTAGATTCAACTATATCGCCTCGTTCGGCCTGCTTCGGAAAGCATTGGCAAAAGATCAAGACATGGCGCAGTTAGTAATATTTAGAGCACCTCTGGACTATAAGGGCTCAAGAAGGCAATCCAGGACTTCGGAAGTGGAAAGAAGACGTTATACGGAGAAGAAAGTCAAGTATCATCATCGAGGGATGCGCCGAAGAAGATCCTCCAAAGGCCTGATGCTCGTAATTCTCAGCATCTGGGAAGCAAGGTGGATAAGTTGGCCGACCAATTTGCTGAGCTATCGTTGCTCATAAAGAAGCAATTCGACGGAACGATGCCTCCGGTGAGGACGGATGCGGATTATTTTTGCAGCTATGCAAACAAAAGGGCCACAGAGCGAGCCGTTCCCCGCATAATCCGCATCGAGATACGCGCTGTACAATTTGTGGGAGGAGAGGAAATTCGAAAGCAACATGCTGGTCCAAGAACCCTCGTGGTGATGATCAGCGAGGAGGAGTTGCTAATGCCCGGTCTGAGTCTGGAGAAGAATTGAAAATTTAGAAGCAAAAGGACGATGACAAGGTCGCCGTAGTTCAGGAATCTCGCAAAAGGAAGTGGTTGCCGCCTCGGAGAGAAGTGCAGACGACCAGACCCTCCCGAAACAGCGGAGGGAAAACTTGATGGATCTTGATGACATCTTGAGCAAGGCCCCTGCTAACCGTCCGCCGATGATGGCTCCCGTCCCAAGGAAAAAGAATAAGAGAGGAAACCGCAAATCGAAGAAGAAATCCGGTGGACTTCAGGATCATGTAGGAAAATATAACGTGATCGCTGAACTGGTTTCCGCTGCCACAGGAATGAGTTTCGGGCAGCCATTGTGCGGGATGCCGAGGAGGCCAGAAAGGTTTTAAGGAGACTGTTATGCAAGAGGTTACCGGTTAAACAGGCGTCGATGGTCAACTCTTCGGGAGGTCCACGCCGACTCAAGTTAGTAGCCGCGAAGTTGTATGGAACGGAGACTCATGCCCTTTTGGACACGGGTGGAGCTCCTAACCTAGTCTCTTGGGACCTCTGGAAAAGGCTTGCCCTCACCCCGACGGAAACCGATCGTCAGGTGACAGTAGCAGACGGAACTGTCAGGTACGGATGTCTGAAACTTGCAAAGAAAGACGACATTTGTCTCTTGATATGGAACGTACAAGTTTGAGGTAATGTCGTTTGGATTCATAAGCGCTCTAGCGACATTTCAAAGGATGATGGATGAGGTCCTTCGCGGGTTGCCGTTCGCTATGGTTTATGTGAACGACGTCGTGATCTTCTCGAAGACGTTACAGGAACACATAGCTCATTGAAAGGAGGTGTTCAGGAGGATCAAAGAATCGAAGCTCAAGCTGAAGGTTACTAACTGCAGCTTTGCTCAATCGGAAGTGAAGCTGCTTGGTCACATCGTTAATTACAGTGGTGTGAAGGTGGATTTCGACAAGATTAGAGATACTGTGGAAGCTCCGGTGCCAGAAAACGTGACCGAACTCAGGAGTTTTCTGGGACTTGCGGGGTACTACGGACGGTTCATAAGGGGGTTTGCCGCCAGATCAGCAGTGTTGCACGCTGCGACGTCGGTCAAGAAGGCTTTTGAGTGGACTCCGGAGATGCAAGAGGCCTTCGAATACTTGAAGGGGAAACTGACTACCCCTGCAGTATTGGCGTTTCCGGATTTCAAATCTCCTTTCTTGGTGGAAACAGACGCCTCTTCGGCAGCCCTTGGGGTAGTTCTCTCGCAGAAGAAAGAAATCGGGAAAATACATCCTATTCAGTTCGCTTCTCGGACGATGACGAACCAGAAGCGCCGCTACTCCACGAGCGAACGAGAAGCACTCGCCGTGTTTTTCGCTTAAGAAGTTTCGAGTGTACCTTCTGTCTGACAAGCCCTTCGTTGTCTATACGGATCATCAAGCCCTTCAAACGCGTTCAAGAAGAAAGATATTCACGGGCGGCTGGCAAGGTGGATGGATTTGATGGCGAATACGACTTCGAGATCAAGTATCGTCCGGGACTGGCGAATGGGGCGGCCGACTATCTCTCGCGAAGACCTAGCAAAAGAAGGAAGAAGGAACGATGAAAACATAACAGAAGGATTAGTGCGACAGTGGATTGGGCAGACCCAAAGTTTCACGGTTTGGAATCGCACTTTGTAGATGTAGCACTGTTCTAGCTGGAGAAATGGTTCAAGAATCCGACCCGAAGAAGATCGCAGTCAGACGGAGCGCAAAAATTTCATGCTCTAGAACGACACTCTCTTTCGTCGTGAGAAAGACGGGCTCCGTGTCGTGCCTCCGATCTGTCAACGCTCGGAGATAATGGCCACTTTCATGATGATATTGGCCACTGGGATCGGTTAGACAAGAAAGTTCGTGAGAGGCCGTTCTGGTGGCCTGGGGTGTACAGTGATGTCACCGAGCATGTACAAGGTTGCGATGGGTGTCAGCATGCGAGAAGGTTGCCGACGTATCACAAGAGTTTGAGAACTCCCGTTACTGGACTCTTTGAGACCTTCTCGATGGACTTTGCTGGACCCTTCAAGCCATTGAAGACTAGAAAAAGATTTATTCTGATCGTTGTGGAACACATGACGGGGTGGCCCATAGCGTGGGCCACGACGGATTCTACGGCAGATCCGGTGAGGTTCATCGAGGAAGAGATAATATCACCGTTCGGACCGCCGAAGAGAATCGTCTCGGATAACGAAACTGCGTTTATGGCGGGAGCGGTACAAGGGTACATGAAAGAGAAGGATTCGAGTAGAAGGCGGTGCTTGCTTACGTGCCGATGGCAAACGGTCGCGCGGAGCGGATGGTGGGAACTACCATGCACACGCTCAAAAGATAGATCGTCCGCGGTGGGGCAGACTGGGCGGAAGCCCTCCCCAAAGTCTCATATGGTTACCGCAAGACGCGATCGAAGCGTTGCTCTTTCCCCTTTTCGACTGATGTATGGAATTAATCCGAGGATGCTGGCCAGTGATTCGGTAGCATTTCTCAGTGATGCCGGCCCCCATCATCGGCTTATAGAGACCATAGCCGATTCGGGAATGCGGGCTGCTGCGTGGTGGAGAAGACAAGCGAACCCGAAAGACCAAAGGAATAGCCATGAAGTTCGAAGTTGGAGATGAAGTGTCGGTAGCACACGGTGAGGCCTTCAATAAGGGGCTCAACTGGCCGGCCTTCGACTCGTATTTCTATGGATCCTGCAGGTGACGAAAGAGAACCACCCTCGCTATGAGTTACTTTCCTCCATCGACCGTGTTACGAGGAAGACAATTCACGCGCGCAGGATTGTCCGTATCAGAAGAGATCGAACCATTTATTCAATTAAGGAAAAAAGAGAAAAGCGTGGAAACAAGACAAGAAGAAGCAAGAATAGAGTAGATTGAAGTGCGATGAAAGCGAAGAACGAATGATGGAAGGCTAAGTACTGAAGAATCACACAGGGAAATCGTAAACATTGCGGGTGAAATCTTGAATCTTGAGCAACTAAGGAGCAGCACTGCTGCCTCCTTGGTTTTCTCTCATCTTCCGCTGACGCTTCCGGACGGACAAGGAGTTGAGACCATGACGCCGCTTCCTGCGCTCTCCTGCGGTCGTGAGCACCGCCTTCCGGGCCCCTAAAACGGATTCAATGAAGAATTACTTCGACAACAAGCAATCAGGTTGGCCGGGAACAATTGGAATAGAAAATAATCCGAGAGACATCAGGAGGGAACTGACAGGCTTCCATGCTGTGCAGGCAAAAGGTGAAACGGGAAACGAAATCGTGAAACTCTTGACGGGGAGTGGAATTACGGAGTCTAGCGACATGGGCAGCAAAGAGGCGGAAAACTGTACGCCTTCGGGCCCGAGGGCACCATGGATGTCGATTCCGACTGAAATAAGCAGGATATCGGAAGAGCGGCAAACTTCCCCGTAGGGTGAATGTTTGGAACGGTCGACGAGGCTGCTGCAGCGGCTCCATATGGGTTGCCCTGTTGGACTCGGACTAGACGAGAGAATGGACGGCAGTAACCTCCCAGGCTAGATTGCTGTGGTAGATGTCGTAAGTTCCTGGAATGTAAACTTCAACACGAAGGAGCAGAGGTGGAGCTAGATGTAAGGGGTGTTCGAATAGAGCGGTAATGCTAACGTCCCTACAAACGGTACAGAGCATTGCGGAGGACATTGTGACTACGGATCTGACCGTTCTCGTATTTGCAAGTCAAAGCGTGCTTACCATCTAGAAGCGAAGAGGGGCCATTTCCTTAGAGCGACTTGAGCAGACGGGTCAGCATGTGTTGCCAGAAGAGAGAGGAATTCCGAGACGGAGCGATATAGCAGCAAACCGTGATGGCGTGAAGAGGTGCGTACCTTGGTGGGGGCGGGAGAGAGAGGAGAACAAATTGAGCTTCAAATTTTTCTAGGCCGTCGAAAGGTTGAAACAAGGAAACAGGTTGACGGAGTCTGGAGGATTGGGACCTCCGGGCGTATACTGGCTGTTTGTCAACACTTCGGTCGTTCGCTCGGAGAATGGTTGCACGTTGGGCGTATACTGGCCGTTTGTCGGCACTCAGTTGTTCGCCCGACGGAAGTTGAAAGGTTGGTTAGGGTGAAAAGTTGAGTAGGGGCAGGGGTCGGTGGGATGGAGGTTGTGGTGTGCGAGTCAGGCATGGGGGCGGTGATGAGGGGGGCCCTAAGTGAGAAGGAAGCAAGTCCGTTATTATCTGGTGGCGCCAGTGGCCCACAATCAGTGGGGGGCGTGTCGCGCGATTTTTGCGTCGCACGACGGTCAGGGTCGCTAGTTGATTGGCGCGGTGTGGTCGTACAGTATACAGTACTACTGTACACTGTACTTGCACATTCATGAGTAGAAACCCCGGACCGGCCGTCCCTATAAGATGACGCTAGGGCTGCCGGAGTCCGGGGGAACGGAGGCAGGTTACGCTTGGCGGCAAACGACAGAATAAACAAAACAAGCATTTCAGACTTCATCACCGTCCTGCTCTTTCCACTCAAGTCATCTCCAGCAGAAAGCACCTGAGACAAAATTGTCTCATTTAGTTGAGCAGACGGACATTCTTCGCTTGCTCAAGAAGCTCTGCACTGTAATCTCGTACCCTAGACCAATTACCCAAAGTTCCTACGAACTCTCTATACTGGTGTTCGCTGATGCATCTAGAATTGACGATGTTGGACAGCTAGGTGTTCTAACTGGATTACTGCTTGGCCCAATGAAGAAAGACTCACTATACCATATGATCTCTTGGGTATCACATAAGGCTAAAACACCTGTCAAGAGTATTCAGGCTGCAGGGATTTTCGCTGCTGCTAAAGGAATTGACGATTTCAAAATAGCATGCAGCGTTTATAATGAAATACTCGACGTGAACGTTAAACTACGCCTATGTGTTGACTCTAAGGATATATTCAGCTCTCTGTCGACACAAAAGAATTCTATTGACAAATCGATTCGTGGAGACGTCAGTTCGCGACGTTTTGAATTTCATACAGATGCCGTTGACAGCATATCATAGATTCCTGGAATCACCAAGCAGATTCACTCACCAAGCGTGACAGACCTCTTACAGAAGCTTTTCAGTTGACACTGCTCACCGGCCACAGCTTTCAATTGACTTTGACACAGTTGCAGAAAACAAGTCAACTGTAAAGAACCTTGATAATAATAGTAACAAAATACGTGCTGTATTTCAAGCCATATGTCTTAAGTCACAGCTATATAGTCGCGCAAAAGACCTTTGCTCAGGGATTACGGATGAAAAGATTTTTGATGCTGACGCAGTTTCATCGATCTTAAATGAAACCTACAAGCGTGATGCTATATCCGTTGTTAGTGAGGCTTAAAAAGCCTTCAACCAACTTCTGAATACTCGACGCGATATTTCCGAGAACATGAAGAACTTTGATTTAAGATTATCCGCCCAAGCGGCAAAACTGAACTCTATATCGACCACTTCTAAGCTACGTGAATGCATCACAGCACTTATGCTGCTGTCCAACTCGAAAATTGAGGATGCACAACGAGTTTCAGTTATGGCCGCTGCATCACCATCTGAAGCAAGTCTGAATGCTCAGTCTACAAATGATCAATTTCTTGCTGCTGTCACATACAACTCTGTTGCATCAGTAATCAAGCAGTGTGACAAATCGTTGCTGTGGGATAAAACCCCGCCCGCGGTAATTGGTAGAGAGATCACCGAAAGCGTCAGTAGCGCAGGTTCGTTAACCGTAAATACCGAAGTATGGCCGGGCTGAACAGAGGGAACGAAGGGGAAAGGAAGGGCGGCACAACCCAGGGTGGAGAGAAATCCGCCTTAGACGCACAACCGAGCGGTAAACAGTGGCAACGACCGAAAACGGGAGCGACGAGAGGGAAACCTATGCGTGAACGACGGTTAACCGAGGACGGTTTACCATTAAGGAATGGTTCACAGGTAAGAGTGCCTTATCTTTTCTGTTGGCGGTTGGGGTCGGCGGCGGCCTTATATACAGACCGACCCCCGGGGTTTTGGCCCCCAGCTAATTATCCAAACTAAGCTAATAAATATCTACATAATTACAGTTAGCTAAATTACACTGTCAACTACAATAAATAGGAATCACCGGCAATCTGGATCACACGTGGCCAACTACCAATCCCAACTACCGCGCACGGTCATCGCGCTACCTCAACTCCGCAATTATAGTACAGTTGCCTACAAGTAATGGAACCCTGTGTGCCAGCTCGGGAAGCTTCAATCGTAGTGCTCATGAGAATAACAACCGTGAGAATCCCAAGGTATCTCCCAATATGAAGTATCTATGCGATATCTGTGGGAAGTAGGGCCATTTGAAGAGAACTCACAAAGCGGATGGCTCATTGCCACCTGGAGTGAAATCCTTTGATACTCCGCAGCATTCTAATAGTAATTCCAATAAAAACTCGAATAATGATGGTAACTCTGAAAGAAGCTCCTCATCTGCAGACGTAAAGAAGAAAAATATCTCATTTAACATGGCCAACTTTTCTGAACCTTCTGAGATACCGTTATATCTTGGCCCAATTATTGAAAGTGGTGCACTATACTCAGCTATTGGACTAATAAATCTTAACATGCTAGCGGATCACTTTGGCTTACAGTCTAATCCATCTCTAGATCCCATATTCTAAGTCACTTGATGGGTACACTAGATGGAAATATGGAACTGGAACCCTGCCAGTCCAACAAGGAAAATTCATAGGGGTTTTAGAAGGCCATCTTGTATTGAAAATGAAGGAAAAATTAATAGCCACACATGATCCCATTACTCTGCCTGTTACACAGGCATAACATAACCGGGTTGCTAACGTGATCAATCCATGACTGTCGCAGAGCGAGGATGATATTAGTCGGTGAGCCTCAGATAAATAATGAGCTACGAGCTACATCGTTAATGGAACGTCCCAAACAGAAATTCGATCAAAGCGAGCAAGTTAGGAATACGTCGCGTGCATTTTAGCGTGCTGTGTTGACTTCATTATAGACTCTGATCAATCAGTCAAATATCCAAAAACAATTTTCATTAAGGAAGTTGAGAAAGTAAGAATAGCGCCAGGGGAAAAGGGATCCACTAGCTACCCGAGGTGAAAGTCGTTGCGAGCGACTAAAGTTGTACAGTAGAAGTTGACTGGAGATGAAGAGGAGAGGGCGTGAAAGCTGATTGAATGCTCTAGTAAACAACTCTAAAGGGATAAGCTCTATCACCTATGCTCTGTGACTGGCGTAAGAAAAACGTTTCTTGGGTCTGACATTTACATCTCAATTTCCTAACTATTTGGGATTGGACTTTGAAGTTTTCTTCCAACTTGCTTTCCATCTCATGGAGGAGGCAATTCACGTAGCTGATATATACTTTCTTCCAAAGTAAGAATCTCGATAAAACTACTAGAAGCACCAGAAAAAGTAGATAAAGACTTCATTTGGACGCAAAGAGTTTGACAGAAGATACTTGAAAGCAACTGAAAGAATTTAATCTCAAAATCCTCATCTTCTAGATCAGAAACTAACTTTTCTCTTAAGACATCATAAGTATCCATGTAATCCCCACAGATACCTGCGGATGACCCACAATTGTGTGCCCCTTCCTGCGAATAATAAAGCTCACCCGATTCTCCTCCAATCGGGTCCATGGCCGGCACCTTCTGGTCCAACCATTTCATTCTTTCCCCTCCCATATGACCCGCCTCGAGGCCCCATTCTTCACCTGCGGACTCCTTATCTTCCTCATCTTCCTCCCAGGCCTCCTCTACTTTCTCCTCCTCTCCGAACTCGTCCTCTGCCTCCACTCATTCCATCACGTAACCCTGCGCAAGGGCCACCCACTCCTCGAATCACTCCCCTGCCTTTCTGTGCTCCTTCTCATAGCCCCCCCATCGATTACTGTGCTTCAATCTCCACAAGGTGAAGAAAAACGAGCTCCGTCAAACGCATCCTGGTTTGGCGACCGGAGTAGCCCTCTATTTCCATCGGGCCACAAGGGAATAAAGGAGAGACGTTGACGGGACGAGGATGACAGGTTTTGGCAATTGGGCGAGAAGGAGGTAGTCGGTGCATGGTGGCTGTCATGCGGGAGAATGAATTGTCGCGTTTTTGCTGTTATAGGACGAAGATAAATTTTAGACGGCGCCAACCTCGTTTGAATAGCACAAAAAGCTTCAGATTGAAATGCCCACTGAGTCAAAAAAAGTAGGCGAAAATTGGTCCCGTAGTGGGATTTAGTGAAAATCGCCTTAAAAAGGATGCTTTTTGCCGAAAATCATGTGTACAAATATTGATAAAGAGAAAATATATTTAGGGACGAAGAAGATCAAATAAACGAGAAGAACAAAAGAATTGCCATCAAAGGGGAAGGCGATCGCTTATAAAAATAGAAACGAGGAAAAGGAAAGAGTAGAAAGAAATGTAAAATTCGTGGCGCAAAAGAAAAATAAATTGAAGGGAGAAACAAAGGAGAAGGGAGTGAGGAGAGAAACGTAAAGGTGAACATTTCTGCGCTTTAAAGATTATACTCCCAGTTTCTCGTTTAGTAGAAGTTATGTAGAACGGCTAAACATCCAACGGCCTTGCATATCTGAAACAGAAAAGGAGGCTATCAGGACTCTGCTAACGAGGTAGGGAAGTTGATGGCAGTGTCATTCTGAAAATTGGGGCAAAGGACCAATGGAGTATACCTGGATTCCTACAAGAATTACGTTAGCCCCCTTTTTGTAGAAACTACTGTAGCTGCACTCTAGAACTTCTACACATATTTTAACGGTCTTGAAATTACTAGAAAGTAGAGTTTTAACTATCTATAACAAAGGTAAGTAAATATAACGATGTTATGGGGCTCCAAATCAAATGGAAACCTTGAAGAAAAATAAATACGCAGCAATAAAGCTGCTAACCGGTTTGAGCGAGCTTCAAAATTCATCCAAGACAATGAAATTTAATAAAGAACTAGAATTTAGACAAAAATAGGTATTTATTACTCAGTGGTGTAACAGACAAATTGTTCAAATCTCCGGCCTGGGACCCTAACATCATTCCCATCCTGTCAGGTTACATTCCTTTTCTCAACTCGCACTTGAGGTTCTTTTTCATCACACCTACGTCACCTCTATTCAAGCAACAGTTTTCAACCCGATACACTTTCTCCTCCTTCGTACACGTCTCCGTCGTCCATCCCCTCCCTCATATAAACCATACGCCCAAAGACACACCCACTCCGGCTTTCCTTACGTACCCCATTTCACACATCTTATATCGTACCCAGCGCACTCCTCTTTATGTTCCCTATATTCTGTCAACCCCTCTTTTTACGTCCCTCGCCTAAATTATATAATGTTTATGGACTCCATACGCGCATCATTGTTAGTCGAAATGACTCCGAATGATTCCCAAAAGTAGTCGAGAAATCAACTCCATTCTCTCGGGAGCCAGAGGTTGCTATTGAATCCATTGCTGCAAAAGCCATACAGCATTGCAAACAGAATTTGGCAAATCGAGTACAGTAGGCTACTAAAAGTCCGCTTGTATCAGAAAAAACGCAACTTCTGTGGAGAATTAAATAGTAAAACTATATGTGCTTTTTTGCATTTTAGGATAATCGTAAATTTATATTATTTCTCGCAGTGAATAGAGAAGTTTCGAATGCAACCAAAAACTGACAGGACTCTGATGCTATCAGTTTGTACTCCTGTGCATATTTGTGGTTAACGTTGCCGTGCTATCGAAAGGTTCCAATTCTGAAAGTATCATCTTCTCCTAATGTGATTGTTGAGAGAATGAATATTCGTAATCTATACAGTGAATATAATTCGGCAATATCTTCCGGAAATTATAACAACTGCCGATACAGAGGCCAAACGGTTGGCTAGGAAGGACGAAGAAAAGGTAATGTTTGTTTGTTTGTGAATATTCTCACTGGACTGTCTCCAACCACTTCCCAGACAGCCTCAAGGATACTGTTATAGGCATGTTAGGTAGGTTTCCTGGGATACAAGTTTGCGTTTTGAAATTTTCTACCTGAGGAGTAATTAGTTTGCATGAATTAAGAAAAACACAGCCCCGAAAAAGGAAGATAAGAGCATCAGCATCAGAGAACATTGATATTTACGGATCTCTACGGAAAGAAGTGATTTTTCAGCATTCGATACCTTTTAAGCTACCGCTACACGTTAGTTACACTTGCGGTATATGTGGACCACTACAAAATAACAATTACCACATTTAATCTGATGCATTTTTTCATGAAGATAAACAAAATATTTAGAAGAAGAAATTAGGTTACTAAACAATTTCAAGGTGGAAAATGGCAGAAGAAAACTACAAAGGAACAAAAGATGGTCAAATAACGAAAAAGTCTGTCCAAGGAAGTATGAAAGCTTGGCCGTAACAGAAAATTAAAAAAATGAATAGATACGTTAGCCTACGTCACGGCAGGTTATAGGCAACCACGCAACAACTGTATCACTGACACAGTACAGTAACTTACCAGTCCACGACCGTTGCTCACATATCAGAGCATTATTTGCCGCCACTTGATTCATCGCCAGACAACACTAAAATGTCCACATCCGCCAGAGCTCACTGGGCGCAACGTAGATCCGAAAACACGCCCTACTAACGCACTTACTACGATCTGTTACGCCTAGCCAGACTTGCATCGGTTGATTACTAATCTGCATACACCACACTTTGCCACCCGGACAATCTGCAATGGAAAACATATAAACCTCTAAAATTGCCAAGTTGGACAAGGCTAAGTATTTGCTCAGGAAGAATGTAAGTAATACGTCGATTCAGTTCCACACCCACCCCCGTATTAATGCCCATCGAATAATTTTTTTTTGTCCCTCTAGCTCACCTATCCCAAAAACTACCTCCAACGATAACTCCTTTCTATGAACAAATACCATCCATAAGAATAAGAATAACCGGTTCACCCTGCCCCCCTGTCCAAACCGTCAACCAGAAAAACTTTTATGTCCTTACATGACTTAGCCAGGACATATGAACCCTTCCATTTCCAAAATGACATAGCTGTACTTACGGATATCACAAAAAGATCCCTAAAATCATTTTCCAAGTCCTAGGGAAACCATACTGGAACGCGTACGTGCTCATTGACTGCTTATATCCATCTTTGTACGCCCGCGCAGCTATAAATTCTTGCATAAAAGCACGTAAACGAAAGCCGCGGACGAAAAAATCCAACTTCCATCCTCCTCACCTCGCCTCGCTCTGCAAGCCCCGCTTCACAAGTAACAACCAAAGAAAAATCCAAAACAATGAATCGTCTCATTGGCGCTTAAATGCATCAAGATCTCACGTTATCACCATGCTCTCCATCCAGATCTACTCAGAAAAATAACAAACCACTTCTACCAGTGGTACCTCGGCCTCCACTACAGCCAACTTCCGCACCATCTAATTCAAGGCCAGAGATGTAACTCTCCCCGTTCTTTCCCAGCGACTAAAAAAATATAGCCTTTAACCACCTTCATTTTTTTGTCGACATGCAAATCCAACAATCACCCGCACCATGATAACGCCAAACCACACTAAAACTCGGTACCTAGATCAATAAAGACACATTAGGGCCCATCAAGCCACCCTTTAAACACGGAAAAGCCACATTCTAACACTCATTTACGTAAGAAAGAAAGAAAGAAAGTCGAAAGAAAATACATACGTACACACATGCTCAAGACCAGACAACAGGTACTGCATTTCCTAATGCTACTCTTCGCACTCCTAAAAAACATTAGGCTCCCCATCGCACACTATTCGTTTGGGCAATTCAAATTAAATCCTTTGTACAGAGCTAAGCTAACTGCACCTCACCAACAGAACCCATATCTAATGGGACTGTACTGTTTTCCCACCCGTAAATTCCACACCAACACCGAACATTTTCAATCTGTTTCGACCAATAATTACTCCTTGGTCGAGTTTTCAGCTCTGTATCGACTTCAAAACCGAAGTTGAGGAGTCCCGAGACTGACCAAAACAAAAATTGTGTTGTCATATCCATTTTAAATACCGGGGTTTCCCTAAATGGCCTCCGAATACTCTTTCTATTTTGATTTTTCAACATTACTTAAGATTGATAAGCTCAGCAAGGACTCTAATCATGTGATGACAATAAAAAAATGGAGACGATTTTGAGTAATGAGACTATTTCGGAGAGTTAGCTGGAAAATCAAATAAAATAATCGTCCAAAACAGTGGTTTGAATTTAAAAGTGTTTTTCGAACATTACTTTAATAGTACAAGGATATTCTATAACAATTTATTGACAAGGAATTTGAATTTTTGATACAAAAAGTGTCCGTAATCTAGTTAATATACCTATTCATACAATAGGTAGTAATGAATGCGCACATGGATGGGAAAAAAGGTAATTGAATTTTGCACTAAAAGTTATTGAATTTTGCACTACAGTCAAAGGTTTCCACCAACTTAAGCAAGAATAACTTTTTGACAAAATGTTTCGAAAAAATTCTGTAGTTATGAATCTAGATAGTTTTTTATTGTAAAGATATCACAGATCGAAGTTGATGGTAAGCTGTTACTTTTTGTATTGAAAAATCACAATTACCCAACTAAGTAGTAATGCATGTAGTAATTAATACCAGCTGTTGCTTCATTTTTTCTTATTTCATTTAATATTGAATAACTTTGGAAATAATAAACTTACTTTAAATAAATTGGGAGCTAAAAAACTTGTACTGAAGTGATTTTTTAGAACTTTGAGATATTACAGGTATATCGTGTGCTTAGTTTACAAAATATTCAGGAAATATTGAAGAGCAATCATTATTGCAATTCCACAGGCTTCTTTTTCTCCGACTATGAGCTCAATTTTACAACCATGTGTACTCCTCCATATGTCTTTAAAAAAGAAATTAAGCCAGTATTACAGCTGAAATCGGCAGCTTTCGAAGAACATAGAAAGTCTGATGAGTAAGGAGACTCAAAATTATGACTGATTCAAACAAAATGCCCAACTTGGTTCACCGGAGGGCAGTTTTGTGCGACGCGAATTGTACTAAGAAAAATGTTTATTCAAAAGCTTCGATAACTCCAAAACTCCGAGAATCTGAGTTTAGAGCCATGAAAACTGGTACTTCGGAAAATTTGATACAAAAGACTTGGAATCGGTCCCCTTTTCTCGCCGTAGAGACAGATGAATTTGAATCAAAAAATAATATGATGCTTTGATCAGAAAGATAAAGAAACCTTTTTTGTCACAAATGCAAAAAGGATAGATTGATTCGGGCTGATTCAGAAGGAATTGGTTATGGTCGCTTCAGCAGCCCTAAACTAAATGTAACTATATGAAGATTTCTTCTATTTTTACCATAACAGCGACATATTTCGTGACTAAGTAAAGGTAAGGGAGGATATGGAGCTACAAAAACAAGAATAATAAATTTATGGGGAAGGTTTTCCATTTTTTATCATTCTCTAGGCTTTTATGTACCTTTAGAGAAGCTTAGCAAAACTTTAGCTGAGGATGGAGATTGTATCCTGCAGGGACTTAATCTAAATAGATTTAAGTTCAGTTAATGCAAAATAGTGTCTTCAAACCTTTCGTGTCACTTTGATTGAAAACAAAAGAGTTAAACAGGAATTCAAGTTCAATTATGACTTCTTCCTCAGAATTTCGTGATCTGAATAATATCATTGTGACTCATTCTTACTGGATGGAGAAATTTTTGAATCTAATTGTTTGAAAAGTAAGATAATCTTCTGAGTCTCTGAAGAGAAGCATGCCTAACAAGTCCAATTGAATCCAAACTCCACGCTGCTAACGGACATTGTACGTATCGTGGTCTTTTTCACTACAGTCGAGTCTGAATGTTACTTGTTAAATACCCTAAAGTGGTCTAAATAATATTGAACAACAATTTAAGAAATTTCAGGTATGTAAACGGCCTCTTTTCAAGGGGTTACGTTTATACCTGTATCAGCACCGATGAGAAACATCGAAAATCAATACTTCACACTTCTCTGGAGAAATTGGTGAATCTTAAGGCATCTAGTTGTTGTCGTACTATCTTGCTAATTAAGTTATTTTAATTGGAAAATTATGAAACTTGACAACAAAAAAATCAAGAAAATTCACCCTCACAACTCTATCCGAAGATAGTTAATTAATTCCCAAGCTTTTCGAACTTTTATCAGTATCTCTGGTAGTTTTTGGTAATAATTATATTCAAATTCATGAGGTCCTAATGCAAAGATATTTATCTAGAAGGAGACTGGGCTAGCGAATTAAGAGAAAGATTCAGAGTAGCCTAGCGGAATTTTGGCTGCTCTCTGATAAAAAATGATTATTCCGAGTAAAACAGCGACTTTAATTTGCAAAACACTTGAAAAGTCACAAATGATCTAAGTTAGCAGAAAGTCACATACTTTTACTACATTTAATGAATATGATACCTTGATGGAGACCAAAGAATCCCTCAAACAGTCCTGAACTAAATTTGTCTTCAAAATATAGAAAACATTCAACTGTTGAGTGCCAGTGATATATACAGGGTCATAGCTTCACTAACACGAACTCAAAATATTCAGAGATCACGAGTTTCGCAAATTAAAACGAATGAGGAGCACATTAAAAGTGGAAAATATGGGTCACATAAATCTAAATTTGTGTTTTAATAGGTTCCCATACCGATACTCCCAAATATAATGCATTAAGGTCATCCTGTATCTTACCAATTGGGTAGAGTCAGAATTTAATTACTTTTTTAGGGTATAGGTCGAATTAGGACATACTATCATTGATTTATTCTATCAGATTAGGGTTTGTTCACAGACAGGATAGTAAATGAGCATCATTTATAACACTGTGGAATTATGGGCTGTAAATTACACAAAAAAAAATATTTCGGGGCCAGTGAAGCACTACATTTTTTGGCCTTAGGATTTAGAAGAGCAGTATTACTGCGATATGAAAGTATTTTATAGTCAGGAAAAGTTCAAAATTATGCGTAAATTGGTATCCCTTTTAGAAGCAAATTAAAAGTACATATAATTCATTACAGACAAAAACTCTTCTAGAGTAAGGGGATTTCGTAGCGGAGGTGTCACGAGAATCGGTGGCTCTATCCAGAATCTTCACCCATGGTATTAAAAAAGCCATTTCGGGATATAAACAGGACTGCAAAAAATCGATTTCTACTCTAAAATTCGTTCCAGCAGTAATAAGTTCATAGAATAGGGAATAACTGTGTTTCTTTAAAATGTTAAGCAGGGGACAAGATTCAGTTTGGGGAAAGGAGGAACCTGGAGGCACTACCATTTAAATATTTAAAACTGAATCGCTTTCTGCGAGGCATTTCAATTAGAATGACCGAATCAGATTGGTAATTATGTCTCCAATATTCAATCTAGAGGAAGCCGCTTACTCGAAAGACATTGGAGAGGTATAAATATATCATTTTTTATGATGCTATTATTTAGGGCCAGATTTAACGAAATTGGGGACCTCAAATCTTAAAGCCTTCCGGATTGTTCATACCTCGCAGAACATGACTTATGGTAGCAATCCAAAAGTGAAATTCGAGAGCTTCCATTCTATCGATGGGAAGAAGACCTAGTATTGCGCGCTGTCTCCTTCTGGTAAAAGTCAACCAGATAGGTATTCTTAGCGGGAAATACGAAAACGTTCGTTTTTTATCTGGAGGCTCTCTGTGTGCTGTACTGTAAAGGAGCGCAACCTTTTGAACGCTTCATTCTGATTGACTGCCGCAGAATCGAACGAAACGTACCACGGACACTAAGAGAGTTTCCTAACGGCAGTTAGGGGGCACTCATCGGGTGGCAGAAATGGCCGAGGGGATGGCAGCTGCAGTCGTACAAAATAAAGAGGGAGAGCTGTATCTCATATTTCATCTTATTTGAAAAGAAGTACCACCGTCACAACCTTTCTTTTATACAAGCGCCACCGTAGCACTGCACGCGAAACCGCTTTGTTACAGTAAACAAGATTGATTGCCATACTTTTCTAAAATTCTCTTTAATGGTCCGGCCTATAGTCTTTCCTATTAGTTGCGCGCCACAATCACAATGATTGACAGTTAATCGAAATTTCTCTCTTTGCCTACGACAAAAAAAAAGTTAATCGCGAAATCGGTCCACTTCAAAGATATATCGCTGAAATTTGTAATATATTCACGTGAAGGCGCTTCATTGCAGTATGATACGTAAACTAAGCTTTTTAGGAGACAAAAGAGAATGGGAATTTAGTGGATAATACTGGATAAATAGTACGCTAGTTTTAATACGAGGTGTTACAATAAGCTGAAATGTCTAAACGGTGGAACATAACTGGCTGATGGTTGCGATACAAGATTTCTCATTGAGATGAGCATTTGTAATAGTGGCGGCAATATTTTGATGTGACTCATTATGCATAAAAGATATTTCAGATCCGTAAAAGAGCTTGGGGCGAAAGTCCGGAAATTGAGGTGTAAGCGTGCGCAGTGGCTCAATGGCTGTATTTATGGGATTGTAAAAAGGGCTTAGTACTGAAAAGCCGTTAGAGCTGACAAATTTCAACTCTTTAGGAACAAGAGTCAAGTTAAACTGAGACCTCAATTTTTTTGATTAACTCGATTGCAGATTGGAATATCCCGAGAGCCAAGAGAAGTCGTGTAAAACTTCCAAAGGGTTTCTAGCATAGTAGATTATAAGAGACCCAATGTCTAAAGTAGGAGCAGAATGTAACGTACAAAGTAAACGAGGTCATCATACTGTGAAAAAATGAAGAGTCACAATTAGGTACCACAAAGGCAATGGCGGATACAGGATGTAAACAGCACATAGTAAAACAAAAAGCGGGAAAAGTAAATAATTTGCTACATAATTACCATAAACGTCTAAACATTTGTCAATGGTCTTTTAAATAGACAGAGAAGATGTATTTCTTAATAGGCGTACATTCTGTGAGAGTGATACGATTGGAAAGTTTCTTGATGAACAAAGTGCATTCACGGCAGTATTTTATTGCTGGAAACCATGGTAAATAAAACAAGAACGATGCAGATGATCTATGACTTACTGCTGTCCAGAGGGTTCTAAAGAGAACAACATAGCTCAATTGAGATTTCCAGTGTATTCACAGTACAAGTTACCATCTACTTATGCGTTAAAAATTTTCTATCTTCTTACATGATATCCAGTACTCGTGTATTTTCAAATATTCAATCTGATTAGTGGCCATAGAAATTTCCACTACTTAAAGACGCCAGAGTTTCTATAGAATCATTGTCCTCATATGTGGACAAAGTTCTAGACTAAATTTTAAGTAAAAGTATTATTTTCTGTCTTTTTCTGGTAACATATATCTTATATAGTAGTAAAGCTCGATAAAAAAACTTTTCGGTAATATTGGCGCTAGTCACGGAACGAACTACTTTAACCCACTTGATAACCCCTGATTTTAGTGCCCATTTGCCATATTTTATCCTTAAAGTGAATGCCTTAGCCAAAGTGGTGAAGAGTTGAATCTAATGAGCACCTATTTATTATAACTATATGTTTTTGGAGTACATTTTTGCGTAAATGTTTTAGGGGCCGCGAAATTTTTTGTTTTACTGTACGTTTTTGTTTGATGAAGAGGTTTATCCTTATATTAGGACAAGCTATGATGTATAGACACTATTAAATGCATCAAGTCCACCACAGACATTGCTGTTCCTGAATTAAGTCATATTGAAAAGTTCTAAATCCATTTTTCCTTATACTTTAGTCCTCCGAATTCCATACGCATTGAATCGTGAAATATAAGAGATTAAGCAAAAACTCTGCGGTCATTTTTGATTCTGATCAACATCGTTGTAATGCAGGCCTCTTGGCTGAAAAATAGAAGGCCGTTCATCCCACTGCACCTAATTTCTCAAGGCGTTCCTTGGTAATTAAATTCCTGCAATCCGGGAAGAGATAAGCAGCTAGTGCTTGATAATGCAGTATTCACGCATTTATTATGAAAAATTAATGTCTTCATTAATATATGTCGAGTAAATTAGTCCTTCGGAGGGTACTCTGAATATAGTGGTATGAAACTTATGAATGGAAATTCTAAGTACGAACTAGTTCCTTGAGCAGTTAAATTGCTGAAAATAGAAGAATTTGATAGAAAGGAAAAACTATCAAATGTTCTCTAGTTCCCCATCACTCATGACTTTTCTCATTATTATGACTACTTTTGAAGGCGTTAAAGAGACATACGTTAGGAAAAAGGTGACTTCAGTGACTGATGTCGGACTGATAGAGAGTGAACCAAGGAATTTTGTCGAGTGATTCAGGACCAATTGGGGAAGAGGATGCAAAGTATTAATTTGACAACAACGTTTAGACTGCGTGGGCACCACCTGCACACCCTCCCCTGTGCCAGCAGTTGTTTACTGGTTCGGTTAGTGTGACTGATGATCTACGCTCTGAAGTTGGTTCCTCCATTGGAAGTTGGTCCTATTTAACTACAGTCTATACCACGAAGCGCCCGGGTGCATTCCAACGAATTCAAAGCAGTTGTACCGACAGTTAGAATTCCCTTGGGAGGGACACATATAAATTGAAGTGGGCATCGGGCCCTTTCCGAATTATGGGCTGCAGTAAATAGGTGCACTTAAATACCATTCCGAACGGTCGGGAGTCGTGCATGACAATTTCCGATAGTAGGGCTCATGACCCTTCACTAACAGTGACTACATGACTTTCTCTGCCTTCAGCAAATATTACTCTCTTTTGTTCCGAAGTGTTGAGATATTATATGGAATTTGTCCAATCAATTGTAAAATGAAGTTTTGTTGCCCTAAAGTACATATAATATGATTTATAACATTTACAGAACGACATATTCTGTTTGAAAAAAAAGAAAAGATGGGCCATAACTTCAAAGATAAATCAAACTATTTTCTTTTTTTCTGAAGCATGAGAGAAGAACCACAGAAAATGATGGAGTGGAAAAATTAAATGTAAGCTAATTGAACTAATTAAACAGCTTGGTAGAAAACTATCAGATTTTTTCTATTTTGAAAGAATCTACACAGATCAAGTATTTTGAAAAAGGACTCATGCAACACTGGAATATCGTTGCTCATAGCTAAAGGAAGAAATTTAAGCCCATATCAGGGTTAGAGAACGCGTTTACCGGATTCGGACTTCTTTTATGTCGTCAGAATAGGAACAATCTTGCATATACAAAATCACATGTATTTGTTCAATTCCCGGTCGATTATTTCAGCAAAATGCCGTTGAAAAAGTCTTTTGTACTACATCCATCATCTTTGGATCTCAATTTCTCCATATAAAAGGAGTATTGGAAGCTAAAGTTGATTATGAAAATCATAGAAGAAACACATTGTAGTCAGTAAAATAATCTTCTATATTTCACTGTATTTAAAGGATAAGAAATATTCTAATGTTACAAAAAATACAAGAGTTCGTCTTCAGAGATCTATTGAGGAAAAGTTACGTTTAAAACTGTTAAGAATTCCATGAGGGCAGTTGGAAATTGTAAAATTACGGACTGCAGGATCTTACGTATCTGGCAAATTCTCTACGTTGTATTTAATTTAAAGGAGGCCCTTGAAATTCATTGTAATTCTTTGCACAAAATGTGATGTAAATATACAATAAATTACGCATGAAAATGATCAGACTGACAGTACTAATGAGCATGTAAATTTTACGACAAGTTCTAGGAGGCTGCATAATATGTTACTTTCTCTCGTTCCTGTGGTTTTTTGTGTTTTAATGTAAAAGAACTATTGGGCTTAAGATAAATTGGAATATAATTTTAAAAGAAAGTAATTCGAACAAATATCCAAGCATATTTGAGGACTGTATACATAATTTTGTCAAGAAGATCAAGGGGGTACAAATAAGTTTATTACTCAATTTACGCCACACTGCACCTGAAACTGCTAGGAACTACAAGCATCAATATGGAATGATACTCTCGTTAAAATTGTATAGGTACGTTTTGGATTTTTTGAAAGTCATGTGACAGGTAATGAATAATATGCTGGCCGAGATGTCTGTTAAGGATTAAATAGGCTCACTATTATAATTTTAGGAAACAGTACGAGTCTTAAACCATAAAACACCTCACTTCTGTGGAGAAACCTGAAAAAGGATATTCGATACATTATTAAGTAGACAGAAACATTAAGTAATGAAATAATCAAACAAGCATTCAACAAAATTATTTAGAAATCGTTTACATTTGGGGGATTTAATGATTCTAAAAAGAAATTATAGCACTTGAAATATGATATTTACTCTGAGTTCGACACAAAAAGTCATAATGTTTTACTTTACAACAATAATATCGCATATTAGTGTTTTAAGGAAAGAAAGGGATTTGAAATCACCCAGGATACATTTCCAAAGGCAAGAATATTTTTAGGTACATTTGATTCTAAGGGGAAATGAGGAATGGTAAAAAAGAACCTATGTTACTTCATTTACTGTAGAAAAATGTGAATTGTTCGATTGATACTTATAAGGACAGTTCATTTAATACGGTATTATCGTACATGGACAAATCAGTTTACATATGCGTTCCTGCATGTTACTACCAAAAGATATGAGTATGGTGGCCATCTGTCGTTTAGTAAATAGTGAGAACTATGGCTCTGGGTAACTGTTATAGTATTTTATTCCCTTGCTGTTAACTATAAGGATTTATTTAAATAATTAATTGAAGAAGAAAAATCATAAAACATTCGTAATCTTTAAAATTTTCAAAAATTTCAGAGTAAAATCAATTAGATCTGGTTTTTACTAATTTATGCTGTTTTTACTGGTCAACATGCGAAATTTTACAGAATTTCCATAACTGATATAGTAAAATTAGAAAATTTACATCCTCAAAAAGCGAATATGTGGATATATAATTACTCAGGATCAGAAAAAACAATATATATGAGAGTAAAAAGTATTACTTTCTCGGTGTTTACTCTAATGAAGTAAGTTTCTCATCTCAATGAACTATTTTCCATGATTTATAGAGTGAAAATAAGTTATGATAAAGTTACAATGTATGTTGAAGGACATACTACGGAAGTTAAATTTATAAATGCAAGACATGAAGAAAATTTAAGGATTTTGGAAAGTTTTTTTCGTTTTCACTCCAGTAGAGTAACCTTTCAGATCATATTACCTCAGTAATGGATTACCTCAGTAATGGATACAAATTATTTTTATATTTCATCTTATAAAGGACTTTACTTTCAAAAGTACGCAGTCAGAAGTTAACATTGAATGCGGAACTTTGAAGCAGATGCTTGAAAAGTATCCTAAACGTTAAAGCTTTTAAGACCAAGGCCGTCTGAAATAATACCTCTTTTTTCATATTTTGAGAACAATTTGAGAGTTACTTGTGATAATTAAATGTTTCAGATTGGACTTCTTGTGAAACATATGCACAAAACAATCTTTTTTAACTTTTGAAAATTTGAGACTCGTTCTTCCCAATTTCAACTTTCTTCTCGAGTCAGTATGCTTATTTTTATGTATAGCTTTCAATTACTATCAAATTTTCCACATCCCACCCTTAACAAGTTATTCAAGTGTTTTTTCTCTCAAGCATCCATTCTTTTATGTAATACAATGAAACTTTCGGCATCCAATAAAGCATGTCACCAATTTACATACACTTGGTATTTTTTTGGGCTGGTACCTCTTCTTCAAAATAACCAAAAAAGAGGCCCACAATAAAGCAGCGCTTAATGCAGTAAAAAGTTTCACCCTAATTTCCGATTCAATTTCGATATATTTTTATTTACGCATTGAACATATTGCCCAGTACAAACTGAACATCACCTTGCGAGTAAAACTTTTCTTTAAGTTCACAAAAATTTTCGACAGAGATTTTGTGTCGGTATATTTGCACATTCTAAATTTTATTTTAATTCAATTCAAAGGCCTTTTATTGAACTTTTGCGAAAATAAGCTCAATTTTCCGCTTTAATAATGACATCAATGGCCATGTTGATCAAATTATATCTTTGCCTTTTGAATTGTCCCAATGATTCTTAGTATTGAACTTTTATACCTCTTTAGTACTAGGTAATACATTTAAAAATAGTTTTTCATATATATAAATCCAATCCTCTTAATTTTCTACATAGAAAGGTTCAAAAAAGATAGTTGTAATAAGATATTAAACTAATTTGAGGCATAAATGTGTTGTATACCATTTCTACGAATGTGTAGGGCAACAAGAATGAAATTCAATGATGTGGAAGCACATATTTCTAATATCATGGAAAGATTATTCTCTCGTAATGACTTAAAGTACAGAAGCCATTTAATATGTCGTATTTTTGGTATTAATATCAAACTCTTACTAAAAACACACTCTGTTTAAGAAATGAGTTTTAATTCACACCTCAGTTTACCTAAAGTTAAATCTGAAGTATTTTGATGGAATAAAAGTAATTCTGTGAAAGCGTTACCGGATTTTTCTGAAATAATTTAAGAGATACTTGGTATTATCAAATTCTTCCCGTTGTAAATGAACTATTTTATGACTTTGAATGAATAGATAAACTAACTTTCCACTCACAGACTTAAAGCCGAATAAAAAATTAGGGCTCTGACACTCAGGTATGGAATCATGCCACAGTCCGGTGTATTTCTACCCAAGTTTCCCTACATCCATGAATGTAATAGTCGTACACAATGAGAATTTCGCAAGGATAAATTCATTTCGTCATCATTTCGGAGAAATAAGAACATATTAAAATTATTCGTTTCTTTGGTTATCTTTGAAGTTACCGTGCTTTCTTGAATAATTCAACTAAAGTAACGTCCTCTATTCGATTTGGCGATCACTATAAGTTTGAATATTTTTTTGATCAGGAGTGACATTTCAAGATATACGGATTTGGCTGATGAGGTTCAATTACATCAATTTCATTCTTTCCGTGCTATTTTATGGAAAAGATCGATACGAATTTCAATTTCACGCTGTATCTATATCTGTTCGAAATATCTGTTTTATAGAATATCCTATTGTCTTCTACAGACATTGTCAGTTCCTTTTCGAAATGATTGAAACCGGAAGAGAAACAATTCGAGGAAAACTGTTTCTTACTAATTAAATTAAAAAGCAACGGCACCATATAAACGTTTTAGCATCGATACGAATAGACTGTATTTATACAGTTTTCAGTACTACTTTTTGATAAGAAATCAGGGACCATATTTTCAAGGTTAAGTTGGTGAAAAGAAGGTTAATTTGAAGTGATTACTAAATTTAAATATTTTTTTAATTAAGTTGGTCCGTCACGTGATCATTGGTGTTTTTAGTATTTTCATGTCCCTCTTTCCACCAAATTATCGCATGAATCTTGAGAATTTACAGAGTTTGTATTTAATTTAACATTACTGGGAATGAAATCTGCGGAACAAGGGTAAGTGCGAAAGAATGGTCAATTAAGCCTGATGAAATTGAAGTTAATGCTAAGTCCATCTGAGAGTAGAGAAACTTACCTTTTACTGATTATTTTGATCATAAATAGCTAAGTATCCATTTCAGAACTTTTGATCATTCTTTGCGCCTTTTCTATGCTATTAATTTTCACTTTTTATTTATCATTAATTACAATTTTCAGATAAAACTCAATGCTCTAATGGCATTATGTATTTTTTGAGTTCATGAAGATCTATTTTGTTACAAAAGCTTGCCTGCGGGGTAATTTTCTAAGACATACCGTCATTTTTAGGATGATATTGTTGCACTGCATATCATCAACAGTATCATTGGGATAATTGTATCTCTCTTCAAACATCTGGTACGTGTGCGACTAAATTGAAATAGATAAATAGATACTGCTAGGGTAAAATTTATTATAATTAGAAAATTCCTATGACTGGGTTGATCTGAAGAATATATCAGCACTCTCTCTATTCAATATTAACTACCCTGGAGAGAAGACCGGAAATTAAGTAAATGAATTGAGTGTAAATATTCGATAAGAACATATATAAATTTTCTTTAGTAGTCTTTCCGAGATATGAAAACAGTTTTCCAGTTGATCAACCAAATTCTTAGGTTTACTCAAGTAATTACCTGAGATTAATGTCATTTTTCATGTTCTCCACACTATATGGAATTTTTGCTCTTCAATTTAAGAATTCTTCCTGTAATAAATTATTTCTTAAACTCTTTAAAATTTCTAATTCAATACTGTGGTTTAAAATCAATAAAAAGTTCATTCTTCCCTATCCTACCAAGAGAGTCTCGAGTTTATTTCTGGACGGACGTAAACTTTTAGTGATTCAGTGCTCCTGTATTTTTAAGAAATAATACATAGTCAGTTTGTGGATCAATTCGTAGGAACTATGTACGAATTGCAAAGATTAATTAATAAGTGTGCAGAAAATACTCGCTTCTGAAATTTAAAATTGAGATAAGAAATCTCAGAGCAATACAAACAGGATTATTTAATAGTTAGACTACTGATATTAATGCTTCGATTAAATCAAGCCTTCTCAATGTTTTTAAACTAATTATCGATTTAAATTTATTTTAGAAGAATGATATCTAGTCTTCATCCATAACTGTCAATGTTGAAAACATAAAAATTATTGCACAATCCGCAGTTTTATGAAACCTATCTGAAGCATTCTATCCAATTACTTTACATGCCTTTCAACAGCTTAGAACCTATGCATTTACAGCTTCGAACCATTTACTTTAATAAACATATGACGGATTTTTCATTTTTCATATGGGCTCACTGTACAAAAATTGAAGGAGTTGTTGAAACTATCCATTTGGAGTTCATTCTGGGACCAATTATATCTACGATTCTTCAAGCGACAACGAAGATCCGAATAATATGTTGAAAGTAAGGCAAAAAAATTTCTTGCAACTATAAAACCACACACGGAGACATGTTTAAAGAACTAAACGTCGCTATGTTATTCTTCAGGTAAAGGAAAACACTTTGAAAGATTTTTTAACATCGACAATTCCTTGAGAAATAGGAAAATAGTCTTCGTATTTTCTTCCATTTTCTAGTAGATAGAAGGCATATACTTTCCTTTAGTGGTATGATTTAGCTTCAGTAGCCCCATTTTGGAAAATGTTCCAAGCACAGAGGTAATATACTATTTTAATGTATTGTTTTTTTCATATTTACTCTTTATTATAGTTTTGAAGGCGTAATTTTTTGAATAAAGGGGACAAAAAACACCCTCTCGAAATTTTAACAATATTTAAAAACTATCCCAACACATTAACATCCTTATTTAAATAAAAATCAACGCGGTAAATATTCGCTGTATTGAATAATGCTTAGTGCTCTAAATATCGCTCGACTATATATCGGAATGTCTTCCTGAATGTCCCCTGGCTTTAAATCAAAATTAGAAAAACTTTCTCTCATGTTTCGTACCAATCCATGCCCATATATTCTCTCATGTTTCGTACAAATCCATGCTCATGTATTTACAGAAATTTAGATAACAGTTCATTGCTTGAAAGTTATAAATATCAACGAAAGACATCAGAAATTGAAAACATTCAAGGCAGAATCAACTGTACTGATGTATCTATACAGAACTAAACCAGCTTTCCGGACTCAGAATGCTGTATACTGCTCCTCTTAAGTTGTACTTGCTAAGTTTTTATAGGTAAATTCAACTTATCTTGGGATAATTTCCAGAGTTGAAAGCGCTCGGAACCCCTTAGAACTTCTGAGTTTGGACGCTTCAACCGCCTATCAGGGAAAACATGAGAACTGACGGATCTTTATCATTTTCACCATTTCATTGGTAATACCTTGAATTTCTACTTCAAGATTAAGTATTCAAGTGCAGAATATCAAATATTTAAACTAAAAAGCACTTGATTACAATATTTAAATTCCAGAACCCTTCAATATTGTACTCAGTTTCAAAATGTTATTTATTATTTATTTATATCAAAATATATAAGATCGAGTGTATAGACAAAAAAGGTCTTGATCAATCTGAAATAGTTATCAAATGGCTATTTCTTATACATGTATGTGATGTTTTTTCTCGGACATTTGTAGTTTTCTTGTGTACAGAAAATCCATCCAAATACTCCTTCCCGATCTATCTCAAATGTTTCAATTCATTTTATGAAAAAATTGAAATTTCTCGGGAGGGCTATATTGAGAGGGCAAAATATATACACCATACTACATAAAATTCTCAGCGATGTATATTTTCTTTCCTTTTACAGATATCAAGCACTTTCTTTTTCATTAAATCTAAAGATACTAGACTGATGATAAAATTTTAGATTTTTTGTCTAACGCATTATGATTGCAGGGTTTTTTAGAGAGCTCAATTATATTTTTTCTGATCCAAATATCCTTAGCATATCTTCAATCTATTACTATATGCAAAAGAAGATTGTAGAAGGCACATTATAATTTAGCTTTCAAGGCATAGAATAAATTTATTAATTGGTACGTGTACAAATTTAGATAGGCACCGAATACTTATCTAATAAGATTGCTGTATTCAATCATAATTTATCACTAGAAATGATAAAATACAATTTCATAAACGTTTCTATGAAAAATTAATAGAACTTCACACAAAAATGTTATGAATAATTGAATCCCATGTTAGAAAAGCCGGCTGAAAATACTCAGATGCTTTTCATCTTAAAGATTATCTCGTCTTTTGAAAGATTCCTCAAACTTGAGAAAAGTATTCCATGGTCTTGAAATTACTATTATTTATCGTAAAAGCGTATAAGACGTTTTATAAAGCCCATTGAGAAATCATCTAATATCAAATTTATGGCCAGTTCGTAGTAACATATTTTAAATTTTTTAAAGAGAAACTTAAACACAAGCTTTTGTTTGAAAAAACTTTACCAGTCTCAGGAACAAAATTTTAAACCTTGGAGTTTTAGAATTTAAAACAAATTAACGCAGAGAAGCTGGCTTTGGTTCATGGCATATTTCAAATCGGTAAATTTATACAAGCTTACTAACTATTCCTTTAAAGGCGGATCATTCACCATCAAATTAAATAGTTTTCATCATATTTTCCTAGAGAGATACATGAATTCTGCTTACGTCCGTTTAGAGAACTATACAATTTTTGCTAAGTATTTCCTTAAATAGAACATCTTTTTAATAATTAACTTGCTAACAGGATCTACTTGAAGCCCTTCGAAGGTTCTTAATGGCCCTTAAATTCGTAAACTCAACTTATTTGCCATGCAAATTTCCCTTATTGATGCGATAAGGGACTCTATTGTTCTTATCTTCCAGGATTCATTTTTGAATAGAAATACGTAAACTCAATGATATAAGGATAAACGACTTTAGAGATTACCCGCAGATAAGTTTTTATATTTAGAATTCTTTCCCTTCGAGTGATGATTGAATCATTCTAAAAACCCAGAAATTCATACCTGAGGTTTCTTTAAGTTTCCTTTTCCTACATTTTTAATGAAGCAAGGATTGACAAATGATGAAGGGAAAATTAGCTTTTGATTTCGCCCTTGACTTGGCCGTCAGAAACTACAAGATTGCTTCGAATTTTAGAAATTCTGGACACCAATGGTTTGTTGTGAATGTCATCGTGTTATTTGATGGATTTTTATTCGCATTTATAAATACATTTTCAATATATTGATAGTTTTTACTTTTTCATTCAAGATTTAAATAAGAGGAGAACTTTAAAAGAACTTGAAAGTGGGCCCAAAATACTTATTGTAGTAAAATGTTTGGTTCAACTAGAAGATATTTAAAATAGAGACCGTTCTTCGTAAAACCGCCAATCAAGTTATTTACCGACTCAAATAATAGGCTTTGGTCTCATAAAAACCTCTCACTCATCCAATAAAACAAAGACAAATTTTGTTTGTATATTTTGAAGTAACAAATCCGTGAAATAGCCAAACAAACCTTTTGACTAATAGCCATCTGTTATACTAATTCATGGGGCCGTAAAAATGAATTACATCAAGAAAAGATCATTTTAGATTCAAAGAAGGGCCCTGAAAATATGTTCAAAATATTTACGTTAATGTGATGGGTGATTTTCAAATTGTCTCGAAATCCATGTATATATATTTTTTATCGTGCACCAAAATTATTACTCCAATTTCTTCGATAGATATAGTAGACTTGTGGTTAAACAATTCAGCAGCTAATTTTGGATACCCAGAATCACCTTATGATACGTTATAGCCATTTATCGGTATAATGAAATTTCAGAAAATTTCAGCAGTCTATTGAAAAGTTAGTCTTGAAAAGTTTGAAATATAAATTAAAAATCCTCATGCTTGATGTATCTCCTGATTATCTCATTCTTTGATAAGTAAATAATTTGCTGCAAATTTCGATAGAAAAGTACTTCACCAATGGTATATCCCAGGGAAACATTGGCAACGATCATGGCTGGCGTATTTTTGACGGACGAATTTTTCTTGGGTATTCTTATGTGTTTCGATGGCAGTTCTATATTTAAGCTATTTTTTAGTTGATACTATTTATTTAATATTTACTAAGTTTCTGCTATGAATACAAATGGAAAAAAATCAATAATGAATATATTAAATACCAAATATACTTTAAACAGCATTAGTCAATCGAAAAATAACAAAAAACTAAAAAAGGAGAAAATATATTTGGAAATAAAACTGAAACCTCAAAGAACATTATTTCAAAGTACTTAATGCTTTGGTAAAAGGGTATGATGACTAAGGCGCGTATGGTTGTGCATGACTCTCGACCGTTCGAAGTTCGAATTGGATGTGGATATTTAATCGGCCATGTTCAATTCTAGTGCAGTGCATTCCGCTACAATTTGTATGTGTCAAGGGAGTTCATCGTGACTGTCGGTGCAATGCGCTTTGGAGGCATTGAGATGGATACACAGAGAGATTAGCGATAGGATGTCGGAGAACGTTTATAAGTAGGCCGAATCACCGGCGGTAACCGGTAACACACTATGAAGACAGACCATCAGTAACACTCAGCATAGAATCAGTAAATCACTGCTGGTTCCTGCATAGTGTGGAGCTGGTGCCCATGAACTGTTATTGTCACGCTTTACCGTTCTAATTTCTGTTCTACCTCAATCGCAACAACCAGTGCCCTTTTATCATTCAGTTGTCGCTCTCTTTTTTAAGCTTGAGATCAGTCCAACATCGCTTAATACAACTCTTCAGGGCATGAAAAAAATTTAGTGTTGCTTAATGTCTCAAAACTGATGAACCTCAATTTTTTCGTCGGTAGGAAATTATTGAAGAAGCAAAATAGCTGTTTTTTTTCTAATAATATGATACTGCTTGATTTAATACTATACGGATTACCTCGGTGTTTGGTATAATTCGTGAGGTTCTATCTGTCTGATTAGTTGATACCGTTTTTAAAAGCCAATATGGAAGTTTAATTCGAGTTTCTCGGGATGGTCGGACGAAATTCAAAGAACTTGGCAGGTAATGCCGAAAGGGATGCTTTGCATTGAGTGGGAAAAGCCGTAATATACTTTTCACATTCAGAGTGCAACTGTAGAAGGTAAGTATTTCAAGTTCCGCTATGTAAAATGATGAATTTGTGAGATTTATTTGAGATTTTTGGACTTATATTGTATTCCTTCTGATAATTGCATTCCCTTTCATCTACCATCTATTGTATTATTCGTATTTCATGCACACTTTGCCATAATGGTAGGGAAATAAGAAGTATACCGTGCTGTACTGTCGTATTCAAGTTGTGCTTTAAGCCCAAATCTTTAATTAAAAAAGTTGAACTGCAAGAAATAAATTACAGTCCGTATCTATATCTATACGTTCTATCTCCTGCAACAGGGAAGGTGCAGTAACTACTTTCATCTATTACTGGGACGGTGGCCCATATTGAGAAGCTCGGGGTTTTGATTCAAATATCGTAGGTTCGGTTATCCTTTAATTTCTATCAGAGAACCAAAAAGTTTCAACGAGAACTCAAATGGTTATGAAATGCTGCTGTCTCGGTGTGCAATTAGTCATCCACTTGAACATGAGAAAAAATACGTTTAAATCACTCACAGCGACTATTCATTACTTTATAGACAGTAAAGAGATTCGAGAGTAAGGCGCAAGTAAAGGTAGCAGGTAACATAGAGATTAAATATATAACCTCAATTTTTGGTAATTAGGCAAATTAACCCTAATTTATATCACCCTTGAATCCTACTGAAGTATTTCATATTGATTGACGCGCGAATTTTCCATGCAGTTGCGCGAATTTTCCATGCAGTTACACCTTTATTGTGCCTGAGTGAAGGATTTAAATTTCGCCAAGTCTCTTCTCAGGGCAAAAAGAACATAGAATAAATTTTGATTTACTGGCCTATAAAAAAATTTTGATTTATTGGCCTATAAACTCAGAACGACTCTGACAGGATGCGTTGGGATATTCGTCGTTACTCCATATCCTCTTCTTTTTATTTTCAGTAAGATGGGTCCCAGTCCCTATAACCGGATCCGACATCATGGTATCATCCTCACCTCCTGTTTAAATAAATGCTCTGTGAGATAAAAAAACAAACTTTTCTCAATGATGTCCTCGGCTAGAATATCGTAGAAGTTGAATCTTGATAATTATATACATGGCCTGAATCAGCACTTGTATTTTGAAAACGAACCAGAAGCTATTATCGCAAGAAGATAGGGTTTGAATCTAGGCGACTAATCATTCGTTTCCCATTTTTTCTCAGTTCAAAGGCTATATTACCTGTATCTGCTTTGGCTATCGATCTTGAAACGCTCCTCATATTACCTTTCCAAAACATCTGTAACGGCACTGTTAATTTCACGGACTTTTCGCGACCTTGGCAGTTCTCCATCTTTTCCTTACAATATCTTTCCTTGATAAGTTTGAAGGCAACTGCCTTAAAAATTTACTTTTTTGCATCAAAAACAGCTATTAAAGATTTTTTGATGCAAAAATTTGTCGAAAGCATCGACATTTAAGCTCTCCGTGAGCTCCTGTGATGATACATACCACTCGAAACTCCCTGAGCGCATTTCTCCCACACAATTAAACTAAGTTCCATGTCTCATCAAGGCTTCTTCGGCGGACACCGATACATAAATTAATCCCGAATACAACGAGATCGTTCTACAACCACGGTTCAAGAAGTCGAATCGCAAAAGCGGTAGTGGGAACTGATTATTCTATGAATCCACGCCGAATGCCACCAGTTTTTCACATGATAATCTCCGTTCTCAACAATTAACAGACTGCCCACAAACCGGGGCCTTCAATTGCAGCTATATTTGGGCTCTCCGTCATAGTAAATGTAGTTCATGAGTTATTTCCTGACAATAAATCCCTAAAGTAATTACTACATGCTGATTAATTCTTCTACATATGGGAAATTTACTTCAAAAATAAAATCACCGGATACAATCTTGAGTCATATATGTGAATTAACTTCCGTTCGGAAGGGTAAATAATTAAATTATGTGCCATAATCAGTTCAAACTTTCTATATGACATATCCTTTGTACCTTTCGAAGGTGGAATGTGATTCGGCTATTTCATTAGAAGTCACAGCCACTTGAATTCTAAACCTTGTTATTAATATGAGGCTTGAAAAGAACTTTAATGACTCTCTTGACTAAATGGGCTGCGTTCCAATGGCATTCAGTTATTCATGTTAGTTCACGCATCAAGTTGAGGTTAAAAGTAGAAAATTCTCATATGGCATTGAAAGTAAAGATAAATGTAGAGGAGTATGACCATGGGTGACAGTACTGGCAGAAACCCTAATTGTGTTGCAGCTTTTTCAAGACTTCTTTCATTATTTGGAGTTAAATCTGTCTAGTTTGTCCAAAACCGCTCGTGTTCAATTTCAATTGTATCTGAATGAGGCACCGCGTAATTATCTGAAATCCATCAAATGTGAACGGAGGTGATTCTCTAACCTTGGGTTTGACGTTCATTTGATGGTGAGGTCGGGTCTGCTTCCGCTGAAGCGTCTGTTCGATTTCAGTCCACCTTGATGTTTACAATCCTCAGCGTCACAGTTTTGAAGCTGTCACCCATCTTCTAATTTGCTTCCATTGAAATAATTCTACCATTTACAATTTCAATGAGGACGGAAATGGGTTTCGGTGAAAAAATATTTCCAAGCATACCCAAAAAAGCGCTTAAATTCCGTGGCTGAAATAAAACGAGACTTAAAAAGAAAAGCGGGCTGTGGATGGTATTTTTTCGAGCGATCTTGGGATCTAATTTTTTGGAAAGTGAAGCGTAAATAGAAGACTACTGAGCCCGACAAGTCTTTCCTGTATTGATGAGATTATAAATTATCAAAATTTTGTTTTAGCGGGTATCAAAAGGTATAAAAAGAAGCAACGATCGAAAAAAGCAGCTAAATAATTTATATTCCCAGCAAAGTTTAAAATCTTCTGCATAAGAGGATCTTAGTCAAATATATTTCGTAAGTATTATTAATAATCCATCTTGCAATTGCTTTCCGTTCTGCTCCACTTTTTTTAATATTTGATTGCGATTATTACGTAATATCTTGATTTTAGTTATTGTAGCCATGTCATGAGATATATCGCAGATGTGCCTGTGACCCTCTGGTAAATTGGTCAACCGCATGAACCCTAAACGATTCTTTAATTTATTTATATCTTACCCCTTCTCTTTTTCCTTCTCTGTTCCCTATACTACACCCTATGAGAAACTTCAGATAATATAATTTTTTAAGAGCATCAGAAAGGTGAGGACCGTGTAAATGTATCCGTAAAATCTGTAAATCGGTCAGAAGAGTGTCGGGTCTGTCGATGTTTTCAAATCTTCCCATCATCCGTTATAAATTCACAAAAGAGTTACTTTTCTTTGTTTATACACTATCGTCAAATATAAATATATTTGACGATAGTGTATAAACAAAAAACTTATATTTCTTGCATTTTTATAAAACACTAACTGTCAAAATCGTACTAGAAAATTACATATCTAAGTACTTTACTTTCAATTTTTCCTTCAATACCGCTGTATAGCCAAGAAATATAAAAGTAAAGCTGTAGTCTCTTGGAAATTTTGAGCTCTTTACCAGGTTAAAACAAACTGATAGTTTGAGACTCTTTATAATGTGTTAAATTCTCTAATTGGAGAATTATTGAAATATTCTACGGATCCAAGTGCATTCAATTCAGCAATATTTCTGTTAACACTTTTCTACAAAGAACTTTAGCTTTCCTTAACTATTTATTCATGTCAACAGCGCTATAAAGAGCATATATTCTCAAAAAATTAGATTCGAGATCCTCAAAAATTTAGACGAATAATGTAAGACTTAATCTGGTTCCTAATCTATGAAAGTTCAAGTTGAATCTCCGCTTTTTGTCTGCGCGGTCAGAATTTGATGAAAAATATGTCAAAATACTACACCTAAGTTTATTTTTGAAGCGTAAGCAGTAAACATTATGGCCATTTCTCTGTATTCACTATTGAATTATATATAATACACACAAGATCTGTCACGTCTGTCTGCGCTGCTCCTTTTAGTAATTTCTTTTTAAAACTTTATACTTTAACTGGAATTACGCTACATGTGCAGCTCATTTAGTGAAAATAGTCTTCGCAAAGGCTTCCTTATGAGTTTAGTACTTTTTTGTCTAGCTTTGTAAGATATTCCGGAATTTTTTGCAGACTAGTTGACCCAAACCCTTATTTGAAGTTTTTGTTGTATTTTTGTGCTCCAAAATGGACAATGACCAAAGAATTCAGTATCCACAACAAAGATTGGTAACTGTAGTAGTATAAACTTTCAAATTGAGTAGTATGCAAGAAGTTAAACTGACCATACTGATTGCCAGCCAAGAGCATAGTAGTAGATAATGACTTAAATTGCGACAATCTCACACAGTTTATATCTCAGAAGCTCAAATATTTATTTCGGGATGCTATTATGAGAAAAACATCCCTAAAAATGAATCATCTCTTCATTTTTTATATTTTCAAAGGGATTGATAGCGTTTTAAAAGTGATATTCCAAGAATTTCTTTTCTGTGTAATTGCTAACAATATTAGAGAATAATGAAAACCAAAGTATAAAATTTCTTTTTAAATCGAAGATCATTTCTTTTTGTAGCTCGCAAAAATATCATCCCTTTTTAAGTATCATGAGTGATTGAATTGGTTCAAAATCTTTACAAGTAAATTTCCATAACGGAAATGAATATATTTTTTGCGTTATTAAATCTTAACCGAACCAATATAGAAAATTTTTGATTTTTAGGAATCTAAAGAAGAAAAGTTAGAACTCAGATGAAATAATTAACGAGTAAGGTATTATCTGTGATTTATGGAACCTAAATTTTCAAAAATCTAGATTACAACCGTAATAGTGTGTAACACATAAAACATCGATCTCAGATTCACTTTAAATGGCGTTTTATTTTGGTTTAAACTGTAAACTGTCTAATTTTTTTCTCCTGGTACGCTCATTATCAGTAAATAGTTTCCCACTATCCTCTTCCCAAAACTAAAACTGCAGAAGTACCCTATAGCCCAAATATTGGCGAAACATGGATGTATCCGAGGCAAATACTTCATTCTATGAACGTTACACCTTTATTAGTCTACTAATGTTTTTCTAAATTAACGGAAAATTAAATCAAAACATTCCTCTCAATTGTTTTGAACTATTCTAAGCTATGGTAATTATATTTTAAAATGTCTCGGAAGTATAAAGAATCTGGGAAACATTTTCACATATCCACACTTGTGTGATTCATAGTAGTTTAAGACGAGAGGTAAAATTTTACCATTGAAAGGAAATGATTTTCGTAATCATTTCCTTTCAATGAAAAGAAAGTTTTACCCATATCTAAGTTCTACTCTTATTCTGTTAGTGTAATGGTATAAAATTAACAAAACTCTGCTTAAAAGTTTAAACTTTTTGCAGTTTACAGTCATAAAGTAGTAAGAGTAGGGAACAATAGTGGAACTGAATAACTCTACTTGATTTTATGAAATGAATATCAATACTTTTTTAAAAAAAAAATTCATGTGTCTGATTTTAAAACCATTACGAAATCTGTTGCTTCATAAATTTTGAGTATTACATTATTGATCTTCTTAGTTTGAATTTTTCAGAATTTTGGCCTTCTTATTTTTGTTGATGCCATTTTTCGTGGTATGCATTGAATTAAATACGAAAACGTTTATATCCGTTCTATCAATGTCACTATACACTGGCTTCCTCTCAATAAAAATTTCGATCCTAGATTAGAGTGAATTGTTTCCTTTGGTTTCTGTATAATGCATAAACTTTGGAATATGTAAAATTTTGAGTAACAAGTAGACAAAGAGGGTCCTTTCAGCTAAACTGAATACTGTAAATGCCCCTGACCTATATTTTACTATTCATAAATTTTGACTTCTCTGAGACTGGCCCCCTGTCTTCATACATCATCGACTCGTCCCGTCCTAGGTATAGTGCGCTGTGGACTTGAAATCCCATAAATATCAAAACTTTTTCCGGTCAATTCGGGATATCAGTTCAGTTGTTAACTCATTCCAATATTTTCTTCAAAGTATCAAAACATGATTATCTCATATTTAATTCCACTCATCGAAACTCTCGTAGAAGAAACCAAATTTTGTAAAAAAAATGTTGACAGATAGGAAAATTATTATTGGGAAAACTTATGGCGAATCCTAATTCTCAGAAACAGAAAAGATTTTAGTAAAAAGCTATGATGTTAATTTCGCATTTTATTGAATAGAAGATATAGACTGATCATTGCATTTAGTTCCATCCTATTTTAAATTAAACCTGCAATAGTTACTATACCTAATTTGATAAAACTCTGCGCTACCTCTCTACACTTGCATATTTCAACAGAGAACTGCAAAAATAATTTTCTCTCATTAATTAAAAATACATTTATAGTTAAACTTTAATATTCGAAAGATGCATATGATCAAATATTGGAATGAGGAATTTTATCGTTCATTAGCAACAAATGGCATTTTTAAAATTTTAAGGAAGTCAAAAACCTGTTATTGCGATAAAGTGAATTAAATTGAAAGCAGAAGAACATGTTATGTCGAGAATATTAAAATTAGAAGAGCTTAACCTTATGTTTTAATAAAAAAATTTAAACATTAACTAGTACCCGAAACAGTTTAAATTAACATAAGAAATAAAGTGAAGATTTCATTACAATTTATAATATAATATTTATTATTCTACTGATTAAGGCAACGTAATCAGAAATTTCTAAATATTGCTGATGTCTTACTGATATCAGACTGAAACGAGGAAGTTTTTTGAGTGATTCGAGGCCAATTAAATGGAGGAAAGATGATTTTTCTGTGTTTAGCAACAAGGTTCAGACTGCTTGATTACCAGCTGCACACCCTCACCTGAGCCAGCAGTAGTTTACTGGTTCGGTTAGTGTGACTGATGTTCTACCCTCTGGATTCGGTATTTTTTTATAGTTAGTCCTATTTAACTATAGCGTGTGTCACAAATAGCCATATGTATTCTAATGTATTCAAAGTATTCGCACCGACAGTCAGCGTTTCCTTGCTTGACAAATATTAATTGCATTAGGCAGCAGACACATTGAGAAGTCCGCGTTGCAGTAAATGTCCACATTCAAATACAATTCCGAATTGTCGAGATTCGTGCACGAACATTTTTCGGTGATGGATCCCATGACCCTTCACCAAAAATTTCTGCCTAATATCAAAATAATGAATTAAGATGAGAATTGTTGTTCAAGTTATTGATTTAATAAATGAGAATATGTCCTAAACTCAATTTGCAAAACGTTTCACACTTTAGAGATAAGTTCGGCGAACTTCTTCCTGAAAAAAAGAAGTTTTTCGAAGAATCAATTTATTTTTATGGATATCCAAGATCTAATGATATATAGATGAGAACATCAGATAACAATGAATTTTTTTGTTTCTATTATTTTGACAACTTAATGTTCTAATATTTATTACTTTCCTATTTGAAAATTTTAATTTTTTGGCCTTTCATGGAAATATAAGTGTTCTAAGCTATCCATTTGTCTTTTCAAGATAAAAAATTAATATGCTTTATTAATTAAATACATCGTCCAAAAATTTATAGGATTCTCTAAATATTTGTTTTCTTAGAATTACATTCTACCAACTTTTGTTGCTATATCATAACGATTAAACCGTATTCATTCAATCTTTTTGTAAAACTTATTTTTTTTATTCGTCTGAAATATAGCACGTTGATACATTTTGCCAACTAAAAATCGCGCAGCGTGTGTGCTATTGTGAAACCTTAGTATCTGACATTTATTCCTTCTTTACATACTGTCAAGAGATGAACACTTATACCTCTTTGGCTTGTTACTTAACGTTCACCACCGCATTTTGGAGGCTCAGTGAAAAAAACAATTGGTGAATATTTTTAGAGACTTTGGGGAGGAATATGGATACTGTAATTTGGTTCTAGAATTATGAAGCGCCATCCCATAGTTTTAGTAGTTATTAAGGCATACATCTGCTACATTGAACCCATTCCAAGATTTCGGACGAAGAGAGGATTGCAGGGAAACTTGGTAGATACTTGAAACATCTTCTTCCGTCTCGCGAGTAGGAGCTCAACTAGATAGTGTAGCTGAAATAAAAGTAAATATTCTTACATAAGGTAGCCAAAGTAGTAGTAGAAGCTTAGACGGGTAGAGTAGTCGAAGTAGTAGTGTCATTTCTTTTTGCAGCAGAAAATTAGTAAGTGAATTAGCCTCAAACGAGTAACGTGCGTAGCGTTCTGAATGACTGTGGCCAAACTCATATACATAAATAGGTTAAGATCCAGTTGCCAGCGGAACTTTGGAATATGAACTGCTTATTATCGAAACTAAATATTCGGTACGGACAAAAATTGGTGTAGCTCAATTTGAACAAAATCAATACGTTTGGGGAGCTCTACAAATTTAGTTTAAACGTTTTTAGTAATAGTTCTTTTGTTCTGCATGAACCCTATACTTTAATATCAAGAAACTTGACTGAAAGACGATAAAGGGATCTTCGATTCAGTTTCTATGCTATGTTTAGACATTTTCTATGATTTAACAATTAAATAGAGCTCTACAAATTTTTGCTTCTCCAATAGCTCTAAAGAATTATTCCCTACCAAAATGAGATTCATTACCAATCATTATATTTCATTACTTTCATCGCTTCAACCACAAAACTTGCCAATCTTATCCACGTATAATGCTGCTGTAACCCCAAGTTGATGCAGGTCCAATTTTATACAACCTCCGTAAGTTAAATAATAGCAGGTCAATACTATAGATAAAAATGATATAGAAAAATTTTTTCTGCATGCCTTTTGGCCAATTTTGGTTTTTTCCGATTCAAACGACATTCAGGAATACATAAAATATTTTAATAGAATCTAGTCTCTTTTGACATAATTTCTTTAATTCTTAGTCAAAAATACTCATTCATTGGCATCTCAGTTTTCAGAATATTAATGTACAAAAGGTTTTGGTATTTGCTGATCGTATACCGATTTGACTATAATTTCATATTTTAATTATTTTTATGTGACAATCTATCCATTCTATTCTGATTATAGTAAAAAGATTGGTGCTGCAGTTCAAACATGTACGGATGGTCAATAAGTATATGTATTAGGTTTTTAAATTTTCATACTGAGAATTAATTTGATATCATTAATTGCAGCCCTAAGGTAGTATATTATTGGATTTTTAGATACTGAATTACATCCATTAGTAATGACACATTATTCAGTGAACATTTTACACCTGGATATATTTTTTCTTTCCAAAATTTGAAAATTATTATCTTCTTGTACATTATACTTATGACAATAATCGCGGATGAAATTAGTTCAATGATATCATAGTGTCGTACCAAAACTTGAAATAAAATTGAACTTTAGTTTTAGTCATGGGTTCAATTGATTTGTAATACTGCCGAATTTTCATTTCAAATGAAATGACCAAAATTATATTTCAAGATAAGTATACTTTTTTATATTTATCTCATATTTTCCGTTAATATTCAAAAAAGATCATAAATTTCCTCGTGATTCTCTTCTTCTGCATGATATTAATCGTTTCACTTAAATGAAGCTTATTCCTGTCCAACTATTATCTTCCAGCCTTTTTTTCTCCTTTATTGGCTGTACTTTTGTTCCTTCTTTTGCACATAAAAGCCATTTTTGAGCAAGAAATCATTCAAATTTCTGCTTTAATTATAAATTGAATAGAGCTGCGCAGGCTTTTTACAGTTTCTGTCCCGTATTCATTTGTTGGATAGTTATATTAACAAGCTTAATAGTTTCAATTGTAATTATTCTTCCTGAAATTTTCATATTAAGTAACAGAGATATGATCTACTTTACTTTCCACGAGCGTACTGATTCCTGGATATTTTATTGATTTATTCTATGCACCACCCTGTTTCACTCTTTTATTCCTTTTAACTTTGTTGTTTCAAATTCACTGACGACTACTATCTATTTCTGGATTTAGGGAAATTATAGAATCCCAATGTGTTTGACGATAGCGTATTTGTTATCGCAGAAACCTATTGCAGTAAGGACTTGAATTGTCAAGTAACACTGAAACCGATTTTAACCTGACTTAAATATGATTTGAAAATCTTTCTCGATATATTAAATCCCTTACACAATGAAATATTCCTTTGCACCCTTTTGAACCTTTTAATATCACTTAATTGTGGTAGGTGATGGATTTAATAATTCTGCATGTAATTTCCCCTAATTTAATTGCAAAAGTGTGTAAAAAGTCAATAAAGGGAGAACATACATTTTTTCCGGAATCTTTATTCTCTCAAGCCTAGATAACTTCTGCTCAAAATTCTTTAAATGCAATTACCCTTTCCTTAAAATTATAGGTGAATATATTTCCCCTTCTTTGCAGTAAATGCTGCATAAGTTGGGTAGAATATCTCTCCTCATCACTGGACCCTTCACAGTACGTTCTTTCTAGAGTTAGATGAATAATTAATATGTATTTAAGCACCATGCACCCATCATCTGAAAATATACAGGGCGAATAGCAAAAATTCTCAAAGGAATAGATTGTGCAAGCATGGAAAACTAAGAAATAGTTTATGTTTCATTGATATGGAGAATTATTTGGTGTGGCTATGTATTAACATTGCTTTATCTAATCTGTAGTTAAAATTCACCGCCATTTGTTTGTAAAAAAGGAACAAAATGGCGGAACACAATCAATTAATAAATGTAATCAAAGCCTCAGAGTTTTCGAAAAAATGAGTGTTCATCTGTGTAAAGTTTGAAAAGAATTTTCCTTTTTGTACTATAGCGTTGAGAATTGATTTATTGACAATTTAGAGAGGCTAAATACCACCCAGTAGACATTTTACATAGTGGTGATAGGCCGGTATGAACTGCAGAGATTTCAAAGAGACTTTTTCAATACCAGATTATTATATTTCAAAAAAGGGCATATAATATACTGTATAATAACGCTATTAAGACAGCCCTTAAAACTTTATGTCTTTTCGGGAGTAAAATAAATACGAAATCAATTAGAGGAAAACTACATGGTCGATAGTCGTGTTTAGTGCAAAGTTGCGAGCAGTGGTACCAAGCGGTTTAATGTATTGAACAGTCATTTCGGCGAAGACTACTGCTTTATCGAAACTTTCAAGCCGTAGTTGCATGGTTCGATTGATATTTGAAAGGCGGAAGTGTTAGGTGTTTTTACTGTTGGCAGATATATTCGATCCGCTTGAGAGTGTACTTTAGTTCATGGTTCTTATCTCACGTGGTCCCTTATGCTTTGAAACAATGACTTTGGTTTCTTGGTTCACATTGACCACATGCATGCTCACATAACTTTATGTACGGTTTAGTAGAAAGTTTTATTTTGTTGGTCGGTGTCCTTTCAATGGTTCTGTAATGGCAATTGTGTTCTTCGGATTATGTGTCTCCATTTGTTGTGTAGCAAACATGCTTTTCTATTGCCGGGCCGAATTTTGCAACTTCTACGAAGAGTTGCAGTAGCTCACGGTTGGAAAAGCTTTGCTCAAAATAAGATTTCGCACTTTGTCATTATGTTACCATACCCTCCAGGCGGAGACGGTACTTAATATGCTGTTGCGACAGTTTCATCCAACGCAGCATGCCATACGGAGGGCCTCACGTCATTCCTGGAAGGCCATCTGCTTCACTCCGTCTCCAATGCTTAGACCCGCCACCAATGCCCAGAAAGTTAACACTCCGCCGTTCCACATTCCCAATCTGTAAAATACCCCAAATCCCCCCGTCTGCAAGCAAGTAACGTACATGCACTGTACATGGTTAAACTTTCATTACTGTATACAATGTACTACGCTAATTCTCCGTTAGAGTTTTTCTGTACTGTACTGTGCAGTACAGTATCTTGGATTACGATGAAGTTGAACAAGGCAAACGCAGCTTCCCATTAGGCCCCTCATCACTTAGCCCCTTTTTCACACCAATAGGCCAGATAACAGCCACGATACCGTATCTTTCAAACTTGACCACCCCATACTTTTCTCCCAGGAACCCCTGCAATTATACGAAAGCAGATGATTTCATTTGCAAGTTTCGTTGGCATCTGTACCTCTCCCTGCAGAACAACATTTGCCATGCCAGATGTTTAGGTTCTTTAATATTTGAAGAGTATGGGTCGGCTATTTCGGTATGTCCTTGAGGGGTTCAAGAATATGGTTAGGGTAATGGGTAATGTCGCCTATGTTCGCCTGTAGGGCTGACTGTAAGCCTGAACGGCAATCCGTATTGGACATCACTGCTGCTACCTCATGCCGTTGGGCTTGAATCGCTTGAACCGTCCCATATATCTACATTGCCTAGTCTCGGGCCTCATCGGATAGCACTGCGTAGGCGTCTGGAGCCAACCCCTGAGGGTGGATACAGGGATGGGCATGAGTCTTCTTCTTGCGTTGTTCGCGATAAACAATTCATATCCTCTATACTTCGTTGCCTATGCGTTAAGGGTCGTGAGCGGGTTCAAGATGCGCATCCTCCTGTTGGAGGGCGCGAGTGGGTTGGAGAATGTGACATTGAAGAAATCCGTGCCTCCAGTGCTTCCCATTGTCCTGATGCCCGACCTTGTGCGATGAAGGCGATGAAAGCCAACAGCAGGATGGCATCTCGCAGATTTTGGAGAAGCTGGCGTGGTAAGAAGCTATCAGCAAGCAGCATGATGGCAGCGGAAGTTTCCTTACTGCAGCAGGTTCCCATAAAATGCTCGACCCACATGTTGCGAATTTACACATGGGGAAAGGTTTCGGTGTTTTACTCTTGGAAGATATATCCGATCTATCCCATGGTTTTCCAAAAACCACAATCGATTCAAAAAGGGTATACCGACACAGTAATAGGGAAGGAACTATGCTCCCTAAAAGGCTACCTTCAGGTCAGCTATCAAGCAGGGCGCATTGGACATGACGGCTGCTGCAGCGTGCCTTTGCATCAAAACCCCCGAACCTTTCCGTACGTCTTAAATGCCCTCACGGCCACGTTCCTTGTCACGTCATTTAGCACTGCACATGCATCCGGGTGCCGCCCTCCAAGCGTGGAGATTGGCACAGGCACGAGCCTACCTCTGGTGGAGGTCACGATAAAAGATTGATATCTACTCTGCTTTGTATTTCGCACCGCATTCAGAGAGGACATCAGGTTGAAGGCCCTCACTCTCCTGTTGGAGGGGCGAGGGGATTCACGAAGGTAACATCAAAACAGTCCCTCCGCTGCTTCCCATTGCCTGGATGTCGGGTATCGTGCGGTGGAGACCCTGGCGTGGCTCTCCAACAGGATGACCAGCAGCTCTTGCGAGGTCTTTTGCGAGAACGGTTACTTGGCGATCATGTCGGTTGATCCTGTGGCTCCATGTAAGCAGTCATGAGATGATCGCCATGTACATCGAGTGTTCCGGGCAATTCTTCTCGGGCATGGCGTACCAGGGTGAAAAAGTGGGACTTGACAGTAGTAATTGAAGCCACACGAGAATTCTCGAGGTCAATGCTTGTCTGTAGTCCGGGGCATGGGGGACAATACACCCATTCCTTAGCTCCCGGGAGGGCCATAGACGCGCGAAACGCCTGCCTCCTCGAATCCCCAAGAGGAATTCGTTCTTGCACTGCTTCATGGATTGCGTCCGTCAGCGTCTTTTGCGATGGTGTTTTTTGCGAGCAAATTACACTGAACGGGATAATCCTAGACGGCAGGCAAGAGGTCGACCACCTATGGGCGTCTGCAGCTGCTTCGTATGTTCCCAGCTTCCTTAATAGGAGTTGGGAGCAAGGTCTTGCAAAGCTTGCTAATGATGAGCTAGAAGCCAAGAACGCCGCAGCCGCGATGTTTTCGCGGAGGTGAGTCCGATCCCAAGAGATGGTTTTTTTTGTCCTTGGGTGACCGGCAGCTGGAGTTCTCGGAATACTTCCGAATCCAGTACTCCCCCTGCCAATTTTCGAACACAGTCCTCCATCATCCTGTCGAACTCTTCCGCTCCTCTCCGTGCAAGACGGGGGCACTACCCGCAACAAATAGCCTACTTTGCAAACGCCAAAAGTTACGCAGTAGCTGGAATGCCACTTGCCTATTCTCAAGGTCAGCAATGGTCTCGAGGAATGGTCTGAGGGATGAGACATGGTTCGTAAAGGACCGTGTGGTGTATTCCTTAGTACCGACGGGGGCGTTCAGGACGGAAGTACTTTCGCTGTCCCGTCTGGGTAGAGACTCTGTACTGACCATTTATTTACACATGTTGGATGGGTGGAACCTATGATGAAGATCTTATGGAATCTGCCACGAAGTTCAGGGAGGGCGGCAGTAGAATGCTGGTTCTGGTTCCTCCACCATGACAGGAGTGGTGGTGGAACGATGGTGAAAATCGTCTGTCAGAATACGCAGAACTTGGTGGCTTAAAACATGGACTGGCGCCAGCGGGTTCATTCTCTGCAAAGAATCTTTAGCGCTTCCTCCGCCCTTGGAATGCGGGCCATGGTCAAGATAGTGAGTGAATAACTGCAGGTCATCCAGGAGCTTTGGCAGGATGACTAATGACGAAGAAACAGGTTGAAATGTATAAGAACTAGTTGTTGAGGCCTCTTGGACCCGGGAAGTGGGGGCGTACGAGGGAGATCGAAACACAGCAATGAATCACACGCATAATCCTACAAGAGGGGCCTTGGGCACGCAACATCTGTTAGGGTGAACAATGTATTGAGGCCCCTCTGGACCGCTGTTGGCTTCTCGCTCAACATTCCGTGAACAAGAATGAACAAGACTATGAATGAGCTACAGGAGCTCTCCTGCAACAAACCAAATAACGTACTCGCCGTGATGGTCCCGAACATAGCAATGACATGGCGAGTGCTATCCCTACAACGTCACAGTCTTGTACCTGGTTGCAAACACTAGCTGTCTGAGTCCTTCCCAGGTAATGTACCCTCGAGAGGTTTGAGAACTCTGATCTGGTGTCATATGAATGCTCCTACTTGATGACGGACGTGAACTTTGATTTCCATTGATCTATCATTGTTGCCGGCAAATTACCTCTGCATTGTAAGGCGTTTGAATCCTGAATCAAATCGGCGAAATCCTCGCCTCACAGTACGGATAGGATAGGTCCGTTACACGTCAGATGGGGAGGGCTCAGCAATACCAGCCAGGGTGCTTTGTGTACAGCAACTCTCTCGTCCCTGACCTCAAGACGCCTTTGCAGTGTAGCCCTACCCTGACCCTCGCACCTCTTGCAACCTAATTGATTCTAAATGCAGATCGTAGCAGCAGTACGATCTCCATACGTTTCGCAGCAGTGGATGCAATATTCAATCGAGGTCGGCATGCTGCAACAGCAAGAAGCAAGTTTTTTCACGGTGCACACAAATTCTTCCCTGACACCGTCTGCAGTGTCAACACGAGGTCTCTTCCCTTTCTTGCTTGATTGTCTCGTTTAGCCCATATTTCAAAGGGAATAGTTGATTGAAAATAGACGAACCCCACGTCGAAGCCCGTGTGTGCCTCTGATTCGACAGCGCAGTTTTAAAACGGGCAGTTATCACAGTCCATTAGCTGCTAATTGACAATCATGCGATGAAAGGTGTCCCAATATTGTTCGCTGAGGTAAGCCCTTCACAACAGGCCGACATTCTGACGAGGTATGTCATGTTAGGAGATGTCGTCCATTCGGCGAGTGCCTTGGGGAATATCAACCACCATGAGAAATTTCCGCGACAATCCTGCCAGGTTTAGAACAGCAGAAGATTGGAATACGGTATCCCAACGGCGCAAGGCGACGGTAAACAGAGTCAGAAATGAAGTGGCCATCAAAGTTTTGTCAAAGGCAGCAAGAATGAGTCAAGCCTCTGCGAATCCCGCAGGACCTGCCGCGAACGTTCCCGCAGAGGAATCTAACCTCTTTTAGTGCTTTTGGAACGGCCCATCCCCTGTAAACCCCTCCGTCACCCATGTCGAGATGCCCTCTGCAAATGAATGCCTGTCAACTAGATAAACTTTTCAAAGGATGTGAGACGGAGAGTCGACCTTTTGCAATCCCTGCTCTGTAAATGGCTACGTATGGAGTGCAAATCTGAAACGCCACGACATGGTCGGCCGGCAATGCGCACGTAGCTTTCTTCGAGGTAGGCAAATGATGGCAGCCACTGTCCTCATCCTGCGAGAAGAGGACCAAAGGGAATGGAGCCTCGAGCGATTTGGACGGGGGGGCGTACAGGAGATGGACGGAAATTCACGCGACAGTCCAGCGCGCAGACAAAACAGTGTGTATCATTCGGATGTGACAATTCACACAGGGGCATACCAGGGTGCACCGGAATTTAACGGGACTCACGGCGACCGACTTGTCGGACAGCGTGCATTTCGTTCATATGTGGGTGCAGAGTTGATACGTACTGGACACACGGGTGTAGTGAGGAATTCAAAGGGTGTGCAAGTGCAGTGTGCACCGTGTGACGACTGTAAGAAACTATGAATTGCGTGGGTGTGGCGTTGTACTGGGACTGTGTGGTGCGGGCGGGGCGGGAGCAATGTATTCCGGATGGAGGTGGGGGTGCAGGGAATTGAAATTGTACAGACGGGGCTTTGTTTGGGCACGTAACGGGTGATGACGGGTTGAGAACAAGGCAAGCGAAATGAAAGTGTGAAGCGTGGAAGAGATGGGAAGACGGGGCGGGGCGGTGGATTGGGAATGGGATGGTGCGAGAGTTAGGTGAGGGAGGGGTGACCGGGTGAGTTGCACGGGGGGATGGAATGGAAAACAGTTGGCGGGGATGTTTCGTAGTGCGTGAAAGGCGGGGACATGGGATTGGTGTGGCAAAGGTTTGTGGTGGGAGGTTGAGAGGGGGCGGTTGGATTGGGCGAGAGTGCGCAAGTATGTACAGTACAGTAGAGTATGTAGTGTATGGGAGAAATGCGGGGAATGGAGAAAAGGGAGGAATGAGATGGCGGGGTTTGATACGTGGTGAGGGGAAGAAACGTGAAGAGAGTGCAGAGAGGTGATATATGGGCGGGTGAGGCTGGTTGGGGGTTGGGGTGCTACTTGGTGTAGGGCGAGGGCTTTGTATATTACAGTAAATTGTACTCGGAGGGGTATGAGGGGAGGGACATTCGATACTTGAGGAGATTTGGCGAGGCTGTACAGGGCACGACAGTACAGTAGTGTAATTCACGGTATGTACAGTACAGTACAGTAAATCAAGTGTTGGATACTGCATGGTGGACTAGCACGGTAGACGGCCTCTTGTGCCGTACAGCACTGTACAGCACTGTACAGCACTGTACAGTTCTGTACAGTTCTGTACAGTTCTGTACAGTATGGTACCGTCTGTGTATGTCATGCATCACTACTGTACTGTATTTCTATCTGGCGCAGAACAAGGTGACGAGCATAGTGTCGTGCAGCGAGCTAGTGCTGGTGCAAGTCGTCTCCTGGACATCGGGTGAAAGCAGTTGCAGGAAACCAGCGTCCCCCAAGTCGAAGCGGCAACAATATGTTGTCGAGATCAACCTACCGTACCGTAGCTAGCCTATACCGCAGCGATGGTTTGGGCGCCAGCCAGACATTCCAGCACGACGCCGAGAAAGTAGGATAATTTGGAATGGTACAGTATCCTATCCACCAAGGTGCGCAGCCTAAAGTTTGCTTACAGTGCAATATCACCATAGATACGAATTGATAGATGAATCGGTCTTGGTTTGCCAATCATGTGTTTCCTTCAAGGCACATTTGCATCGCACTCCCTACTGGACTGTTATTTACAGTCGAGTGTCTCTTACAGGATCAATCTCGAGTATACAGACTGTGGCCAGGCACAAAACTGTAATGTCCCAACGTTCGGACACCCTCGTTGTGTTGTTGTCGTTGAAGCGCCAACTGGATAGGCCATGATGCCCTGGCCGCAAAAAGTCTCCCACTGCAATGTCGCGCGACAATTGGCCGCAACAAGCAAAATTAACTGATGGATCAATTCGGTTGACACTCTATTGAAGGGATCTGTGAGAGTGGTGAAGGTGTTGCTGCTTCCATTCATGGCGACTCGCTACTTGAAACTTACAATGGCCTACTTTCCGCAACACGAATCACGAATCATAATCGAGGCCCTGCGCCTCTCCCTGTCATAACGGGCAACCAACCACTCGAATATTTTCTCCTTGCCAACTGTTAAAGGCATGCTGGAGGAGACGAGGAGAAACGACGTGCTTTATATGCAGGTCCAAACACCACATGCATTTCAAGGCACAAAGAATCATATCGACCATGTCATGCGAATTGTCACAACCTATGATGCCGAATCGGACAGAGTCTCGCGACGGGATATGGATATGGACTAGTGACAGCAGGCCGCGTCGTGAGCGCAAAACATGCGCGAATGATGCCCACGACAAGGGCCACCATCACCTACCGAGCTGATAAAAATTGCAGATGTGACCCTCTAAAAAAAAAAAAGACACGCTTCCAAACACGGTCCAACAGGCGGGCAGGGAGGTGGTGCGGGCATTACCAAATCAGAGTGAGATCATAGTTACAGACGGGGCGAATGTTGCAAAATGGCATGTTACGCGTCCAGGTCATGGGCACATAAAAGAGCGGTATGTGTTGTGTTGATCCTATAAAAAACAGAGTGCAAGTGTCTTCCAGTGTAGAGGTTGATGTGTGACACATATGGTTGGTGACGGGGGGCTCATGATTTATAATCATCACACATGCATCAAACTGGGGGTTTGGACATTTTGGTTGACCATAGACTCACAATGGACGGGGGAGAGAGCGAGGAGTGTGCGAGTAGAGGAGGGCGGGTGGAAACCCTAGATGTGATGGAGCGTTTGGGCATGGTATGGGATGGGGGAAGAGAATGTGGATGTGTGGTGTGGGTAGAGGAGAATGGAATAGAATAGCAGGAGGTGGTGTGGGGAGGTGAAGAGGGGGGTTGGAAGAAATGAAGAACGGGAGAGGGGGTCAGTCGTGGCAGTGATTACAGGATGTGTCAGTGTGTTGTGGTAGAGGAGTGGTGCGATTGGAGGTGATCAGTATGTGGTGGTTTGGGGTTGTTTTTTTTTGTTTTTTATGAATCAGGTAAGCATAACGTTTCAAGCAAGAAACAGGGATTTGTGAGGAGAGAATTTATGTCTCGATTTGCCATTGCCCCACGTGGTATCATACTGTACAGTAGTGTGTACAGTAGTGTACTGTTTTGTTGATTGATGGAGTGGCAAAGACCATTCAGTCGGGGAGGCGGGCAGGGTGCCAACAACCAACGAATCAGGCAATAGGGGGGGGAATAACCTTAATGAGTGGAAAATGTGCAGAGGACATGTTATCGTGCTTGAGCATTACAGAGGAGAGATTTTTGATACGGGTCGAGTAGACACGTTCTTTAAGGAAGAAAAAAGTCTCAAGAGGAAGAGGCTGCGAGGTGGCGGACAATGACACCGTGCAGAGCGGGGCAAAAGCCCAAGGGATACAAATTACATAAAAAATATTTTGCGAGCCACCAAGGGGCAAGCGGCGGTGGAAATGGACCATACCTGGTGTTTTTTTGTTTTTTGTTTATTGTAGAGAGACGGAAGGAGTGAGAAATTGGATTGAATCCATTGAATCGAGTCATAATCTGTACTGTATTGTACTGTATAGTATTGGTACAGTATTTGGTATGTACAGTATGCAAAGAATGCCCTAGAGAGGGAGGAAGGGAGGGAGGGAGGCATGGTTGGAAGGCTGTCAAGTGCTGTCGTTGACACCGACCGACTTTTCTTCGCGACACGCCAGACCCACCCAGACCGAAAGGCTCGCTTGGGGACCGATTCCGACCGGCCGGAGATCGGTCCAGTCCAGGGCGGTAGGAGGAATACTCTACGGCACTGTACTGAAACACTCTTTTCGGTCCGTTGGCCGTCATCCTTGTGCAATTCACGTCGCTACTCTACTGTACCGTACACTGTACAAGGGTAGCCTATTGTCTGGATCCAGAAAGCAAATGTATTGTACTGTACAGTTTACTATACTGTACTCTAGTGTAGCATAGGGGGACGGTTTTTTTGGGTTGGATTTTTTTGTTTTCTCCTCTTCGGTGTTTGAATCAACTGCCGCGCCCTGGCGGCCTTGCGCCTCGACCGAAAATGAGTCGTACGGCCAATACATCCGCCCCCCATACTGCGTTTTTGAGACAACAGTTGAAACTGCACCAAACAAAAAGTGTGCATGATAGGAAAGGCCCTTTCCAAAATTACTTGATTTTCCATTGACGTTTTGAGCCTCAAAAAATATGTTTCAGGACACCCAGTGGGACACTTGAGAACCAACGGGTCTTGTCCGAAAATTTCTTCTCAAAAGGCCCCACCAAAAAATTTCCTTTCCCCACTCCTCACCCACCTCCACCACCCCGCACAACGGATAAAATAAAACCAGCTCACCCTCGTTTACCCGCCGCCGGTCCCAATCCCTCCACCACCCCAACACACACACCACACAAACACACCCACCCCGACCCCCACCCACCCAAACAAACACAATGTCCACCCTCCATTCCATCCTCCTCTCCCTCCTCCTCCTCTCCCTCCACCCCCTCCTCCCTCCGCACCTGCTCACCCCTCCCAAAGGGCACTCCGCACCAAAGCAGTCCTCAAACGCTCCGCCGACTTTGGACTCCCCCCGTCACCCTAGCCTGCATCGCCGCCACCCTCCACTCCATCCCCCCCGATCCCCATCCAACCACCCCCTGCTTTGACCAAACACGTCTCGCCACCGTCTTCACCGCCGCCTTGGTCCAATGTCTCCACTCCACCTCCGCTCAAACTCAACCCCTCGCACCCGCCCCCGCGCATCTCATCCGTGCCTCCAAACGCGCCGTCCGCGTCGTTCATGATGCCGCCGCTGCACATGTGTCTGGTGTGCGTCGCCGTAAGAGTGACTTGGAGCGTCGCGCCGATGACGCACTTGAGCGCCTTGCGGCTCGGAATGCGGGCAATGATTTCAAGAGTACCGCCGTTGCGTCAATGACCTTCCGAACGGCCCGCAGGCGGGGTCCGCTTATCGCAGGTGTATTCGCTTTCTGGGCTTTCAGATCTCGGATAGCTGTCATTGCTTTTCGGGTTGTCACTTTTGCTGCATCTTGAGGGCTTTGGGCGGAGAGGATACCTGCTTTTTGGAGTTTTGTCCGGGAGGTTCGAGATGCAATTAGCGTTGTTGTGACACCTGCAGTGTGGGTCGTCTGCTGCGCTGCGCACAGTCGTTGTGGAGTGGGTGGTGGCGTCGTCGCAGAGTTTTGAGAGGTGGAGGGTTGGAACAGGTCAAGGTCTAGTACATGGGCGAGTTAGAAAGTCTTGATAACCTTTGAAATTTAACATCAGCTGTCAGAAGAGGGGAACAAAACAGTGAGTTTGGCTTATCGGGCAAGAGTTGTCATTCAGATTTGTTGTCATGCAGATATCAGACGTGCTACGCTATCGGAAGTGCAACATGCGAAGCTTTTTGGAGGTGACATTCGATGATGTGTAAAAGCTAACTAGAACTTTCCTCTCATAGGAGATGAGAGCACTTTTGAAACTGCAGTTTTTGGTAATTTCAAACACATTCAGTCGGGTACCGTCGACAGCGTGCCATGACTCTTCGGGCAGCATTGTGAGCGAAATCATGCATTCCACCGAAACACGAAATCTACTGCGAGAGCATGAAAGGGCGTTGATCCTCCTCACTCGTTGTCGGTAAAAGTACGTTTACGGAGATGGACCGAGGTGGCTCAATCACAATGGGGGCTTGCTCCGTTTCACCGGGGAATAGAGGGACTCTGGCGATGATGGCAGATCTGAGCGACGCGACAGTACAGTACAGTAGCATGTTATGAGGCTACCAGCAGTGTCCTACTGAAACGAACCGGATGGTGGCAGGCTGAAGAAACCGGTAACAATTTATGGCGGAAACTCTTGGACGCTGGTGGAATGCGGACGTAGGGGTAGCGATGGTATGAGGTGCGGGTAGAGAGCGGGATGGAATTGTAGCGTGACGTTTTCTTTCTCTCTGCACCGGCCACCGACTGTGTGTAAAGAAGATCCAATCAGTCACTAGGTACCTTACGCACGGCGCATGTGGTCGAGAGACGTCGCTTTCTCACCGCACCCCGCCATCAACCTATCAACTATAAATCAAGTGTATGGTGATACTGTCTGTCCACGTGATGCTTTCTCAAGGCTGAATTTGTGCGCACAGAAATTGTAAGAGTTGCAGACTAGCGATAGAGTTGTTGCTGTTCCGCTCTTGTCCAATCACTGCAGACCGGTTAAAACTCTCTAGTCTATGTACCGGCGTCCTCCTGTAACATTGTCATATCGCCTGCCCTTTTTGGCAGGGCACGGCTGATTTCCGGGGGTGTACTAGCAGTGGTCTCCCTGAGGGCGATCACCGCTGCGTTGCTTTGACTGGAATCGACATCCCGATATCCGCCGAGTCACAACAGGCCTCAGCAATTTGACACCTCATCCTCACAGCAATTCCTGATTTCATCCAAACATAAGGGGTGAAGTGATCTTGAGCAGCATAACCCAGCAATGCGCCTTTCTTTCACAACAGTAGTTGCCAAAAATACAGTTTTTCTGCAGAGTTCAATCTCATGGCTGAACCCTTCAATCATGGCTGCAACTTTGGTCAAAAGCCTTTCTCGGTGAAACACCTGTACTTGACGTATTCCGTGCTGTGCAGCTTCGCCTTTTGAAATGATGTATAAAAAATCTGCACAACAGAGGCGATGTTCGCAATGTTTGTACCGATATGCAGACGGTCGGTGAACAATATCACTCCCGTTTTCTCTCACCCCCTTTACCTACGGTACATCATTGTGTACAGTAATGATCATCAGAGTTTACGCTCAGTGTCGAGCCGCAGGCTTTCTGATATCCATTTCCCTCAATAGCTAATGGCGCTAGGTTTCTGTCGAAGGGTTTCAAAAACAGCGGCAAGCTCCGGATAGATCTCGAATCTCATTACAACAAGATTTTGCCAAATGAACACCCTGCGTGGTATCCAGTTCAGATTTAAAAGTCGAATTCAATCCGCAATTTAGGGCAGTCGAAATGTTCATTTCTCTCCCATACCAACGAAGAAAATGTGGGATTTTGTAGGAATACAGCTTTTTGCTTTGTACCACAATTCATAAATATTTTCGAAAAAGTATACAATTTACAAAAATCTTCAACTCAAACCTGTTCATTTTTCTGATCTTCAAACTGTCTGAACAGTTACACCCCCGTCTTACTATTGTCCTAAAAGTTGGTCTGTTCTTCCATTCTCTGCTGGTAAGTTGACTGTGACTTGCTGCGGGTTGAAGACCCCGCCTTGTTCAAACTTACCAACCAAACAGTGGAAGTGTATAGAAATTACGCAATGACGAAAACCGCATCAACTGCCCACCTTTGGACCATAAAGCATCTACATATTCCATACTCAATGAAGTAAGTTTCATGCCTCATCATACTAGGTAGCCATCGAGCGTTGAACAAATGACATTAATGTCGAGTACTTGCTTTAACAAATTCCTCATAAAAATATAGGCGTGCCTTGAGCCTCGTATCATAATCATCGACGCCTATAAAAGCAGGTATCGAAATTACACTTTGGTCGACCGTTGGAACCTATCATTGAAATAACTTTATTGATGGTGGTTTTCCTCTATTGCACACATCGACGATACTGTACGTATCGCACTGCGTGAACAAAAGGACATAAAGGCAAGTGGCCACTCGATGTTCGCCTTAAAAACTTCCACTGTTACAGTACTTACAGTTTAGTGTATTCTTCATTGTTTTTCTATACGTAATTATAATAATAAAACATTCATCAACTACCGGATTGGTCAGTTTTTATTGTATCTCTTGGCGAGGTTGCATAGGCCACATTAAAATCACAACTGGAACCATACTAAAATCAAGCCCGTGTGCACTAGCTAGGTGAGCGGAACATCGATTCTTAGCTTCGTTCCTCACTTACACACATGTAAATTGGGGGACGCCTGCCATCCTTTCGCAAATGGGCTTGGTGCTGGTGAATATTCTTTTTTGATCCATGTTAAAAGCCATAACACGAATGAACCAGACAGGGAGAAACTCGACAGTCAAAAGTTGCTCTGTGCTGCATTATGTACATCTGCACTGCATTGGTTTGTCACTTTACAATCTCTGTTCCAAGTTGGCAAATTTGAGAATTACCCAACGATGTGCCGACTTGTCTCTTGACAAATTATTTCCTCAATCAGCCATCGAAATTGCATTCTCGCAGCAGGATTTGCTTTGATCTGAATACATTAGACTGCACATCATCACTTGCCTTCGTCTCTGTCTTGCTGCAAGAGACTAATGATGATACTTTACGAAACATTGTGCGATGATCCGTCTCTTTAACGGTTTGCCTTGCTGTTGCGAGTGATGTTAGTAACGGATCCCAGCAGAGACTTCCAAATTCAGTTGTCGCAGCTTTGCTTGAGGTCCATGCAGTAGTTGTACTCTGTGAATATTTTAAACTTGTTTATAAACAATGTCCCTTGCTTGCATGAGGATCGAAGCACTGATCCGAAACATAACTTTTAAACTACTGCACTAGGCAGTATCTCTTCCTAGCTAGCAATGTAGATTACAAATTCGCTTTTTCTTAAAGCCCAGAACTGATTATAAGGTTTTGCATCAGGAAAGAGTATCAAGTTAGATGAGCATTAAAAGGAACCAGAAACTATAAACTGCTGCTAGCCCATAGTATTACCAGCACAGGAAAGATGCAAAATGTCTTTCACTTGTGTGGTCCTTTGCAAGTCATGAGGTGCGGAGATGCTAAGAGAATATCATCCGGGGTTATTGACAAGGTTAGTAAAAACATTATTTTAAAATACAACTTGAGGTAAAGCGGAATAATATATTGCCAGCGTTTTTCCCCATCCTAGCGTAGTGGCGCAATGAAAACAAGGGTGAGTGATTATATTGACAGTCCACCTCCATGAGTCGATCTGGAATGTATCAACTGCAGCGCAAAAAATGCTGCAAGCTGCAAGGGAGTCCTCTAAACACGGAAACAAGAACAGATGTTTTGTTTCTAGCCAATCACAGTGTACCATGATATCTGACACTCTTCTTTCAATTTCTTTTTAATTGACCAGATGTTGCTACAAGCAGCATCGATGACAATTTTCCAACTTTTGCAGCCTTGCGAAACATGAAATAACATCTTTTGACTAAAAAGCTATTCATTCGAGACGAACATAACCATCACAGAACATCGTCAATTCAAAGCACACGCAAAACACAACAAAGACAAATTAGAGGATTATAACGGGTGCTTATTTGCTACTGCAGAGCAATTTGCGCTCTCTGGAAACGTGCACTTACTCGCCTTCCTCCCTGCGAATCCAGATGCTGGCACCAGCAACTGAAAAGCCTTCGGTAAAACCTCGAGGAAGACGGAAGACAGGAAATGAATTGTCATTTACAGCGCATTCATTATCTCTTCGATAGCAGTCCCACCAAAGTAATTGCGATACATAGCAAGGGGCAGATATCAAACGTTTCATACGGGTTCTGCACTGCGCTGTATAGTAGAACAACTGTTGAAAGCTATCAACAGATTCTATTGAGATGATGCAATTGTGGCATATTCTCGCCGGGGCACAAAGTTAGTAGCACGCAACTGAACCATGCCGTAAGAGCTTGTCATTCAAAATTAAATTGAAACTTTTCGTGTTAATTTAATTCTCATCCAAACAATGGGACTACGACAAGTTGAACCGTGCAGCGGCACGAACAGACATTGGAAGTGTTAGTAAAATGTGTCACCAACAGCATCTAGCTCTAGAGTCCAGGATAGTAGCATCCTCGAGTGCTTTTCAAGCGGGACAGGTGGTTCATTTACTGTAATGCAGATGTTACCAAAACGTTTGTTTGTTACTAAAACCCCGGTTTTAGTAACATTTGCAGAGTGGCTGTCAAAGCATTGCAAGTGTGCTTTCAAAGCCCGGATTATATGGGAACAGTAGATACTGAACCCATTAAACTTCTTTCAACAATGTAGTCACGATAGTAAATGTCAGCACGATTTCCCCATAAATCCTCAATTAAAGGGGCCCTTTTTCTATGTTCACCTCGAGGCATTTTCCGGTACTTCTTCATTACCACAGGTTCACTTTCCTGCGTTCTCTCGAAAGAATAGCTTGCACTGGAGACAGCTACCTCGTTCGAATGTATGAATTTTCAAAAGACTATGCAAATGTTTCCTTTCTTGATCCCCTTTAGAACATAATTCTGCACACGTATTTACCCTTCTACGGTACATAACACCGAACAATGTGGAGTTTTTCGCAGAAACGCAGAGCTTGACATATCGCATGAGGGACCCATGTAAAACACATTCTCGGAGGTACTAGACAACAACGTACCATGCGACGAATAATTATTTACATAGACTTGACTTTTCTCTCGGAACAAATCAATGAACAGGCTAAATAGGCACTTTGCTAATTGAAATAATTTTTGTTCAAAGGATAGCTGAAGTGGAAAGCACATCCCACTGCTTGTCCTGACCTAAGCACAAAATCCGGGAATTTCTACATAAGTTAAACACTTGCTGAAATATTTTCCTCAATTCGGCTCTTCTGCCCATGGCTTCTTCGATGATTTTGAAGAGCAACTTACTGGTACGATGTTGTCAACATGAGCATGTTCATGTCATCACCAGTTGCAGTATGAGTATCTGTGAAGTAAGACAGCACTCATCTGCATGTTGCGAATCACACTTCATATCTCCTCCGTAGGGAAACCAAAGACAAAACGGTGAATTTCTCCATAGTCACCATGGCAGCGCCCGAGTTTTGACAGCCTAAAACGTGTTCCATTGTACAAACGCTAAATGGTCGACGATATGCACGCCCTTTAAGCAGTGAAAATTTGGATCGATTGTAAGGCGGAAATTATTGCTGACTTTTACGATATCATTCTCCCAAATTTCTGCGCAGCCTATAGAGCAAATGCAAACACTGATCGCGCCCTACTTTATTTAATCCCGATAACTCTTTCATTCGCAGCATTGCAACTACCTCTTCTTCACCTAATTAAGGATGTTGTTATGCAACTCGGTGCCTCATTCCACGGAAACTGTCATCAGCTTACCCAAGCTTGTTTCGCCCTGCCTGATATTTACGTTGTTTTTAACAGGGGAGTGTTTGGGTTTAATGGAATGGTTGGGTTAAATTGGGTTTACTTGAATGGGTTTGTAAAAGTAATTTTCCTGCTAAGAGCAATCGCGGACTAGGACTACTGTAAATAGGGTGATCACTTACTGTACATACCCTTAGAACGGAGGCTCTCTGGAATACACTGTATACACAATTTCAAGTTGCGGCCCAAGTGTCGCTCAAAACTCCTTCCAACAAACAACTGGCGTTATTCTGGACGAGTCTCGCCGCGTGACGAGCGAACAATGTTCGCTGCGCATCAGCAATCGGAATGGCTGCCTGTGAATGGTTGGGTGAATTGGGTTTGAATGGTTGGGTTGATTTACTGCGAGTGGAACACACAGTGAAATTCCCATTAGCCTGTCCAGTACGGCGGCAGCGGACTCGAGAAAACACTACGGTGAAAATGGGTGCGCTATGGAATGGCGACTGCAAAGTAGCTGCGAACCCTGTCAGCAAACATGTCGCGCTCGAAGCGACCATAAACGCAGAATGCCGCTGTAAGGGTGTGTTCCTGACCTTGGGGAATTGGTCCTTGGCACGATTGGCGACCGAGCGTGCCACTCCCGAGGGAAAAGGCCTCCGGGTGCAAGGGCCGAGGGTGGAGATTGCGATGGGAGCAGGCGATTCCTGCCTGGCAATCCAGCAGTGAACTCTTGGCATTTCTGGAGCTATTCGCGTAAGCGACGCTCAAGCCGGTGAGAGGGTTGAAGGTTCCCATCCTCCGATGAGAGGGTGCCAAGGGTTTGAAAAATGTGACATTGAAGTAATCGGTGCCCCCAGTAGCACCAGTCGCCCTGATGTCTGGACTGGCTTAATGTTTCCTTGGTGGTGGTCTTCGCTCGAGGGCGGGGTGCCTTGCGGTGAGGGGCAAGTCGCTACCCAGCCACCAAGTAGAGGGTAGGCCAGCAAGCAGACAAGCCGCATTGGAAGTTACTGCCAATGCCGAGTGTCCCTGATAAGAATACCTTGCAGCTTCGAAACCCGTTCCATCGCACGACCGGCGACGGTTCTCACAAGCCCCTTGAAGACGGCGAACGACGCCGTATGCCAGCCTCCAAGTGTTGAGATGAGGTTAGGAATTAGCCTGCTTTTCCCCGGCAATTCAGCAAAAAATCCTTGGGGTTTCAGCTTCTCCGCATGGGTTACAAAGGGGCCATGGCCGTAAATTGTAGTGAACTTCGGTAATTCTGAACACCACACAACTATCTTTGGTACTGGTTATTTGAGCTTTTTCAGTTGTCACCTGCCTGACGGCTGCTCCAGCAGCTCCAGCAGCCGTCATGTCCAATGCGCCTTGCTTGATGGCTAGCCTGATGGTGGCCTTTTAGAGAGCGTAGTTCCACCCCGTTACCGGTTAGATCTTAGCCGTGTAGTCAGGACGTGCGCAGTCCTAGTAGATACTGAATGCATTCAACTTCTTTGTGTCAAACCTTTTTGAGCCAATTGTAATTACAGTATTTGGAAAGCTTTAGTATGGATCGAATATACAGTATCTTCCAAGTTGCCCAAAGCGGATAAGGCTGACTACCTGAGCTGCCCCTAATATCTATGAACTACCAATAAGCTTATCGAGTGACACGTGTCCTAATTGGCTAGCCCGAAAACAAATTACAGGGGGGTCGCGATATAGTGCCTAGATGAATAGTGCTAACCTTTATATTGTGCCACCATCAACCCTGTGGCACAAAAATGGCGCGTATTCGAAACAAACGAAACACTCGGCCATAAACGTGACAAACCCCCGCCAAAACAAGCAAACCCATTACAGATTCCTTCCTAGCACCCACACCAGGGCTTCCAAACGTTCCCCCGATGAGACGAACGCTTCTCCATCTGACCAAGCTCGATTTGCTCTAAACTATATATTTCCCAATTCGGTATAGTGCCACCATCTCGGTATTGTACGAGGGTAGCACTATATAGTAGTACCCACTGTACCTTATTACTTTTACAGTACAGTTTATGTACTTTTACTTGTGTTGAAATACAGGATACATAGAACTTTTTTATGTACTATATGCAGTCCTCTAGTGTAATTTTCTGCCTTTACCCTATTTAGTCCTGCGTAGTCTATATTTTCTCCATCCTATTGTACTGTAAGCGATACCCGCTAGGACCGTTCCAGTGTAAGGTTCACTAGGACCTTCCGCAAGACGATCTCCTAGGGAATTTAGTAAGTAGTTAGTGGATGTACCAGAGATAGTCAAACGTATCTACTATCTATAAAAGGCCTAGCAGTCTTGGAAATTGAGAAAAAAAGAGCATCAACAATTTTATTTCAACCTACTCAACTTGCCTGCACTAAGCAAAAACGACTGCAGTTTTTTCAGGCTCGCCGCTAACGCCGCCATTCTGTTTTTTATCCTTCAAATTTTTACGACAATCCGGATTTACCATTTTCGGGAAATTTAAGAAGTAAGTCTATTCGCTATTCGATAGTAACAATAAATCTTTTGACCTATTTCCGCGTTTTTTCAAGCCACTTGTAAGCCGGTAATACTGAAAAGTACGTTTAATTTCTCTTTTTGAACGTCTTCTAGTGGTCCATAAGGGCAACGATTCAATCGCAGTGCCATGTAACCCACCTGGTCTGAACAAATCCAGAACTAGATCGGAATCCCTATCTGCTTTGTGTAAGCTTTCATCATCTGTCAGCATCAATCCAAACCCGACTGTAAACACCGCGAATACGAGTTTCATTCCAATTTTGCCAAGTGTCGCGATTTCGCCGACCAGTCAGAAGCATTCACGTGGCATTCAGAGAACGCGGTCCCAGACAAATCTGAGGTCTTTATCTTTTGTCAATCACGAAACGAAAGCTGTCATTCCACTTTCAGGTTCAGTTTCAGGTACTCCACGTGTGAATTAAGGGTTAGGCCAAGTTCAGATTCTAGATCTTCCACGTGATCCACGTGTTCTGGTTTCAGTAATTGATTTTTCAGATCCCCCTACGGGTGAGTGTGCTTAAAGACGTACTTCTAGAGCTCCGCTACGTCTACACCGGAAAGCTGAACATCGACTGGCTGATCGCGCTTGGGTTACTAAGGCTACTTCTACACGTCTGGCTTTAAAGAAAATGACTATTAAGCTGTTGTATTTCACTTCACAGACCTTACAGCTTTACACGAATACACTACATCTACTGTACTGTAGATTCAAACCACTGGTAACCTTAAAATAGGCATATTAGGCACTTTGCTGTCATTGCACTTTCTTTACAGTTCTGAAACAGTGTTTGACCATTGGTGCACTTGGAACAGTTACGGGCGAGTTGTAAACTGGGATATTATATCATTGCTTTACCAATAAAAGTTTCCTTGCTATTCCATGCCACCTGGATCAATGTATTACTTACATCTTGTCAGAGTATGTCACTCGTGCCAACTTTAATTTTGAAAGCGCTACTTACGATACTGTCAGATCTGTTTTACGGGGAAACCTTTGAATTCGCTACTGTTAGACTGCTTTTTCCTTTTGTATGTAGCTGTCTTCAGTTATATATAAACCCTGGGTTGGAGCGGCCCGCTTAACCCAGACAGCTTCCACCAAAGTTTCAACCACAGTTCTACTCAGATCTGCTCGTCTGTTCTTAACACACCACATAAGCTTAGCGAGGTTACTTGCAACGGGTCTAAAATCTATTCTGACCACTTGTAGAGTCGCAAGCAAAAGAACCGCTTGCAGAATAAGAAAAACCAGCCGTACTGTCAGGATTGCAAACGTAGCTTCCAGAGCCATTCAAATTTACAGCGCCATAAGGCAGGAAAGAATCAAATAACGGGGTTTCAAATTATATCTAGTTAAATCCAATCTGGATATTCGACCTTGTTCCTTTAAATTGAATTGTCAAATTGATTGTGATTATTGCTTGAAAATTGAAAATTGAAAATTGAAAAAGAAATTATAAAGAAAACAAATTGAAAACAAATTGAAAAAGGTTTACAGTGGGAAAGCAAAGAGCAAAGAGCAAAAAAATAAAAGGCCAACCACAAAAAAAGAGGACGTACTGTATTACAATGAAAATCTAAAAAGGGACAAAATTTCAAATTATTAAATCATCATTAATTAGCACTTGCGAAAGGGTATATTGATATGGTTTTCGGGCAAGATATTAGACAGACTAAAGAGTTGCAGCAGTCTCTAGTGGACTGTGTCGAAGGTTGTGTTGAGGATATTTCCCTCACTGGTGATGAATTAATGGCTCGGTTACTTGAGGACTTCCCTATCCCAATGCTTTTCTTGGGACAGATTCTGAGCAATCCATCGATCATTCGCAAGATGATTGTCTTTCTCGCGGAATGCAATGTGCCAACCGTCCGCCATGAATCTGCTTTCCTTTCAGAGACCTTTACATTAACTTTTCCCCGCAATGGTGGCCTCAGCAGAGCATTAAACCAAATTGATGCATATTTCCACTCTCTTGCGCCACCAACCGGATCACTGATTAAACTCGCCCAAACCCGATAGGTTACACTCCAGTGTCCACCCAAACCCCGGCCACCGGAAGAGAAGATCTAATACTAAATGTACATGCTAAGAAATTTATTGAAGCCTAGCCGAATGTTGGAACGAGGTCATAGCTGAATACAGGCATTACTGCCAGGATTATATGCTCAATGTAGAACAAAAGCTCAAGTATCGTCACCATTTTCTTACAGGAAATTCGAAAAGATTCTACATAACGAATGTTGAAGGTGTTATGAGCATTATTCTCAAGCTCTAAAAGCTCTGGAATGTTAATATAACTCAATATAATAGAATGTTGCGAATCTTCGCAACATTCGTGTCAGCCAGTGCATTTATCCCACTTGAAGTACTGTAAATGATGCTATCGCGAAAGTCCACGAGGAAATCTCTAAGCTAACTACCCAAGCACCACCTCATTGCCTTTCAGGAGGTCACAAGGTTGAGTATCTTCAGTCAGCCGTTATTGGATCCTCCTGGGCTCGTGATTCTTGCAGTAGACCAAATTCTGGTGACTTAATTTATCAATCGTTTTACAGCCAGCACATTTCCGCCGCTCAATTCGAGTAAGAGGAGAAACTTGGACGAATGAAGGATGAGAGTAACCTACGCATGAATTCGATCTCAGATGCAGAACCTCCACTACGTAGCCGTCTTACTGATTCTTTTGTAAACTGTGCAATCACAGTACGGCCGTGACCCACGCTCTACCAAAGGCAATCGTCACGATGGTAACTTACGAAGCAACGACGATTACAGAATGAGGAAGAACAAACCCCGTGATGATAGAGTTTGTTGGGGTTGTGGTAAAAAGGGCCACATTCTTTCTCAGTTTCGCCGATCAATGGCTCAGAATAATGATTGAAAGGTTCAATAATATCAGAAAAACTCATTTACAGATCCGACCAAGGCCACGAGACGTACAAATTTTGAGCTCTGTCATGAATTGGATCATGATGATCAATCAGTTGATGAAGAAATGCTATCTGCTCAGGATTTATTCGGAGACGTCAACAGTGATGATGAAATTGAAGAATCTGAGAAATAAAGAACGGATACAGATGACTTCATGTATGTCCCTGAACAGTTATTTTCGCAAATTTCAGTTAAGGACCAACCGTTTTCGGATGACGAGGATTTTTCACTGGGGGTACTCAAACAAGCCGAAGTGTTCCTAACGAAAAGCAATCTGCAAGGGAACGTGACAAGCCTCCCATCTATGACGTGAAACTCGTTTCTCTTCTACGGAATCAAAGAAAATGCCTAATGAACACGTAAACATACATGAGATTTTAACTGTCAACAGCAGAAAATACAAGGAATATGCATCCACACTGGTGCTCAAAATTCAGTGATTGGAAAATCACAAGCAAAGGCATATTTTAACCTAGCTGAGATTAAGATAACACGTAAGAACATGACAACTGCTTAAAGTTTTGGTGATGGAACCTTTCAAGTATTGCACAGGTTCCAATTCGTATTAAAAAGTCTGAGAGTGCTTTTATCCCACTACAAGTCGATGTAGTTAATGCCAATACTCCATTCTTGATTGGCCTGGAAGCTTTAGAAAAATTTGGACTTGCCGCAGACAACGTCGAAAACCTACTTGTCTCCAAAAGAAATGGGTGTTCTATGCCAATCACATGCAAACACGGTCATATTTACGTCGTGGGGGATTTGTCTGAAATCCTGTTCACAAAGTCTCAATTAAAGCGCCCCCAATTAAACTTTTTATATCCTTCTCCCTCAAAGCTATGCAATTTGATAAGCAGAGCTAGACTAGACGAAGGAGCACCTGAGAAGCGAGATTTTAATTCGGATATATCTAAACAATGCCGCACATGTCAGCACTTTGAACCGAAACCCAGATAATTCCAGGTTAGTGCGCCCAATGGAATCATATTCAATCAAGATTTAGCTCTTGATATTATGTTTCTGGACAAAAATAATGTACTTTATATCATGGATACGCAAACCAATTTCGGTAATGCTATATTTCTACACAGTCAAAGTAATGAATGTATTTGCAACTGTTTTCTCGAGTACTGGGCTACAGTTTACACTGGATTTACTGATAGAATGAAATTGGTCCAAGGCAGTCAATTTTCTTTCCAAAGCGTGGAAAGATCTGATAAAATCGAATGGAATCAAACTCAGCCTAACTGGAGTTGAAAGTCATTCTATTGGTTCCTTGAACGTTACCATGCTCCGTTACGCCGTATTTACCTCAAGAGTCACCATTCAGAGCCTGAATTGAAATATAACTCGCTCTACGTCACGCCGTTAAGGCTACGAACGATACTATGAACTTAGAAGGACCGGTTCCATCTTTATTCGTCCTTGGAGTTTTGCCGAGGTTTCCGGCCATGAATAACCAACTACCGCATCAAATGGAACGAGTGAGAGCGCTCCAAATGGAAAGAACTGAGATGGAAACTATAAATTCAGAACTCAGACTCATAACAGCTATGAATTCGCAGCTTTAAAATACCGCTCACCATGAACTTAAATTTGGGAGTAAATTTGTAGTCTAACATGAAAAGTCCAAACCTAAGTTGACAGGACCCTACAAAATCAGGAAAGCAATTGACAGACAAGTCTTTATTGACAGCAATGGCGAGGAAGTGCAACATTCACGCTCTCAAGTAAAGCCTTGCTTCGATGATCAAGTTCAAAAAATAGTCGAAGCTTTACATTCGTCAATTAAAAGGGTGTACTTCAAAAATCTTCAACTCATTGACGTAAATCTCAATGAAATTTTACACCCACGAGATTCCAGAACCAGTTCGGCCGAATTTCTGAAATCGAAACAGAAGGAAATAGAAGGACTCGCTGGGATAAATACGTGGAAATAGTCGCTAGAAAAGATACACCAAAGAATGCTCATATCCTCTCTGGAAGATTCGTTCCTTCAATCAAAAATAAGAACATTGACAAAGAGATATATGAAGCACGGTTTGTAGACAAGGTCATTACAAAGTCATAGGAAAAAGAGAAGAACTATCTCGTACATGAAACTAAGGCTATACGCCAGCGATCCACTTGCTTGTTGGTTGCAATTGCTGCAATACCCGATTTCAGGATTTGGTCTCAAGATATTAAACAGGCCAATTTACGGTCAGCTCAAAGTCTGATGCGCAAAGTTTACCTTAGACGAGCCAATAATTTAGATTACCTGAGAACCAGTTACTCGAGTCACTGAAATCTCTTTACGGATTATCCGATTCAGGAGACGGGCGAATCGAACTATGAGTTTAAATCTGAAGAAAGATCTCGATATGGCGCCAACCGATGGAGATCTCGCACTCTTCTCAAAGCATACAGACGGAGAACTTGAGGGCTTAGCTGGAACATATCTGGACGATTCTCTACTTTGTGAGAACAATGAATTCATTAAGTTGTTCCCAAGGATTCTTGATGTGTTAGAATCTAGAGAGAGGGAGTTCGATGTCACTGTATTTGCAGGCGTCAGAGTGAAGAGAACTGATTATAGATTTGGGTTAAGTGAGAAACAATATATCAAGAAGTCACGCATTCTGTTGATGGGCGCCTTTTTGAATTCAGATCTTTAAGACATAGATTGGCTTGGTTAACACATAAAAAACCTGAAATATGTTGTGCCGTTAACATGGCCAGAAAAGTGTCTGAAACCAAATTCTCAGTGGAACGAATAAATAAGTTGAGCAAAGTTGTAGAGCATGTACGGAACAACCCTAGTTTTACGCTTAAGGTTTATAAGTAGGACAAAAATCCATAATATTGAAAGTATATTCTGACTCGTCGTTCGCAAACAACGACGATAATACTTCCCAACTTGGATACATTGTTTTGATCACTGACAAGACCGGTAATGTGCTGAGTTTCTAGTCACAAAAGTAGCAGAGTAACTAGATCTGCACAAGGCGCCCAAGTTTATGCTTTCGCTGATGCTTTCGGTATTGGCTACATGAGTAAGCACGACCTTGAGTCTTTGCTTGGAATCAAAATTAAACTATCAAGATTTAGGGACTCCAAAAGTCTATTTGATGTTATCACAAAAGTTCCTACAGTTTGTAAAAATGCCTCATGATTAATATTAGTTCTGTAAGAGATGCACATGAAAAAGAGGAAATATCCAATATTGGATTTGTACGGACTGCGGACCACCCACAGACGCCTTCAGGAAGATCACAAATTGTGATGCACTGCATTACATCATCACAACAAGTAAGTGTGATCTTCCCGTTCAATAATGGGTAATTCGTGACTAAGGATGGAGAAAACAATAGGTCAGGGCAAGGAGAGGGAGTGTTGAAATACAGGATACATAAATTTATTTTTGTAGTTTTTGCAGTCATATAGTGTAGTTTATTGTCCTTAATACTAATTATATCCGACATAGCCTATATTTTCTGTATTCTATTGTACTGTCAGAGATGCCTGCGGGGACCGTTATAGTGTAAGAACCGTTATAGTGTAAGAGTCACAAGGACCGTCCGCAGGACTATCTGCTAGGGAATTTAGTAAGTTGTTAGTAGATACGCTAGAGATATTCGACGGCTTCTACTGCCTATAAAAGGCCTAGCCAGCTTCAGAAATGAAGTAAGGAAGAGCATCAGCAATTTTATATCAACTTACTCAACATGTCTACCCTAAGCAAAAAAGACTACAGTTTTTTCAGGCTCGCCGCTAATGCCGCCAGCATGCTTTTAATACCTTGAATTTTCGTGACAGTTTGACCTGAGTGCAGCTATTAGTAAATAGATACCATAAGTACTGTACTTTTTTTGCTCCCTTTTGACTCTAGCTAGTGCTCTTAAACCTTACACCCCCTTTGCACAAATACGCCACGTCTGCATCGAAAGAAACCTATACCATCTTTGATTGTTAACCGCCAGCCTGACTTACTACCTTGTTGTTTATTTCAATTTCATACCTCCTTGATGTGTTAGTTACCGCAACAAGACATACATACATTTTTTTCTGTTGCGCTGGAGGCATTTTTCGCTACTTTGTCCTCTTTTACCAGTCTTTTGCACTCAATCAGCATTCATTCCGTTCACATTATCCCTTTAATTATCAAAAGAATCCACCTTTAGAGTTTTAACAGCTCTTAGGCTGAAAATTTTTCAGACTTTCAGAGGAATTGAAGAGAAAGTAGCGTCGAACACCGAGCAATAATTTCATACGGAAATTTGGAGATCGACCTTTTTAGGTATATAGAAGTACATTGTCCTACATTTCTAGTTCGACGTCGTCTAGGAGCTATCTATTTTCCTGTATCTTTTCAAATATTTACACAAAGTCTTCCGTTAGTCATAAAATACATCAAAATTCTGTATTTAAATCGCATTTGGCCTTATAGTTTCTCTCTTCTCGTTGTATTTGCATAATTTTTTCTAAAAACAGTCATATGCAATACTAAAGAATTATATATTGTATTTCTTCACTTTTGCACGGATTCTGAAAATGGTAGTAGCCTTCCTGAAAATGTCCAATGCCTACAGGAAATCTCTGAAAGAACAAAGAAACCAATTAAAGACATCTCTGTTCACCTGTATCAATCATTTTTGTCTTCTTTCCTATTGAATGACCTCCAACTCTCAACCTAAGATCACGCATATGTCAAAAAATTCTTCCTTCTGTCCGTATTTACAAGATCAACCAACCCAATCAAACATGTAATATTCCTTTAGAAAATTTCCGTCTAAGGGCGAGGTAGAGAAGGTTTGTGATGAGTTATTAAAAGAAGTGGAAAGAGGGGTATTTAACATTTTGAGGAGTCGATACACCTGTAACAATGGAAGACAGATAGAAAGTGGAGGTCCGAGACATAAATACAGAAAATTATGTTGGAAATATTATCATAAGAAGTAGAAACAGAGGAGAAAAAGGTGTCGTTAGCGGATATGGAACTCAAATTGGATACCTTATTCTCAATGGTAAGAATACTCTGGTTCTATTCCTGGACTTTATGCTAACAGTTTAAACATTCAACTAGAGGCTGTGGATGGTAACTATGAAATTTTTTCAGATATTTGCTCTGAATTGAATTGTATATTAAATATTTGTTGGACTTTTTTGGTTTTTTAAATTATAATGATTATTAGCCGAAATCTCCCAAAATGAACTTCATGCACACAGTATCCTTCTAGTAACCGTTATCGAATATTTAGCCATGTAGAACTTAGAGAGCAGTACAACTTGTGCAGTGTACGTAAACACTGGTACGGGACACGAGATAATACCAATATTTCCAAAGTAATGCGATGAAGACATCATAGCGAGCTCTTCCGCTTGAAGAAACATCCCACCCTTCCAACCACACTTACTCTATCCCTTTCGCTAGGTAGAGCAATAGAACTTTGATATATGATTTATGCTCTCAGTCCCATTAATGAAAGCTACGGGAGCCCTCAGCACTTTTCATTTTGATACCTTTAGGGGTGATCTCCTGGAGCATCTTTAGATTCACTTCTGTCTGCTTACATTTTACGTTTGCTCTCGCTGAGTATTTATCTATTTAAACTATGTTCCTAAGCTCCGACCTGTCCACCGGAAGCAACACATTTCATATCAAAAATATATTACCTTTCGTGCACTCAACTCCATAATAAATAGATTGAAGGTAAAATGCGACATATTGAGGTAATTATCCAATAAACGTATTATTTTCAAGCGCTTTTCATTCGCATGATTTATACATGAGAAATTTACATTATTTGCCACAATTTTAGCTTGAAGTCCATATAAGCTTACTTAAAACGTCCCTTTGGGAGCTTTCAAGCAAATTTTCAGATCATTTTTCGCAAGTCAAAAAGTAGTAAACTATATAAATATTAGATGTCAGGCTCAACCTTATATATCTGAAATCGGACATATGCAAGTAAGTTGGATTGATTTGACCCCATTTTGCCTTTGACGCAAAACTAATCTAAAAAGTATAATGTTATTCCGAATTTGCATCGGAAAAAACTTACTTCTTGAACTAATTCTTCTACTCCTAAATATTTCACCTCATTCACTATTCCATGAATAATACAGCAAAAAGCGCTCTAAGACCATTATAAACCCTCAGAGAGAATGAATGGGCTTAAAAACAAACTAAATACGACGAAAAGTCCATTTTCATGCTAAAGAATTAGATTCATCATTATCAAATACAGAGATAGCTATATAGAGAAAATATGTAGGATTAATAGTAGTATTTGGATACATGGAGAATCGAAGAATCAAAAATTAAAAAAGAAGATCGGAATCGTCGAATATCTCTTGGAGAGAAAATAATGAATCAAAGACTCAAGACTCAAGAAGTGTCGGGATATTTCACTCCATAAACGCTGAAAGTAAAGTACATTTTATAAGAATTGCGTCGGTGATTCGAGAATTTGTAGAAATGGGAAACCGGGAGTTGTTATATTATCTGTAATTTGTACTTAAGATCCTGCAACATAGTTTCAATGAAAGTCCGTCGGAATTCTAGTCTTTGCACAAATAACAATAAAATCACCCCTCCACCATTTCAAAAAATATTTTAGGGTCCAATACTAGGATTTCATATGTTTACCTCATGTAAAAAAAGAATCAGAAAAATTCATCTCGATAGTACCTCCTTTCCACTTGAATGCATTTTCTTTAAGCCTTCCACCCTAAAAGTTATTTTAGAGATTGACGGCTTCAAAAATGGTATGAAAATGTGCACGAATCTATTGAAATCTTGTACTCTCCTGGATAGAAAAAGATCTTGACCGTACAGAATTTTAAATGGACTCATTTAAAGTTCTTAATTTCAAGAAACAGTAAAATTAGCGTCAAATCATTTCTATATTCCGATTTCTGCAATTTTTAACCGGTTATCTGCCGGAATTATCGATCACCTCACTCATTCAACTTACTCGGTTCAGAAGATAAAGGAACGGTCGAAATTTCTGAATGCTGCTCAAAATAAGGGCAATTTTCGCTGTGAGTACCGGTAGATTTGGTATCGTGCTCGGGAAGAAGTTGCAGAGATGGGAAAATGTGACCGTAAGTTGAAAATGTGATTCCGTAAATGACATTAAAGGCTAACCTGATGTAAATGCTCTCCTGTTAATAAGTCTTGAATGAAGAAAAAGTCTGACATATTTTACAACCAGAAAACCCGTCGCAATGAATTAGCTCAAAAAGTATTCCGGTTGCATCAAAGATTATTGTGGTCCAACAGCACTTTATACACCCCAAAAATAAAATTTTAAGAGAAAAGTGTTATTAAATATTACAAATACAAAAAAAATGATACATTTTCTTCTCTTGTTTCGTACTTAGCCATTTAATGACCGATTTAAAATCCCAATTCAAAACAACTTTGGCAAGGATTGACAAAAAGGAAATACAGGCCGAAATTTTAGATAAAGGGACCATGATTTCTAAATTTTATCTATAATAATCGCTTGTTAGGGAATATAGATTATTGAATTTTTGGATGTTGTGCAAGATATTTCGAATATTTAGGTTAACTTTCAAAATATTAAAAATCTGTTGAAAGATCATCAGCCTTAAAATAATACCGTCAGAACCCCTTCAAATAGAGCACCATATGTCCTGTGAACAGGTAGCAGAAAAAAATCGTATGGATCAGAGCAATAGATCAGATAATAGCAAATTAAAAAAAATATTTGCGCTGCAGCTAAATAAACGAGTAGAGTTAATCTCAAGTCGATAGAGAAGGAAGCAACTTGAAATCAACCACCAGGGTTATAGAGAAGAAAGCTTTCAAGTTATAGCCACAGCTCAATACATAATTCGAAGAAAATCAACATTGCCCTGAATCGTTTCTGCTACTGTTGATGACGAAAAAAGTCGGAAGGATAAAGAAACTGAGACAAATAAATAGAGACTTTTGAAAAAAGATTATAAAAAAGGGGAAAGATTGGTTTCACTACATCACGGAAGTTTCTTGGTATTAACTGTGTGAGGGAGGTATACAATGCATGTTTGTGCTTCACGTACATAAATCTATAATTCTAATGGAAGTGTCTAGAAATAAGCTTATTGTGGTATACGCATTGATAGGGACTTTCAGTGACGTCACTGGCACCCAAAAATGTTCCCATGATTAATGTTTTTCTTTTCCTGATCCTTTTCCGAGATAAAGGTATTAATTAAATTTACACTCCATGTAAGGACATTTTAGACAAAATTTCTCACTGTTCACCGATTGGAAATCAAAACGTAAGTAAAATATCATACCAAACGATTCAAATATATTTTAAACCATCGAGATCAGCTCTTTCCGGTAAAAAAGCTATAATAGGTTTTATTATTTGAATGATTTACAGTTTACTTGATATGAAAATGTACTTAAATGTGGGCAAAAGGGATGAATCTATATTATATGCTTAAAATAAATTTGATATATATAATACATTTGAAACAATATTATTGAGGGAAAAATTATCATTTTTGAACGGGCAGAAATTTTCCACAGACATCGACTCTAATTGGAGAAATTGCAACCTCTATAGTAGTTCTATCTCGTATAAATATGTAAAAGATTTTAACTAAAGATTCAACTATTCGGAAAAGCTCCGTAAATACCAGGAGTTTATTTCTGGACTACCAGGTAGGAATCATCTGCTTCCTCTCACAATCTATACCCTCGGCTGCTTGCGCCCAGAAGCCTCTTCCCCCTGAACGGAGGTGGCACAATCGGTCCCCAATTGCACCAAGGACCTATTACAGAAGGTCATGGACACACCAGCATAGCGTTATTCTGTGTTAATGGTTGCTTCGAATGCAGCATGTTTACTGACAGGGCTCGCAACAACTTTTTAGTTGCCACTCCATAGCACGCTCGTTTTCACCGTAATGTTTTCTCCGCCGCAGCCATACTGCGCAGGCTAATGGAAATTTCACACTATGTCCACTCGCAGTAAACCAACTTAATACCTACCACTTTAACCATAGGCAGAATCACTGTTGAGCTGCAAGTGGTATTCTGAAATATTTTACTAATTAAATCCGAGCTAAAATGCTCGGAAGTAGGCTACATATATTCCATGATAGTTGGAAAGTTAGATTTTGGGGCTAGAAATACTTTATATACTCCATATCCATCAAAAAACAATGAACTTTTGTAAATAGTGCATATTATATCTATAATCTACTAAAAAGAAATTTGTTTCCTTTTCGAATGAAAAATGCCTTTAGGATCCCTACTACTAGTGTTCCGTTTAAGAATAGGTAATAAGTACTCAAAATGGTAGTGAAGAAATTTTCAAGAAAAAATGACAAAAAAATTTCTAGCATCTTTGTAGAGGTTGTAAGCCACTCAAAACATGAGACACATAATCCATTAGCAGTAATAATTCCACCAATTTTAACAGTTCTTCATTTGTACTTCGATATATTTACGGTCTCAAATGGGGATCCTGTACTATATCCGCTATATTAATACGAAATATAGTTATACTTATTGTAGAAAATCACCAAAAGTTTCTTATTAAAGCTCTTTCAAACGTACAGCATAGTTTGAGGTCATCTGAAAACAGCACAAGCAAACTGACATAACTGGATCTCTAATTTACGTAGAAATAGTAACAGAAAGATTGATTAATGTTATAGAAAGATAGTCCAAAAGTAGATTTAGCACCACGCTCATACCTTCATCAAACTTCAAAGATGAAAAATTAATCAGTCCTTCTTTGATTTAAGTACTCTTTTTGCTACGAAATTTTCCTCACATTTTTCTGAAAGTATATAAATTCCGTTATTTGAATAGACAATACACTCAAATTGAATGTTAAAAGAGTACTTTTCGGTGAAACAATGGAGCTGTGGCTTTCAGACTTTTTGGAATACAGTATAAAATGAGGAGTTTTGTTGATATACGGTCCGCTTTTCTGGAAATTTAGAGCATAACATGTTGGAATCGGACCAGAAAAGGTACCGTGTAATTTTTTTTCGAATTGACTTTGTTCTTTAGAGATTTTAATAGAGTTTAGATAACCAAAACGAAGAAAATGTAATCTTTCACTAAAGTGCTGAATAAAGTATTGAATTTTCAGTGTATGAGATGAACTGCTACCCTCTCTGAAAGATTAAATGGTCCGTTGGGAAGAATTTTTTCGTAGGAAGACTACGAAATCGAAATTAAGAGGATTATTCATCTTATTTATTTGGTAAAAAATATTGTAGTACTTTGTAGAATCCGATTTAAAACCTATCTCGTTCCATTCTTTAAGGTCTTTGTGTAATATAATTCAAAATTAAATGGCAAGTATGCAAGAAAGGGCGAAATTTTCAGAAATAGAAGCATTTTCTACTCCATGAGTTCACTTCGACCCATTATTTTCAGGTTTGGCTGTCATGTGGAATAGATTCGACGATTATCGGTGTTTTACCATGAATAAGTTTCGCTAGAGAAAGTTGAAGAGCATTTAACTACGAAATTGGATAAAAATGTTCTATTCATGTCAATATTTTGCGTTAAATTTTGAAAAGACAATTCAATTAATTGTACGATAAATTCATCGATTTTCGACCACGAGAGGTACATCAAGGCATAACATTTCCGTATTAAGAGGAAGAATCTCTGCAGAAGATCATGTGGACTACCCGTGGTTTTACTTGCTTTCATAATAGGAGACAAGTGTGAAAGGCACAGCTCCTATGAAAAGTGATCTCCCGTTAGAGGCCTACCCTCGGTTGTACTGGAAGTTTCAAGTCATCCTGAGAGATTTAATCGTCTTGATAACGTCGCAAACTTCAATACTGAAGCGCGCGTCTCTGACAGGGGCAAACGTTTAGGGTATACAGCGCCAATTCCCGATATTGTTCTCAAGTTTAACCTCGATGATCGCTAGAAAAGCCGATATCGAAAACCTCGCACCCAAACTCGTCTCTACAAATAAGCAGTTGTGGGTTAAGGATTTTTACGTGACCCATATTATCCCCACCATGCAGAAGAATGTGCGAGCAATGCCGATCAAGCACGAAGCCAAGTAATTAATCCACACTGGAAAATCCGGGAGAAGAAACCACGGCACGACTTAATACATGGGTCAGTCCCAGTTAGATTGCACCCTCATATTGCATTTCCAAGCAGTCGTGACGTGAAAGCGAAAGAATTCAAGCGTATGCTTGACAGGCGCAGTCCGATTAAACTGTATCAAACTTGATTGATAAAATCTAATCGGACTGCGCCATTGCAGTCGTGCTGGTGCTCAAATCGGATAGGAAAAGCTGTTTTGAATGTAGTACTGCGATATGATCATCTTTTAAATCCGTCAAGGAACACCCCAACCATTTGAAGAACTTGGCGTTCCTAGAAATTCAGGAGCTTTCTAAATTTGAAATAGTGAACCTTTTTCACTTCCATTTCGAACTACATGGAACATATGATACGCCCTAGAAAGCTCTATTTTGCCACTGAGAACATCAAAGTAGTGAAATCTTTCGAACTGACGCTCGCTCAAACACGAATGAGGAGTGTTGTTGTTCTCTTTCACGTATATCGCAGGTTCTTCCCAATCTTTTCAGGAGGGTGCCGCCACTTAATTTTTTGTTGAAGAAAGGAAATAACTTCAAAGTTTATGGACCTTGAATCTGTGCAGCTAGAAGCCTTTGCTTCCTGAAAGAAAAAATCATTAAATCACTCTCTCTGAGATTAATGACACCCAGAATAACACCAGAATAACATATTAAGTAGAAAAGATGCCTGAAATGAGAAAGTAGGCTTTGACCTTCTACAAGAATATCTGATGGCGTTTGCCATCCTATAAGCTATTAGAGCCGATAAATTTGTCAAGAATAGAGAAATTACTGAGAAAAAATTACTTGCTGCTGTACGTGCAGTTAAAATGCTCCTCCCATACCTGTAACAGGAACAATTTAGACTGTTCACAGATCATCAAGCATTGAATTGATTAATGATATCAACACACATCACAAGTATGCTGGCCCGCTGGAGGTTACGCCTCCTTGAGTTGACGTTACCCTTGTTTGTTATAAATGGCGAAGAATCAGATAGCAGACTCTTTTTCTCAGGAAAGAACTGTCGTTGAGACCGACTTAGCCGAGGATAGGGGGTACGTGATTCATTGTTCAATCTGAGGCAATATCTTCTGAACCGCACGAATGAACCCTAAGAATTAGGCTGAAACCAACACCTCAGTTCGCCAAGCACTAGGGTTTCTATTGTAGCAAATTTCAGGTATTGGTACGAACGCCCAGGATATCTCAGTATAATCCTTTCATTGATAGTTATTTGGAATATATCTACTGTGAAGACAGACGTGACGAGGGATTAGCTTGCTTGATCTGATCTCGGAAACCGAGCCAGCACATGAGTTACAACTAATAAGGGAGGAATAAATCTTCTAGAAACAAGGAACGGACCTTTTCTGTCAAAAGGTGAAGGAGGCCTACGTCGAAGACGACCTTAAAATCAGCGAAATTAAGATAGACCGGCTTGGACTGGTTGTTCGACTCGCAGAGGTCGACTGCGTCATTTAGATCTACCTGTACGCATCGCTACGATTGGCAGTGGTAGTTTTATCTCAACATGAAAAAAATTTCGGTCATCCTGTTGTGAAAGCTTTGCGAAGGGGCAGCTTTCGTTCAGGAATCATGAGAAATTCCTCAAATTATTTACGGTCTCAAATACTCTCGAGTTCAGGGATCGATATCCTGAGGCCTTTACTTAGTAAATCTTTGAGTTAACGATATCTGCTAGTGATAACAGATCTATTTTCGAAGTTTGATCTCCTGATAACACTCCACAATCTTACGGCGGTTAATTTGACCAGATAATTCGGTGAAGAATGGGTGTTCCCTTACGGAAGCTCTGGGTATCCTCTCGCTAAAAACGGAGGTCTGTTTTCAGCGATTTATTCCAAATCATTTTCTCTTTGTTGGGAACGCGTAACCTTTACGAAGACCAATCATCCTCAGACCAATGGTGAGACGGAGATATTAAAGAGGAAAACTATCTCAGAGTTGCCTCATTTTTGCAGTGGGAGTGATGGGAGTGGTGGAGTGAAGGAAGGGATTATGTAGAGAGGGTATTCGGTAGGTTTTCGTGAGGGGTAGGTTCTCTACCTCTTTACTACGGAGGAAGCATTTCGTGTGTCTGGCTGTATACCTGGCAAATGAGCGCTCTGTGGCAAATAATGGTGATAATAATGTGCAAGACGTAAAAAAATAAAAAATAGTAGGTCAAGAGATAAAATATAGTAGTAAACAGTAAAAATCATCATAGATACTCCTAAATCGCATAAAACTCACCTTTCAGCAAATTTTGTCATCAAGGAGGGACTAGGATCAGCAACATACAACTGTAGCCTACGTTTTTATCAATAAAGAGCACCGAGAAACAAGTCAGATGCTATTTGAGCTATTTTCAGCCCGTCACCCAACACTATGGCATTGGTGGAGGCGAGGACGATCGATATGGGGGATATCTACTCGATTAGAGTGAAGTTTTGATTCTATAAAAGCTTAAAGACCATTTGGAAACTTCAAGGAGAAGTTCGAGTCAAACTAAACATGAATCTAACCGAGTTCACAATAGCCACTTGTGACTAAACACTGAGAATGTCTCAGTAGGTGAATATGTCTTCGTTAGCAGAGAGAATTGATAATAAGGGACGAACTGAATGCAACTACGAAGGAAATTGTCCATAAATTACGGAGAAATAAGCTCTGGAAGAAGGCACTAGGACCGTATCCACATGTAAGGACAGCCTCACACACCGTGACAGTTCTTTGAAAAGCACTGTAAGACACGATTTCGGGGACTATATCACGAAGGTCCCCAATCGGTCGCATCCGAGTGGAGAGAAATCAGGAACTTAAGATACACAATAAATTAAGTAAATATTGATGCAAGAGCTTCCATGACATTCGCTTAAACAAGAAGGAAGACCACCTCTCAGGACACTCCTTAGTCAACGCTGGTGGAGAGCTCCGCTCCCACTGAGGAACAAGATCGATAATCCTCGCTTCTTCGCTTGAGTCGGAAGTATAACCCTCCAGACACAGGTGGAAGCTCGCTTCGACGATCCTTCAGCATTGAAATAAAGTATTAGGACAATATAGGGCAGCTCAGGCCAATGGAGACATTGTTGCATCCGGTAAACGTGACGAAGGCTAAAGAGTAAATAAATTCACTCAAGAGCTTGGTGACTTGGATCTATACGCTTTTGATCGGATTCTGGATCACGATCTTGACAGTGGATTATAACATATCCGCTGGAAAAATTTATCACACAGTAATAATACGTGGGAACCTAGATCGTTCATACCATAAAATGCGATGATTCAGTACCTCCGACAAAAAAGGCTTATAGGGAAAAGGAGGAGAGGGAAAGAAGAAGAGAGGGAAGGAGTGAAAGAAGGAAAGAGAGGTAAAAATAGAGAGAGTGCGAGAGAGAGAGAAGGATGAAGGACCAAGGAAGAGAGCTGAGAGGAGAGAAGGTGGTGAGGGACTTTACTCAGACAGAACATAGAGGAAGACCGGAGCTTATATAGACCTCGAGGCGAGCCGAATGGTGATTCTGGACGATCGAAGGAAGTTTCCAGAAGATATGTAGACGAAGGTGTAAGGTTAAACCTAAACATTCCTCAGCTGATCTAAAGAAGATCAGCTTAAGCTTACAGAACTGTACAGTGCATAAACGTAACGGTCAATGTCTAGGTTGTACAGTAAACTAAAGTAATGTCTGTAGGCCATTATGCTAGCTGTAAGCTGTCAACAGAGGCAACAGAAGTTAATTGCACTCACAAAGGCCCCCTCAGTATTAATATTTTCTCACGTATAAAAGAGGAGGTTAAAACAATGTTAAACTTGTTCGACAAAATCTGGACCATCCTAGAAATTGTTATGAGTTTACAAGGCGAATTGAATTGCTTTCATTGCCCCCACAGACTATTGCTTGTCAGGATAACCTAGCCAAGACGTAGCTACATCCTAATGTAAATGCAGGGAATTTAGATAACACGATATTTTAACTACATACGAAGATATAAAAAAGTTTAGTAGTCTGTCATCCTGACGTCGCTAGCGGTAAATGTCAACTTTTGCTGTGGCCAAATTTCATCTAACCTTTGCCGTTCACCATTGAAGTTGACGTACATAAAAATGGTTTGTCTGAAACAGCACTGAAGCGGATGTTACGAATACCGTGGGACGTGTTTAACAAGCTATGTGATAATATCAGGACACAAAGGAGTAATCCGAAAATGAATTGTCGTGTCTCCTTGGACATATTTATCACGTTGTGACGGCTAGCAGGGGCCTCCTATCTTGGTCTGATGGTGCTAACTGGACTTCCAGCCTCTATCCTTTACCTGCGGATAGACGAGCTGGTAACAGAGCTGGACTACGATCTGAGCATACGTTTTAATTACAACAACAAAGATTACTTGAAGCTGAAACCTTTAGGTTTTCTCGAAATGTAAGCAGCCCCTATGAGGTTGTATTGGTGCCCTTGACGGTCTGGCGATAAAATAGGAGAGCCTTCATTAACGGAAGTTTCGAACCCGTCTGTATATTAAAATTGCAAGGGATTCTTCGCCTTGAATATGCAAGGTATTTGTGATCGCATTTAACGTTTTCAGCTCGTTTCGATTGTAACGTCGGCATTGTCGCATGACTCCGTATCTTTCCAGTTAAGCGAGCTACACTTGGTGCCGCAGGTAGAAGGGCAATCGAATTTGCCAGCAGGTTACTGGGTAGCTGCAGGTGAGGCCTATGTTTGTAAAGATAGAGTTTTCACGCCATGGCCGTGAAGGAAGCTCTTAGTGAGTAAGGACTGTAATAACTACTGGCTATCTTCAGGCAGGATGACCATTGAGCAGGCTTTTGGAATCCTGGTTGGCATGTGGGGGATTCTACGGCGACCAATGAGGGTCAGCATCAAGAAAGCTTCCCAAGTTTAGTGGTTTGTTGCAAACTCCACAACTTCATTATCGAAGAGACGCATTCCACAGTAATCCAGCAAACGAGCCGAATTATACTGGAGGGAACATTACGGAACTCCATGCACAGGACGAATGCGTAGAGACAGACTGGCGGCGCCGAGATCTTGAAGCATCCAAAGCAAGAGAAACGTTTACGACAATGATTGAAGAAATGGGCATAGAACGCCCTAACTAGACAGAGTGCACTCGATTTTTCCTGAATGAGCTCCATCCGATAGCGCGGGGAATCTTTCATCTCGTCATTAATGGAAGCATCTGACTTCGCTCGATAATCGCGGAGGGATTTTTCGACAGCCATCAGAAAAGATAAAGTCTCTGCCACATTTTTTTTATGAATAACTTGTTCTGTTTCCTCGTGTGAGCCATTTTACTTCTTGACTGTTAGAGCCACCTCTACAGGGGGCGGAAAGACTCTCCGCGATTCCACAGACGCCTTCATCAGATATTCCAGAACTTTTCGTTCCGCGTGTCGGGCGTCCATTGATTACAGAATCAGTGAGAGCAGAAAAGGTTGTTTCTGCGTATCGCTGTTTCCCAGTCCACATTAGGCACGAATTATATCTACAAGTTCATGAATTACCATCTCTAGAGCACCAAAGTGCTTGAAACACGGTGCAAGTAGGATATTATCGGCTGTTCGTTGGTAAAGTCTAGGAAACCATCGTGTTCCCCTTGGCGAGGCTTGCTAAAATTTCGAGAGCATATAATGAAGCGCGATTGCAGGAACGCCCATTTGCTCTGCAAATCTTCCCCTGTCCGCCCGTGTGGGTGAAGACCTGTATTAAAGCCTAAAAACAGATCTTCAGTGACACCATCAACTGCCAACGCAATCTTCGGAATGAACATGATATCGTTGGATGAATCTTTTAACTCCGAAGACCACGGTTCGTTCCGTGCTCTATTGAGCTTGCTACGACTTTCTGGCTTGCGATGAAGCTTTTCAAATACCGTAAAGTAGCGCGGGTATGCGATCACGTGACAGAGTCCTGCTAGCTCACGCTGACTCCACACGGTTAACGAGGTCGGATTTCGCCTTGCGTTCCGGCTACCGAAGGTTCAACTGAGCCGTCCGTGTCAAACTGTTTTGAAAGGTCGATAACAGGTGCTTGGTCTTGATTCCGTGCGGCATAAGCCGTTCGATGAGTTGTGCCTTTCGTCCATTAGATGACAGACGTCGTCGCTTGCACGCTCGTTTAAAGTTGATTTTGAGTCGCGCTATTGATTTCTGCGGCTTCATTAACGGCATGCGTTGGACATTCGGTGACCTCCGCCATGACCTGATCCGTGTTGCACAAGGAGTTCCGAGTTGCTTGTAGCGGGGGGATGTTTCGTTGCAGGAGCTCATGTTGGGGGTGCGAGCCTAAGCGTTGCGCTATCGTGAGAAGATTATCTCCATGATACACGAAAATGTCTTATTTTGTATCGGCGCACGAGTCAAACATGTATCAAACGGTCAAATTATGTATGCGCAGTGATCAAATTACACGTTGAAAATCTTTGCCCCATACATATCAAGGGTAAACCCACACATACATCTAGAACGGGCATTAGACTTCTGAATATTGTATCAAGTGATGCAGGAAAGAACATCATGGTAAATGCCGTTGAGAAAATGCCAATTTCATTCATGTGCAGACCTCACCAATCGCTTTGTATTCTCCAAACTATAAGAAAATCACCGAGCCTTATCAGAGCCTATTACTTCGGCATTCAAGATCATCATGAGGGAAGCAACGATATGGTTAAAGAGCGTGTACTACAATTTACAAGTAAAAGCAATTAAAGATTCAGTCGGTCCTTTGGAACACCTGCAACACTTTGGGATACGGAACTCTTCAAAGTCTTGGCCTCCCAAACAAATAACCTAATCTCTCAATCTACTATGTCACAGTTATATAACGTAAGGCAACGCAAAATATGTCTAAATATTTCTTCACGACAACGGGTTATGGGAATGGAACTGATACTACCGAAATTCATCATATACCTCTTTACCAATCTGTGCTTTTTCATCTACTGCGCACCGAAAAATGATAGGTAACACACAGTCTCCTGACAGTTAACGGAGAAATTTGTAAGAAATCAATCTCGCATGATTCTGGTAAGTTCCATATCTCTGTGATGAAAACATTTATCGCTTCTAAAGATCCGGATATTTCACGGAACAAGTTTTTCACATTTCCTGTCTGTATCTTCTCCGTCACTGCCCTTGAGTAGAAGCCACAGAAGGTGCAGTAATGGGAATATGAAGTAGAATCCTTCAAAGTATGTCTACGCAAACTACTTCAACACATTGATGACTTTACCTTTGCTACTTACCGTGAAAGGGAGTTAGGTGGTTTGAAATTCTGGGAGTCTTACCCACGTTCTGAACCAGAAGCCCCTGGTTATGGCATATACAGAAGATTTTTTGATGATGTCAAGCACTAAAAGAATCTTGGTTCAGTCGATTGTGGTATTCTCGAAAACTTTAGGATAGATCAAATATATCTTCCAAGAGTAAAAACCCGACACTTTTCATACTAAAATAAGGCCCTTTGTGCTTTTAAAATTTTCATGGCAAGAAACAAAGACTATTGACGCATACTTCATCAGCTCAGCGAGATTTATGCTGATTAGTACTTTCTTCATGTACTAGTGTCTAGAGGACAATTGTACTCATGAGTCATAGTTCTAACGGCAAAATTTTATATAAAAAATTACAGAATAACACCATTAGCTTTTCAGTATATCTAGTCCCACCCTTAAGTAGTCAACTGTGCAAAAATTCGGGGTTTACACCTCCACTGTGCAACCGATCACACAACGAGTTTGTCAACATCGCAAAATTTAACCAAAAATGACAAATCGAAATGACACCCGTCAGCAGCCCGGAACCCTTGTTAAAATTCGAGCAAACCTTGTTATGTCAGCGGCTGAGTGTAGGCGACTATTCGGATCCCTTTGGGAAAGTAAGCGCGTTAACAGAACTGTGGTCAGCATCGAAATTGAAAAATATACCGGAAGACGTCAGAAAAAGGTCACCGCAGACTGGTCCATTCAGGACCGGACAAAGAGTGTCAGCTTGAAACTTGTCAACATCAAGCAGGACAAGCATCTGAAGGTGGCCCAGCATATCCAATTAAATAGAGGCATCTGCTGCCGTGATCGGCTACCGAATCGTCAAGCTTCAGGAGAAGAACCTCGAGAAGAAGCCAATGGGATAGCCGGAGTAGGAGGGGTATGCAAAGAAGTGCATGGAAAAATTTGGACCAATCAGGAGGTATTATCACCGTTGAATGGATCAAAGGCACATCTGCCATGGAAGGTAATTGGTCCAGTAGGTTAAACGTACATTCAAGGTCATATCGAGTATGAGAAGACACTGTGCGATTTTTTCCTTTGCATGTTTCCTCTCGAACACCTTTCCACAATTACCGAACTTACAAACCGGAAACTCGCTAATGGTGGGCACATGCATGCAACAGCTGGTGAAATTCTGAAGTTTTTGGAATTCTCATATTGCTATGCATATTCTATTTCACAAGCAGAAGGTCGCTTTGGAGTACACAGTCTACATCCAAATACATTCCACTGGCATTGCCTGGAAAAATAATTTAAGGAACCTTTCGAAGCACTGGTCTCATTTATTACGTTCAGCCACTACACGGAAACTGAAAGCACTGACAGAAGATGTTCTTTGGTCAGTGATTCTTGGAAGCCGTAAAACGGCATAGAAGGTCAAGTGTGTCGCCATCGGAGAGATTTGTGTGGATGAAATCATGTCGTGCTGGTACGGATGGGCGGAAATTGGACGTCAGAAGGACTCCCGCACTATGTCGCAATGGACCATAGGCCTGAAAACGGATGTGAAATCAAGACAGCTTAGTATGTGTGTCAGTGGAATTGTACTGAATTTGGAGATTTTTTTTCAGCATCTGAAAACAGTTTTCGGCGTTACGAGTCGAATTTCCCTCATGAAACTGCTATTTTTCTTCGCCTTACATAGCCTTGGCTTTATTCAATCGACTGTTTGTGCAGACTCTGCATTTGCTTCTGTGACTACAGCAAATGCACTTTTCGAATATGGACTGAGGTTTACAGGTGTCGTCAAGAATGCGAAAAGGCAGTTTCCTATGTCATTTTTGTCAGGCTGGAACTTTTTAGGCGTGGGGATCATATTTACATGTAAGTTCGAGGCGGAAAGCCATCCTTCTATGATGGCCGTTATGTGGAATAGAGACTGAAGATATTTTTCAGTACTTCTGGTACAACAATTCCTTCAGAGCCTATCAGAGATCTCTTTGGAATCTGCTGGCAATGAAATGGGCTTGCGGAAATGAAATTCCAGTCCAGCGGTTGTCAGCACATACTATGAAACTTGCTCCCAGATTGACAGGCATAACAGATGCAGACAGATGATCTTGATTGGAGAAGAAATTCGAAGTCAATGATTGTTCGTTAAGGGTAATACATCTTTTTGCAATTTGCATCGTTGATTCATGGCTGCTATACAAGGGTTTGATGGGTGCGAGAAATTGCATGTCGCAAAAAGATTTTATGCAAAACTTGCAGACCAATCATTCATTTGATTCTATTGGCCTCCGCAGATCTGATGTTGACGTTGGAGATTCTATTTCTCATTGGCCTGCGGTACTGGAATCCACTGGTGCCCACAGTGAAAAGGCGCAAAGGAGCCAATGGGGCCCCAACGAAAGCGGCGTTTCAAAGCAGATGCAAAATTTGCAAATCTGACAAGAAGTCCAAATTTCTCTGCTCTGAGTGCCTGAAACTGAACAAGAGGTTTGGATATGCCATTCAGAGACAGGACGTAACTGCTTTCAAAATCACTTACGCGATGTCCACTTCTGTCATAATTAGATGATGCTTTATACTACTCTATAGTGATGTTTACTTGTCTAGCTTACATTTTTGTAGGCTGAATGAGCAAAAATAAAAAAATTGAGTCCTTGACTATAGCCGCCTACATTTCTGATTCGCGTCGTTCGACTTGCGGAATTAGCATACGTACCTATGGCGTTATTCCCCTTTATGAGTGATCAGTGAATTAACCCTCTGCTCATGTTCAAGTGGGCGCGCTAGAAAACTGAGGTAGCAGCTGTCGCAGAAATGTCGACCTTCCTGAAGGAAGTTTTTGCCCTCCTGTGGAGCGCAGCGAGTCGGACTCACGATTCCTTTTTCATTATACTTGAGGCCACTACGCCACAGCGGTTGTTGTGAATGGGATGAAACTGCTTTTTTATAGTTAGGGGATGTTAGTTTTCAGGGATTCACCACGCCAAGATATAATTTTAATCAAAAAAATCTAGGTATTTTCGGCAATCATTTGTACTCGTATGAGTACATGTGCTTGTCCCTTGAACCATAGGGATCCAAGCTTTGCTTTTTCACTACCGTATCCCGAAGAAATATATTTATTCCAATGATTATCTTCAATGACCTATTTTGCTCTTCTACTATCATCTCTCTACTTTGCGGACAAAATCATCCTTCTAGTAGACTTTCCTTTGTAAGGAATTTCAGAGATAACTATTGATTAATACTTTCACAAATAACTCTCCCATAGCTAGTCTAATCATGGTATGAAAGATTCAATCCGCTGAAAATGTCTCCTACACACCCGTACATTCTGGTTCTCGATTTAGCAGACAAAAAATGCAAAGGTTGGGATACCTTGAGACCTGTGACACAAGTAATTAGTGAAATGATGCATTTATTGGGATGAAAGGAGTGTTTTTAAAGGAATCTAAATGCAAACATGTCCAACTTTGGAAAAAAAATACCTGCAAATGTGTTTCTTCTGTTTCTGAATTGTTCCCGATTGATTAGTAGGAATGCTGGCATCTCGACAGGCTATGGCCTAATCTTTGAAATATTATCTGCCTTCTTCGATGATTATTTTGTTGTTTATGGTATGTGCGAAATTCAACTGCTGTTCTTTATTCTTTTCGTGTCTTCTACCGCAACAGATTTGGAATTTCAGTCATTTCATGTGTTTGGGCGGTCATGTATCCATCACTTCTCTAGTGACTGCCGTTGATTCAACATGTGGTGATCACTGGAATCATTTTGTATGGAGTAGACAGAAAGATGAAGCATATTGCAGTCTTCCGTGAATGAGAAGAGTTTGGCCTGAAGATCTGTGTGTTGCGGGTGGCTCAGAGAAAGCGTTGGGCTCGGACAGCTCACATTTGTGGACATATGAGTCCCTCACCATGGAGTGATTTGTGCTTTACTCTGAGTCAGTACAGTCCGTAGTCCGTGCTGAGTACGTTTAAGTGGGGTCCCAGCATGCTGCAGTAAATTCTAAGAGGTAAGCGGGAATCTTTCTTCTCATAATCTCTAGTAGAATGAGAACTTGACGTTCAAAGGCTCTAATTTTTCATTTGCTGATTGCCTTTATCGGCTTTACTAGCTCCTTAACGTTAATCACATCAACTCTTTTAACTAGAAGAAGGAAGAGAAGACAGTACGTTACTCAATAGGCAATGGTTTGATATCGCGGAAGTATGTACGTCGAACTGAGCCTACCTATGGATTTAAAGAGGCATACCATATCAGATATCTCAATGTTAAGGCTTTCAGATTTTGAAACACCATTTAAATTATTTCAGGAGTGATTGGTCTCGAGAATTGTCCATTTTTAAGATTTTGAAAGATTCCATTTGGGGGGCAGTATTTGTGGACACGACAATACCACCAATCCAGATCATTCATTCAATCTCGGATTTGGTCAATCTCGGATTTTTCTTGAAGTTGATTGCCAGAACTAGAGCTACATATGCCATTAGCCCTGATATTATGAAGAAAGAAGGGTTTTCAATGAGCACACTTGGTGTAGAACCACTGACAATGTCCCAAACATTTGACGTGATACAAAGGAAGACTTGTGCGCGTCAAATAAATCACCTTTTGCAGTCCGTAATTTTCCACTCATACCCTACAGAAACTTTAGCTGCATCTACAAGTCTTCCCACTTTCTAGTACTTCTTGGAGTAGGGGTAAAGGTTTGGGTGTGTTACTCTTGGAAGATATATCCGATCTATCCCTTGGTTTTCTAGACTACGACAATCAACTCAAAAGAGTATACCGATACAGTAATGGGAAAGGAACTACGTTCCCTAAAAAGCTACCTTCAGGCCAGCCCTCAAACAAGTCGCATTGGACATGACGGCTGCTGCAGCGTGCCTAGAAATAGACTACCTATCGAGCTACATACTTTGCTTCCATGGTTTTCCGGAGTCATATGAGAACCGCGAGATCATTGAGTTCCTATGGACCATAAGTGATCAAAATCCGTAAGATGGTTTTATGTAAGAAAAATAGAACTAATCATTTAGGCGGCTTCTGCTGAGAACAATACAGGCAGCGCGATCGCAGCACGATTAGTACAGTGCAATGCGTAAATGTCCGTGGAAAAAGGGCGTCAGTCTTTTCTGACAACTTCCACTGCACGATAGGCCTCCTTGCTGTCCTTTCATCCCTTTGTGTATAATTTGCCACGAAGATCTAGCGTGGCGCATTGATGGCTGTACTAATGGCGGCTCCCCAAAATAGACGAAGCAATACTCCACAATACTCCACATTAGTCTGTATAATGACTATTTTGTCATACCGTAGAAAAGCCTAGAGTAGCATCAGATCGTTCTCTTAGCCGCCAGTTCTCTATTGGCTACATTTCCATTACAGGGTGATCCTCATTCGAAACGTAAAGGTAGAACTTCGCGAGGGAGATAAATTGTGGGCGCTTCAGTAACTTTGCCCGAATTTGGAATTAGAGATTGCCCAATATAGTTTAAATCAGATCAGCATCGAATTAAAAAATGGGCTGAAAATATATTGTAACCATGTGAGATTGCGACGCAACTAGAGAACCGTTATTTTCCGTAAACAGGAATAAAGCCAAAAATTTTCGTATACACTGACGTAATGATGTCTTGTGGTACATTAGATGGTAGCATTGATATCCCAGAATAATGCTAACTGCCTCCAAAAGGTCACGAACAGCCGCTGCTCTCCGTTAAATAAATCCATGAACGGGTTCGAAATCACCTCGCATTGGTTTTGTAGGGCCAAAGTGGCTGTCGAGAATATCTATTCATACGTGTGGGAGTTTTAATGGGGTTTGAAAGAGCGCTGGCGGTTAGTCCAGGTACGAAACTTCAGAAGACCAAGTTGTTAGTCTTGTTCGTGTTGAACTTAGATTTCAAGCTGAGTAATTCGTACTCGTTAGTTTTGGTTCAGTGACTTTCGATAGTTCAACCCACATATATACAGTTCTAAATAACTAGCTCTAGAGTATTGCTGAGGTAATCACCTTCACACACAAATGTTGTGAGGACGATGCATTTGATATTGATAATGCCTCACTGTGACCAAATGCACGTGCGTCCATGTCTAAATGACCAACCTGTATGTTTCATGCAATTGCATGTAAACCTAACATAAGTTAACATTGTAGGTGATCGCGGACATAATACTTGGCCTTGATGCATAATTTGAGAAAAATGAGGCCAAGTTGAAGCGACCGAAAGATTAACTTGAAATTGAGCCTTAGAAATCTAATCTAGTTATAGATTAGTGTCTGCAGTACATTCGGAAGAACAATATAATGCAAGGGGAAAATGGGTTGGTTTATTGCGAGTCGTGCGAGGGTTGCAGGCTCGACGATTTTTCATTCAGTAACATCATCGACAAGAACGTCAATTGCCTAGGCCCAATAATAATGAAACAAGTCTCTGTTTCAACACTGTGTAAGTATAATGACCCTGGGTGGCCGATGGCTGCCGCCCTGAGGTGTGATTTTCCTGTACCTGTACGTGATATGAGGTTCATACCTTGGTAGTTGCTTTCTATTAAGCAGAGAAGACTGGGAATAGTGCCAACAAAGGGGAGAGTGTGGTTGTTTTACTCTTGTACGATATATTGAACTCTATCGTAAAGGGAATGCACTTTGAATGAGGTGATCGCCGTAGAAGTCCCGGGTTTTCGGACACCCAGCCCTTGGGAATGGGGTTCCTGGTCTAAACAATAGGGACCTGACAGAAGTATTTGGGCCATACCAAGAAATGTCGAGTGCTAATGGTGGTCTTCAAACCTGCTGTGGGAGGGCAGTGGACACATTTCTTGGCTCCCAACGGAGTCACTGATGCCTGGAAGGCCTTTGTGCGGCAGCTACACAAGGGAATCTCTTCATACACTGCGGTTTGGACTATGTCGGTCAGTATTTTTTCCGATGGAGGGTTAGAGCAAAAAGATCTGAAAGTTGGCCTTTCAATAGGGCGGAAAGATGGACTCTATCGGGTAAATGCTGCCTTGGCCTCTTCGTAAATAGCCAAGTCGGTCACTACGAACGGCAGACCCGGCTCACATAGCTTATTTGTTAGAGAGCTAGGGGCGAGGAAGGCGGCTGCTGCGACGTCTTTGGCTGAAGTAAGGCCGATCCTGAGATTTTTTTTTCTTGTCCTCAATTAGTTTCAGCGGGAGTTGTAACCCCCTGAAGACTGCGGGGTCGATGACGCCTCCTGTAAGTGTCCTTATTGACTGCTTCATCAGCTGGTTGAAGTATGTGGCTTTCAGTTTAGTGCCTAACTTGCATACCCCGAAGCTCCACTCTTTGAGGTTAGCACTCAGATGCATGAGCAGTGCTAAATTACGTGGCAAGGAACTTGGTCGAGAGGGCAATAGAGACTTACGGAAAGGTTCGGGGGTTTTTGATGCAAATGCACGCTGCAGCAGACGTCCTGTCCAATGCGGCCTGCTTGATGGCAGGCTTTAAGGTGGCCTTTTGGGGAGCCTAATTCCTCCCCCATTACTGTGTCTTCATGCCTTTTTGACTCGCTTGTGGTTGTCTGAAAGATTTTAGGATAGATAGAGTATATCTTCCAAAAGTAAAACACCGAAACCTTCTCTCCTTTGATCGCGACCACTTGTTTTGGATCTTGGGGAAAAGTTTGTTTAGGACTCGATCAAGTAACAGGCCGCCGAGCGGGTCATCTTGCTGGGCACCAATCACGCGACGTAAATTATCGAATCCCGTCCACAGATTTGGTGGGTTATTACAGCAGTACCTTACACAGCGCAACAGCTGTGGAAAATGGAGGCTAAACTGCCTGGAAAAAGAGAGAGGAAGTTTAATGGGTTCAGTATCTACTGGAATTGATTGCATTCCTGAGAGCTACTGATAGCAACACAAAGTCTGGTATTTTCCCAACTGCATTTACCATTCGTCTGACGGCATGCGTAATAGTTTTGACCTGGGCCCTTGTGGCAATGCCTACCTATATTGGTTGCAAGTAGGACTCCACCTTTCTGGACGATTGTGAAGTAAGGCGGCTAGGCACCAATTGTCTCATAGCCTCACTAACAGCGATGGGGCGGGGCGTAACGTCTGCTTTGGTTAGAGGGGTGAGTGGTGCTGTTGTGACCGCCGTGGCCAGAACAGCTGGAGTTTTCCCGGCGTTTAGGATATTGACAAGTTCCCGTGCAGCGTGCGCTTCGAAGTTGAGCCAAGCGGTGGGCGACTGTTTTCAACATTGGCTTTTCCTATGGGCGTAGCGGGCAGTACCCTCGGCGAAGTAGGAGCCTTGTCGGGGTGGGGCCTGCCATTGCACGAGTTGACTTGGAGCGACGGGATCGTGCGGGGGCAAATGTTGGGGTTGGCCATCCTGTATCGGAACGCGCAGGACGTTTTTTGCGTGTGGCGACGGAAGTATGTTTTCCAAGTGCCGCAATCTCGGAGACGATCTCTAGTTCCCTCAGGTCCTAAACGAAGGCACCCTACTAAGCGATTGGACTACGGTATGCTAAGGTACCCTAGACAGCCACAATCAGAATCATGTCGAAACGACCGTTCATGACCGTCGCATGGCTTTAAATTCTTGACAGAAGGCCAACTTCGAAGTTATTCGCTGGCAAGACAAGGCAAGAAAATCAAGGTTATTATGTCGCTTGGAGATCAACTGTGGGGTTATTCAGCGATAATGGTTTCCACCTTGGGAGTATAGCGTGTCAAGAAAACTGGTCTTTAACGGACTCTCCAGTACCTCAACCCGACGTAAGAAGAAGTAGAATCTTCTTCATTCAAAACGGCATCCTTTCATTAACAAGCATGTCCTCAACAAATGGCGTTACCTGACCGGCAGTGATACCAATACTACGAGTTGTGGCCTTTTTCAAAACAACAGCTCACCCGGGGTTTGGGTCGACACAACTACCCTGACAATATACTGTACGGCACGGTACTGTACTGTACAAACAACAAAAAAAATTTACTCATTTGTCATTGCATGTACCCTTGTACAGCCTTTACGTGGCTTTTCGTCAGGAGTCCAAATAAGTGTTCACCACACCACACCACACCACACCAGAGTAGCTGGTCAATCAGTGATGACTGTAAAGCATAGTGGTGTGCTGTAAAGGATAACTACGGTGCTACTGTCTAGCACTGTAAAGTCAGCCTTTTCTTTATGTTGATACTGTAATGCGTGCTGTACAGTAATCTCGCCCTGCCGCCTCTACTTTGGGCTATGCCGGGTATAAATGTATGTACTGAACTGAATTTACAGTACGATACTGTACAGCACAGTACCTACTGTAGAAGGATAGTCGCCACCAAGGCATCATCTTATGATTAGAGCACAAATTGACTAAACGTGTACTAGTCATACGCGTTGCTAGTGGCCATCGATTTACTCCATCTCCCCGCATCACTTCAAGTTCTTAACGGTGAAAGCTAGCTAAAAACCAAACCGCCGTGCAAGTCACAAGGTCGGTCCTCGATTAATCCGTTCTTGAACATATGAATACGCGACAGAGAGCATACGGCCGCAGCCGGAGTCCATAAGCGGATAATTCAAACATTCCCCATTCCATACTGGATTCTCAATGTTTTTCCGCATTCTCTACCTCTACGTCAGCCACTCCATCTCGATCCTTGTCTGTCCCCCGTTTTTCGGGAGCATTTTCCGTTGCCACGCCGCACATGTCCTCTGTCTCCTCCCTCGAAACATCTAACTCCACCTGCAGCCCTGCCCCAGATTGGTTAGCCCACCCAATGCGCGCTCGTCGTCAACTTTGGCAGTCTCCCATTCGCGTCTGCGCTTGCGCAAGTTTTCCACTCTGTTCTTCAACGTCCACATCGCCCTTCCTATACTTCTCTCGTAACGCGCTACGTTCTCTTTCACCCATTCCCGATGGAATCGGAAATGCTCAAACGCCTTGACACATTGCTCTTCCTCCAGAACCTGACCCCAACTCCGAACCTTACCTAATGCTGAAACTAGGGGCCTCCACCCATCGTTTCGCATCCACCACTCTCGGGCTGCAACTGCATCAACCACGGTCGACTTGACGCCGTACACTCTCCTCAGGTCTTCGGCCCTATATTCCCAAAGCTTCTCACCAGCTCCATGCTTTCCGGCCTTTTTCAAAGCTTCCCAATCTTCCTCGGGCGGTCTTCTCTTGCCTCCATCCCAAAACTGGTACATCCTAGCTTCATCTTCGTCCATGATTTCCAAGGCATTATCCTCCAGCTTCACCCCCATCAAGGCTGCGACCGTCCTTCCGTCCTCGATAGCTTTCAGCACACGACTTCCAAATCGCGCCTCCATTTCCATCGAGCATTTGGTGGGAGGCAAACCTTGCACGATATCAGCCGATCCCGATTTTCCCTTTTCAACTTTGCCGATCTCCTCCCAACATCCTCCGATCGTTTGTTTCTGGGAAACATATCTGCGAATCTTGCAGGACCTTCACTGCGCACCTTCCTTCGCTTTCGCTCAGGAACCTCCTTAAAGGTGTCACCTTTTGCCTGATTTGACCTCATCGGTTCACCCACCGTTGGGAAATCAGGCGTCTCAGAATTCGAGGTGATCCTACCGGCTTTTGGGGATGGAACGACATCAACCGTTGACCGGGCCAGATTCATGCGACGAGATCGTAATTGACGTGTTCGCGTTCCACTAGAGGCGCCAACAGGAGTGGCAATGCTTGAAACGGGAGACGGAATGGGCGGGGATGGAGTCACTGGGGTATGAGTTAGCGCCGGGGCGCTTGCAGGGGGAGGGTAGTGGGTTGGACGTTTGAGATTCGGTAGATGGGCTTGGTAGGAGGAAGTGTCTTGCGGAGGGCCGGGCCAGAGCGCTGACGACGAATGACATGAGGGGGAGGAAGGGGGGTTGACATGGTCGATTTGTTGTTGCAAGTCAATGCGATGTTGGGTTGAGTGTGATGGAGAGGTAGGGTGATTGAACGGCTGGGGAGGCTGGGCGATCAGTGTGGGGACCCTTTATATACGACAAGCTCAGTACCCAAGCGCGGTCGTGGGGTAGGCAGGCAGGCGGTCGGATCAAGCGCCGCGCCTTGTGTCTGATTCTGATTTGTGTTCTACTTTATTTTGGCGCAAACTTTCAGTACAGTTGCTTAACCAATGATTTCGCGGCTGCAGTACAGTATTTTGCAATAAATAAACAAATAACTTAGTCAACAGCATACATGGTACGTGTACTTTACTGTACGTACAGTACAGTAACTGCATACATGGTACGTGTACTTTACTGTACGTACAGTACAGTAATTGCATACATGGTACGTGTACTTTACTGTACGTACAGTACAGTACAGTAATTGCAATCGGTGTATGCGAAAACTTAATAGTAATAAATATGTTACATTAAGAATTAAAGAATTAAAAAAGTTTTATCTTTGGAAGCTAGAATAGATTAAAAAAGCAGATTTTACACCTGGCACACGATTCTTTGATCTACTGTACCGCACTGTTACAACTTGAACTGAAAGCTGCAAAGCATGTACCAGGACTGTTGTACCGTACAGTACTGTACTGTTACAACTTAACTCCACAAAGTTGCCACGGACCAGGACTAGTGTACTGTCCTTCCAATCACTGATGCCTGTCTGGTCCTGGAGACCAGATCAGGGGCACTTTATATAGACCGCAAAGGACCACTAAATGCAAACTAGGTACGGTGCTGACAGAATACTACTGTACGTGTTACAGCACTTCGCTGACAATACACGTGTACATGCCACGTACTAATTGAACCCTAACACTCGTACCTTGTGCACTCCTCGCGTCGCGCACATAAAAATTCAACATAAAAATCAACATAGAGAAAACACAAAAATTCAATCACACGAAAAATCAACTAGCTCCTTTTCCCTCCGACTCCATCTTTCCGAATGCCCAATTCGAAAAAAGCCCTTTCACCAAATTACTTCCAAAATCTCTTCCACCGTGGATCCCACGGAGTCCTTTCGTTCCCCGCGCTCAATTGTGGTCCCTCACCCGGCATCGTCTCTCTTTTCACCACACCACCAATATCTCTTCTGCACCTGCGCACTCCTCTGTGTAACACCCGTCTGCGGCCCAACAAACTTCTACTCATCTCCCCCATCCTTCCGCCGTGACCACCTTGCCTCACCACCAACAGCAACCTCTCTCCCCATCGTCTCCGCTGTACCAAGTTCAGCAGCAACACCATAACCAAGTGCAACAGCGACAGCGCCTACATCTACCGCACCCGCTCCACCTCCCACAGTATATTGACCGACACTGTTCGCTCCCGTCTCAAACTATCCAGCATCCACAGCAGACCTATTGCTCTGCACTTCCAGGTAACCAATCCACTCACAACGCTCAATCCCCTTCAGTGTCTCAATTCGCTGCCAAGGTGAATTCCCAACTCGTCACGGGGCAACTCGTGCAGCCATTATCAATGTCCCAATTTCACCTTTCCTTTGCATCTTTTCATCCACTTACGCCTTCTGTCCCGTACCCGCAACCGTAGAGCCATGCCTTCCCCCGCATCAATCCTGCAGTCTCTTTCGTTAAATTCAAGATACTCGGGACTATGGCCTGGGTTTATCACAAACTCAACTCAAGCCTACAGATGATCTCGATGCTGCGGATGACCGTATGAATCTGCCCAGGCTGTTGAGCCGATCTCAGTATACGCAAGCCGCACTCGCTTCGTCGACATTCCCGCCATCACCAAACCCCGAGTGTCCAGGTCCATTCTGTCCTTGATTCAACTTTGCCGGATGCAGAACAGGATGCCAATGTTGCCACGCCCATCCCGTTCAAACCGCAACGAGCAATTGAGAGGCAAGTTATGGTTCCATCCCATCCTGTATCCATCCCGATGGCTCTGCACTGCTTGTTGATTCAGCACACACCGGCATTTATTGCCGAACAATCCCCCACCCTTACCGCTACAAGCACCGCAACCATTGGCTCCCCAGCCATACGGAGCGCCACCCGCAGCAATGCCACATCCTTAGGTCAGGATACAAGGAACGTCATCACTGTCGGCGATTCCCACGTTTTGGCCAAGGCGGAACTCTGTCGGTGGTCAGCCTCCTGTTGGGGACAAAACACCGGCAGGAAGGGAGTGAACCGCCGGAACTCCTTTTGATTCAACTCGATGCAGTGTATGGGAGAGGTCCCACGTCTACTCCAATGTGCATTCCTGAATCAGTCGGGTGCAGCGTATGGCAGAGGCCCCACGTCTACTCCAATGTGAATTCCAGATTTCACTCAGCCGAAGGCGAAGCAAATTGCTACTGCCAATCATGGTGGCCAGCTCTCCCCCGCATCCCCTTCTTTCCGCTTGCTGCTAGTCCCTCAACGTCGGTACAACCCTCCCAACGGCAATCCGTCCCGTCACATATTAACGCGAACGTGACGTCCGGAAGCCTGGAGGGTAATCCTCAACCTCCATCGCGACGCTGCCCGGGCTATCCTCCCCGATTTGCAGGCGTGTGTTCCCGCTGCGGTACATTCGGAAGGTGCACCTGTCGTCAAAGCACATTGTAAGACGAGGCTACCCTTGTCAGGACCGTCAAGCGGCCTTCTATCAAGTGGACTTCTGCAGGCAACACATCCCCATACTCCTCGTGGCGAGAAAAAGGTGGACGTACATATGTTGCAATCGAAAGTTTGGGCCAACGCCTCATATGACGATGTACATTGTAACGCCGCACTCCATGGGCCAACGCCTCACATGACGATGTACACTGTAACGCCGCACTCCAAGACGCGCAGTCACCTGTGCTACTGTGAGCATTAGGGCTCGATACAACCTCACTTAGCGCCGAAGAACGCATGAGCGAACCCAACGAAGCATGTTTGCATTGTGTGCAAGAGGCCTGTCGCGGTGTTGTCGAGCCTGGCCCGGCATCAGCGAACTCCCCCACCCAACTGCAGGTGTTGCCGCTGTCGTTGTACTGGGAATGCCGAGTTTGCTTTCTACTTCCGCTGTGCCTCGGGCAGCGAGCTGTGCTTGATCTGCATCCTTTGCAACGACAATTCTGGGCTCCCGCATTCTCCTGAGTCGCACGAGGTACATGATGCGCTCGCTTCTTTGACCTCTTCTCTATCCTGCGACTTGCCAGTCTACCCCTTTGGCTCTCAACCTCGTCGTTCAACCACTTCACTCGAATGAGGGCGGAACTACGCGCATCGAGAGAGAAAGGCCTTACAGTGGGCTCTTCTTACAGTGGCACAACCTGCAGTACCGATTGAGGCCCGGGTACTGTACAGTAACCATTGAGGCCCGGGTACAGTAACCGTTGAGGCCCGGTAACCGTAGCTTACTGTAAGCATACCTCAGGAGTCCTGCATTAGCAACCACTCACCTCCCGTTGGTGCTTCCTTACCATCAGTTTCAGCAAGACTTGCACGACGAGCGGTCGATGCGATTTTATCGCGGACGCGAGCCTGGCGACTTGAATTAATGACGGTCGTACTGCCATGCTGCCTCGATCGGTCCTTAGGGGCGGATAACGGTGAGTGCAAGAGAGTATTTCCGGCAGACGGGGTGTCGTGGCGTGCAGTCTTTGTCTTGACTGAAACTGGCCGCGCAATTTCCTGCAAGAGACCGGCTTCGCTAAGGGTGAAAACGGGCTTCCGCTAGTAGCTTCCTTTGGACGTTTCGTAGGGATTATTTGCATCCATCTCGTGCATGCAGGGATGGTGCAGGCAGCTGAAACCACGTCCTACCCAGCGGGTCGCTGGACGCCGGATGTCCGACACCTAGGGATCCTTGCAATGATGCATGGATACCTGGCCCATCTTGGTTCGCGCAAGATGTCGTTAGCGATGAAATCGCGTCCCATCTACAGGGTCTGTAGGGGCCTGGAGTCCGACTCCTGAAGAGTGTCTTAAGCCTGTAGCGTAGTCACCTAGTAGGAGCCTGGCCCGTCCTGTGAGAGCAGGTTATCAACCTTTTTGGCTACACGGCTTTCATACAACGCACCACAACTTCCACTAACTCACTTTCCGGGTCCATCTGGGCGACCTTCTTCCCGAAAGTTGTACCTTGAAATGAAGCTGTAATTCACCCGTCTTCTCATTACTTCTTCACCCTGGAACTACTTCAAGTCAACTAAAGTTGAGAAAATTACCGTATATACCGGTTCCTGAATACCCTCCCCAAATATCTTGACTGGGACTGCCACCTCTTCATCGTCAACCGAGAATCGCATACACTTTCACGTTTTTTTTAACACCTCCAGTAGAGGCTTTACTTCTCGACCGGAGGCTTCGGGACCCCCGAGACTTCCCCCTGTGGGGCTTTAACACGATATTGTCGCATTACACCATTCTTCTTCTTTCGTTATCTCCATATGGGCCTCCTCTTTGTCTTCTTCTGCAGAATGACTACTCGGAAGCCCTTTTATCTGTTCGAACTTACTGGTGAGCTGAACTATCTCCTTTATTACCAACAAAATACCATTGACTGCACCACGGAGTTCCTCCATTACCTTAACAATGCACTGACTGTCTTTTGGCTTGGCTTCGCCTTTGATTTCCACCCCTTTGCGATGTATAACCGACTCTTGAGGAATAAAATCTCCTGGCTGAATCTCAGCACCTTTCTGACATTGGCCCGGCATTTCTGAATATGGGTTTACTCTCGTTCCCGGGCAAACCATGTTTCTTTCTTTAGGCGAAGCTTGACCTTCTTAGTCAGCAAGTTGCGACCCTGCTTCTGACTTCGACTTTTTCCGAGGACGTCTCCTCTTGAACCGGCGAATGATCGCCTCGTGCGCACAATTTTCTTTCCGGGAGTCCCCTCCTTTGTTATCAGCTTAAAGCCCTTGTTTAACGTTCCGGCAGACGGGGTGTCGTGGCGTGCAGTCTTTGTCTTGACTGAAACTGGCCGCGCAATTTCCTGCAAGAGACCGGCTTCGCTAAGGGTGAAAACGGGCTTCCGCTAGTAGCTTCCTTTGGACGTTTCGTAGGGATTATTTGCATCCATCTCGTGCATGCAGGGATGGTGCAGGCAGCTGAAACCACGTCCTACCCAGCGGGTCGCTGGACGCCGGATGTCCGACACCTAGGGATCCTTGCAATGATGCATGGATACCTGGCCCATCTTGGTTCGCGCAAGATGTCGTTAGCGATGAAATCGCGTCCCATCTACAGGGTCTGTAGGGGCCTGGAGTCCGACTCCTGAAGAGTGTCTTAAGCCTGTAGCGTAGTCACCTAGTAGGAGCCTGGCCCGTCCTGTGAGAGCAGGTTATCAACCTTTTTGGCTACACGGCTTTCATACAACGCACCACAACTTCCACTAACTCACTTTCCGGGGTCCATCTGGGCGACCTTCTTCCCGAAAGTTGTACCTTGAAATGAAGCTGTAATTCACCCGTCTTCTCATTACTTCTTCACCCTGGAACTACTTCAAGTCAACTAAAGTTGAGAAAATTACCGTATATACCGGTTCCTGAATACCCTCCCCAAATATCTTGACTGGGACTGCCACCTCTTCATCGTCAACCGAGAATCGCATACACTTTCACGTTTTTTTTAACACCTCCAGTAGAGGCTTTACTTCTCGACCGGAGGCTTCGGGACCCCGAGACTTCCCCCTGTGGGCTTTAACACGATATTGTCGCATTACACCATTCTTCTTCTTTCGTTATCTCCATATGGGCCTCCTCTTTGTCTTCTTCTGCAGAATGACTACTCGGAAGCCCTTTTATCTGTTCGAACTTACTGGTGAGCTGAACTATCTCCTTTATTACCAACAAAATACCATTGACTGCACCACGGAGTTCCTCCATTACCTTAACAATGCACTGACTGTCTTTTGGCTTGGCTTCGCCTTTGATTTCCACCCCTTTGCGATGTATAACCGACTCTTGAGGAATAAAATCTCCTGGCTGAATCTCAGCACCTTTCTGACATTGGCCCGGCATTTCTGAATATGGGTTTACTCTCGTTCCCGGGCAAACCATGTTTCTTTCTTTAGGCGAAGCTTGACCTTCTTAGTCAGCAAGTTGCGACCCTGCTTCTGACTTCGACTTTTTCCGAGGACGTCTCCTCTTGAACCGGCGAATGATCGCCTCGTGCGCACAATTTTCTTTCCGGGAGTCCCCTCCTTTGTTATCAGCTTATAGCCCTTGTTTAACGTTCCGGCAGACGGGGTGTCGTGGCGTGCAGTCTTTGTCTTGACTGAACTGGCCGCGCAATTTCCTGCAAGAGACCGGCTTCGCTAAGGGTGAAAACGGGCTTCCGCTAGTAGCTTCCTTTGGACGTTTCGTAGGGATTATTTGCATCCATCTCGTGCATGCAGGGATGGTGCAGGCAGCTGAAACCACGTCCTACCCAGCGGGTCGCTGGACGCCGGATGTCCGACACCTAGGGATCCTTGCAATGATGCATGGATACCTGGCCCATCTTGGTTCGCGCAAGATGTCGTTAGCGATGAAATCGCGTCCCATCTACAGGGTCTGTAGGGGCCTGGAGTCCGACTCCTGAAGAGTGTCTTAAGCCTGTAGCGTAGTCACCTAGTAGGAGCCTGGCCCGTCCTGTGAGAGCAGGTTATCAACCTTTTTGGCTACACGGCTTTCATACAACGCACCACAACTTCCACTAACTCACTTTCCGGGGTCCATCTGGGCGACCTTCTTCCCGAAAGTTGTACCTTGAAATGAAGCTGTAATTCACCCGTCTTCTCATTACTTCTTCACCCTGGAACTACTTCAAGTCAACTAAAGTTGAGAAAATTACCGTATATACCGGTTCCTGAATACCCTCCCCAAATATCTTGACTGGGACTGCCACCTCTTCATCGTCAACGAGAATCGCATACACTTTCACGTTTTTTTAACACCTCCAGTAGAGGCTTTACTTCTCGACCGGAGGCTTCGGGACCCCGAGACTTCCCCCTGTGGGGCTTTAACACGATATTGTCGCATTACACCATTCTTCTTCTTTCGTTATCTCCATATGGGCCTCCTCTTTGTCTTCTTCTGCAGAATGACTACTCGGAAGCCCTTTTATCTGTTCGAACTTACTGGTGAGCTGAACTATCTCCTTTATTACCAACAAAATACCATTGACTGCACCACGGAGTTCCTCCATTACCTTAACAATGCACTGACTGTCTTTTGGCTTGGCTTCGCCTTTGATTTCCACCCCTTTGCGATGTATAACCGACTCTTGAGGAATAAAATCTCCTGGCTGAATCTCAGCACCTTTCTGACATTGGCCCGGCATTTCTGAATATGGGTTTACTCTCGTTCCCGGGCAAACCATGTTTCTTTCTTTAGGCGAAGCTTGACCTTCTTAGTCAGCAAGTTGCGACCCTGCTTCTGACTTCGACTTTTTCCGAGGACGTCTCCTCTTGAACCGGCGAATGATCGCCTCGTGCGCACAATTTTCTTTCCGGGAGTCCCCTCCTTTGTTATCAGCTTATAGCCCTTGTTTAACGTTCCGGCAGACGGGGTGTCGTGGCGTGCAGTCTTTGTCTTGACTGAAACTGGCCGCGCAATTTCCTGCAAGAGACCGGCTTCGCTAAGGGTGAAAACGGCTTCGCTAGTAGCTTCCTTTGGACGTTTCGTAGGATTATTTGCATCCATCTCGTGCATGCAGGGATGGTGCAGGCAGCTGAAACCACGTCCTACCCAGCGGGTCGCTGGACGCCGGATGTCCGACACCTAGGGATCCTTGCAATGATGCATGGATACCTGGCCCATCTTGGTTCGCGCAAGATGTCGTTTAGCGATGAAATCGCGTCCCATCTACAGGGTCTGTAGGGGCCTGGAGTCCGACTCCTGAAGAGTGTCTTAAGCCTGTAGCGTAGTCACCTAGTAGGAGCCTGGCCCGTCCTGTGAGAGCAGGTTATCAACCTTTTTGGCTACACGGCTTTCATACAACGCACCACAACTTCCACTAACTCACTTTCCGGGGTCCATCTGGGCGACCTTCTTCCCGAAAGTTGTACCTTGAAATGAAGCTGTAATTCACCCGTCTTCTCATTACTTCTTCACCCTGGAACTACTTCAAGTCAACTAAAGTTGAGAAAATTACCGTATATACCGGTTCCTGAATACCCTCCCAAATATCTTGACTGGGACTGCCACCTCTTCATCGTCAACCGAGAATCGCATACACTTTCACGTTTTTTTAACACCTCCAGTAGAGGCTTTACTTCTCGACCGGAGGCTTCGGGACCCCCGAGACTTCCCCCTGTGGGGCTTTAACACGATATTGTCGCATTACACCATTCTTCTTCTTTCGTTATCTCCATATGGGCCTCCTCTTTGTCTTCTTCTGCAGAATGACTACTCGGAAGCCCTTTTATCTGTTCGAACTTACTGTGAGCTGAACTATCTCCTTTATTACCAACAAAATACCATTGACTGCACCACGGAGTTCCTCCATTACCTTAACAATGCACTGACTGTCTTTTGGCTTGGCTTCGCCTTTGATTTCCACCCCTTTGCGATGTATAACCGACTCTTGAGGAATAAAATCTCCTGGCTGAATCTCAGCACCTTTCTGACATTGGCCCGGCATTTCTGAATATGGGTTTACTCTCGTTCCCGGGCAAACCATGTTTCTTTCTTTAGGCGAAGCTTGACCTTCTTAGTCAGCAAGTTGCGACCCTGCTTCTGACTTCGACTTTTTCCGAGGACGTCTCCTCTTGAACCGGCGAATGATCGCCTCGTGCGCACAATTTTCTTTCCGGGAGTCCCCTCCTTTGTTATCAGCTTATAGCCCTTGTTTAACGTTCCGGCAGACGGGGTGTCGTGGCGTGCAGTCTTTGTCTTGACTGAAACTGGCCGCGCAATTTCCTGCAAGAGACCGGCTTCGCTAAGGGTGAAAACGGGCTTCCGCTAGTAGCTTCCTTTGGACGTTTCGTAGGGATTATTTGCATCCATCTCGTGCATGCAGGGATGGTGCAGGCAGCTGAAACCACGTCCTACCCAGCGGGTCGCTGGACGCCGGATGTCCGACACCTAGGGATCCTTGCAATGATGCATGGATACCTGGCCCATCTTGGTTCGCGCAAGATGTCGTTAGCGATGAAATCGCGTCCCATCTACAGGGTCTGTAGGGCTGGAGTCCGACTCCTGAAGAGTGTCTTAAGCCTGTAGCGTAGTCACCTAGTAGGAGCCTGGCCCGTCCTGTGAGAGCAGGTTATCAACCTTTTTGGCTACACGGCTTTCATACAACGCACCACAACTTCCACTAACTCACTTTCCGGGTCCATCTGGCGACCTTCTTCCCGAAAGTTGTACCTTGAAATGAAGCTGTAATTCACCCGTCTTCTCATTACTTCTTCACCCTGGAACTACTTCAAGTCAACTAAAGTTGAGAAAATTACCGTATATACCGGTTCCTGAATACCCTCCCCAAATATCTTGACTGGGACTGCCACCTCTTCATCGTCAACCGAGAATCGCATACACTTTCACGTTTTTTTAACACCTCCAGTAGAGGCTTTACTTCTCGACCGGAGGCTTCGGGACCCCCGAGACTTCCCCTGTGGGCTTTAACACGATATTGTCGCATTACACCATTCTTCTTCTTTCGTTATCTCCATATGGGCCTCCTCTTTGTCTTCTTCTGCAGAATGACTACTCGGAAGCCCTTTTATCTGTTCGAACTTACTGGTGAGCTGAACTATCTCCTTTATTACCAACAAAATACCATTGACTGCACCACGGAGTTCCTCCATTACCTTAACAATGCACTGACTGTCTTTTGGCTTGGCTTCGCCTTTGATTTCCACCCCTTTGCGATGTAAACCGACTCTTGAGGAATAAAATCTCCTGGCTGAATCTCAGCACCTTTCTGACATTGGCCCGGCATTTCTGAATATGGGTTTACTCTCGTTCCCGGGCAAACCATGTTTCTTTCTTTAGGCGAAGCTTGACCTTCTTAGTCAGCAAGTTTGCGACCTGCTTCTGACTTCGACTTTTTCCGAGGACGTCTCCTCTTGAACCGGCGAATGATCGCCTCGTGCGCACAATTTTCTTTCCGGGAGTCCCCTCCTTTGTTATCAGCTTATAGCCCTTGTTTAACGTGCCTGCGAGAAGTGCCCTTCTCGGACGCACCAAGGAGATGTTTCTTCTAATAAGACTGGCCTGGCCTCTGATGTTGGATGCCGTCCCAGATTCTGAAGACTCTTGTATCTTGATTGCACCCTCGCAATGATTAGCTCAAGTAGTTGTGCTTGTAAAATCGATCTAATGATACAACTTAACTCCTAAGTTGTAAAGCCCTGACCAGGACTGGTGTACTTCCAATTGCTGATGCCTCTCTGGTCCTGGAGACCAGATCAGGGCACTTTGTTATAGACCGCAGAGGAGCACTAAATGCAAACTAAATGCAGGCTAGTACGGTGCTGACAGAATACTACTGTACGTGCTACTGCACTTCGCTGACAATACGAGTGTACATGCCACGTACTAATTGAACCCTAACAGTATTTCACTTCAATCATTGATGCCTCTCCTTGTCAACCTCAGTCCTGCGCGCTCCTGGCTGCAGCTTCCCTTCTACCTCTGCGGCCAAACCCCAACAAATACCGCCATCGCCGTATTTACGATCCTCCGCAGAGTGTAACGAAGACACTCCTCCCACCAGCCATTGATGATTCTCGTCACTTTCTGGCCCCCTTCCAATTGCCTAACGGCATCAGGTTGGGATGGACGCCATCGTACACCACACGCGCATGCTGCTCCGTCGCTTCTCTAATCGCATGGATACCGCCACAGTTCTCGTTGACGCGAATAACGCCTTCAACCGCGTTGATCGCCAGTCAATGCTAGACCAACTGCCCACGTGCGCCCTAAGTCTCGCCCGGTTCGTGACCATGATTTACGCACGCACGCAACCACCTTTGATCGTGCCGAATCGTGATAAAACGACCATCGCGAGTGCTCAAGGCACACAGCAAGTCGACCATGCCAGCATGCTCCTGTTCCCGCTAAAATCCAGCACCTCATCCGCCGGATTGCAGAAAACACGGGGTCGTCCTCAACCAATGGTACGCCGATGTTGGTACATTGATGGGATCCATCCCCGACCTCCGACAGCCCTCTACATCCTCCGCGACTAGGGGCCCATCTACGGCCTACTTCTCAACCCGGGGAAAACCCGCATTCATTGGCCAACGGTCCTACGCCCACAGCGCGAGGCTTTTCTCCATTTCGCCTCGCTGAATGCTCCCCGGACGGATTCGAGCTCCTCGGGGCTCCGCTCGGAAACCGGCATTTCACGAATGCCTTTCTACGAGACAAGATTGAGGGTGCCGCCGAACTCTCCAACTCCTGCCCATGGTTGACGACCCGCGCGCGCGTTTCACATGCACCGCCTCTGTGCGTCGGCCTGTCTGGTGGACCACGCCTTCAAGCTGGCTGACCCACGGGAAGCCCGTACTGCTGCCGAGGCTTTTGATACTCTGCTGCAAAAGTCCTTCATCGAGCTTCATGGCGTTCAACTCAGTGACAAAGCGTGGTCACAGGCTACCTTGCCCATCCATCAGGGCGGTCTTGGGTTCACCCTCATCTCACCGTTCCTAGATGGCGCCGCTGCCTCGAGTATCATGGATGCAGCACCGGCGCGACTGCGTCCGCAGCCCATATCGGGCCCCGCTCCACCGCGCTCACCGGCGCCCGCTACCGCCGTGACAAGGCTTTCCTTCTCGGTCAAGCCGCCCGTCACATTCGAGACTTCCTCCTGCACATCCCTGGAATGGCCTACCCCGTTCGACCTGGGTTCCTTCGACCCGCTCCTCTCTGCTGCTGCACACACACGTCCAAACCTACCTAAAACGTGTGCAGCAGGAGGCGCTGGCCAAGGTTCACTGGCGCGACGACCACTGGGCTAGATCTCCGAACCCGGACCGACACACGAATGCAGATGTACGGCAACGCATACGCGGTCTAGCGCCGCAAAGGCCCCGGTGCTGCCTTTCTTTACGCACATCCCTCGGCTGACACGGAGTATCCGCGGTACACTGGAAAATAATGCTTCGCCGATACTTGGGACTGCCCGTTTATGATGACTCGCTTCCTCGGAACTGCGAGCATTGTAAACGCCAAATGGACAGATTAGGCGACCACGCTGTAGACTTGTGCCCGTCTGGGTTTCGCAAACACCGGCATAACTCACTTCGCAACGTCATCGCTGGCCGTATCGCCCGTGCCGCCGGCCTGGATTGCCAGCTCGAGGTCCCACTCCTCGTGCCCGGCATGACCTGCGACCTGCTGACACTGGTTCACCCACCAGCAGCCCCTGACGGCACTGGCCCGCCCGATCGCCTGCGATGTTACCGTAGTCTCTCCATTCAAGGACGATGTCAGAACAAGAGCTACAAGGAATGGGGGTGCGCTGCTGCAATTGCACACCGCAACAAAGTGACGGACCTGGAGAGAAAATTGTCGCGTCGACTCCCCCCGCCCTCCGATAACCCTACACAGGCCCCCGATTTCGAATTTCAACCGCTGGCCTTTGATTCCTTGGGTTCCCCTTCCCCCGAAACCGTCCGCTTCATAGAGGGACTGTTGCCTCGCATTGCCGAAAAATTCCACACGTCAACCGGAGTTATCCGTACTCGGATTTTAGGCGCATTAGTAGCACAATCTGGTCGTAGAGTGCACAATCTATTGTGTCGTGCATGTCACTGCACGTGGCCGACGTAGCACGGCTCGAGCTGAATCTACATTGAGTAAAATACGTAGGAACTTCGCCAATCACAACGCTGAGTTCAAACACGCGCAGGGAGCGGAATAGAGAGAGGACTGTCTGTAAAGCGTTTCTATAAAACAAACTATAGAACCTAACCAGATCCCAGAGTTCACGCTGGCACGGCGCGGGTGTGCAGCCGTATCCAACCAGTGTCTCACAAGTCAGCTAGAACAAAACACGAGCCAACCATCATCAACCTGGTACAAGCACGCCAGAAAGCCCGACAGACCGGGCCCACGACGAGGTCTGTGGCGCCCGTTTTGGGCTCAAAGCTCTCCGTCTGATCCCAAATTCTCTTCCGTCTTTTTCTGCCCCATCTTGCTCGATCCTGCCCGATCCTCGAGCTCGTTCGCCTCCCGCGCTCCCATCGTAACCGTTTTGCTCCTTTTTTCAGCCCCGCCCTCACCGAAATTTCCGCCTGTTCTACCCGCACTTGCGTCTCCAGTTACGAGCGGAAAGCCTCTCACGCATTTGCGTTCTGCACGTCAGTGCGCCGCTTTCCAGTACAAACTCAGCGTAGCGTCCGGTCGAAAGACAAGAAACCTCCCTGAATACCTTCTCATCAACTACATTTGTCGCTGCCTCTGCGCATACCACCTCCGCCAACTCCGCCGCTGTAGCTCCCCATTTAAACTCTTGTTCAGCACCGTCAGGCGCTAGTAGTTCATGGAAGTGTGTGAAGAAGAAGTCCTATTCTTTACTAAGGTTGGTCAGTGCTGATAATTTAAATGTTTGTTTTGGAAGCTTTCTCGATGTAGCTCAACCTCTTATCGATTGCGGAAGTGACCAAACTCCGCACGCATGGAGCGTACATGTCAACCTGTTGACTCGAGACGGCGTTGATAGATCCGGATAAAGATCTCATTATTTCAAATGTATCATTTCGAGCTTTCTTTTTCTTCTTACTCTCTATGCCGCTCTTCTTTCGCTTCTCGTTTCGGGTGTACCCATAATTCGGGTTTTTGACTGTTCTGATAAGCGTATCTCTCGCAGTTTTGTCCAGTGAAAGAATTTCTTGAACCCTGAAGAAAGCCGCAGGGCATTTTTTTGCGGTAGGAATTGGCGGCCCGGATACGAGAAAGGGAGTTGATTGCGTCTTCAAGAACTAAAAGGACACTTTGGTTCAAGAACTAAAAGAACACTTTGGAGCGCAAGTGGTCCTAAACTTGATGCAATGCGGCGCATCTTATGTGTCAGGGCCCGTGAATCTGCCCATGAAAGATAATTCTGGACTTTTTTCTCCGTGACTGCGCTTGTATGATCTTCTTCCACATCATTGGTACTCGGATTGGATTTTTTTGCAATCTGGACTGTTGCTGTGCGATCTTATTTCGAAGCTCGGCTACATACGATGACGTGCCCTCATTTGCATTGTACTTCCAGTATCGATCGAAAAAGTACTCTATTTCAATACGGTTTCGTAATACCATTCCCAGAGACGGTTAACATGGAGCAACTCAGGGTATGAAACCGCGCATCGTACGATATGGCGGCAGGGAAACCCATTAATTGAGTGTTGAAGACAGCTACAAGCACAAATGAGCTTGCAGTCGTCGTTTTCAGATCGAGACCTTGTCATCATTACTTGCCTCACTGTGGTGTATGCTGTGGACGTCAGTTCAAGTTGCTCCTGGGTTCCACTCCATCGTACCTGAAAGACGGCAACCTCTTCCAGGACTTCATCATTTCGAAATCTGTTGTCCGGCCAGTTTTGGCCATTGATTGTTAAGACTCCGCTCCCAACACGACGTAATTATTGCTTTGTTCCACGCTCAACTCAACAAATCTCAGCAGCGAGTACGCAGTAAACTCTGTCATGAGAGCGTTTAAAACTTCAGAGGTAGTGGGAGCTGGCAATTAGCGATCTTGCGGTGTGTGGGACTCTGCAGTTTAAGGGATCTAGACCTTGCTAGATTTCGCTTTTGGTTGTTAGTCCTGGTCATTCAAGCCATTTACTTGGGCACTTCGTGCAGCGGTACCTTTCTCTGCATTATGTATCGGCGGTAAGAGGAGTTAGAACTTTCCGTGTAGCCTATACCTTGGAATAGGTACGGTATGGAACAGACCGATTCCTGTAAAAGGCGACGAGATTTCAGGATTCTGTTGTAGAGGAAGGTAAACCACGCCGGGGGATTTTCTTAGAAACAATAGAAATACTTTCTTTCGACCTCACTGCGAAGACTTGTAAATTTTTCCTCTTCAGTTGCCTTCTTCACCCTGAAAAGATCCCTACACATCTGTTTAAAAAGCTCCTTCCCTCCAATTCTACTGCACCATGCCCCACAGTTCTTCAACTGATTCTGGTTTAGATGCCACTCATCTAATCCAATGTACGACGTGTTGAAGATCCTTCGCGCAGCATTTATGCATGCAACACACTGGTCCATTGCAATCATGGGCGGAGAAATCGGTATTGTACTCCTGAACTGGCTAAGTACCCTTTCAAAACATTTTCAATCTCACTAGACATAAATGCCACGAAGAAAGTTAGTATAAAGCCGTCGTTGGATCTCCCGTTGACAGTTAGTAGTGGCAACGCAATCTGTTAGATATAACCTTGCAGTCGATACTCACACCCGGTACCACACCATATCGCTCGTAGTCCTCCAGCCAATCTCTATATGCCCATGCCGCTAAGTCTATCCCTCCTTCGTCCGTAATAGTTAAGAAAACACTGTGCCCCTCTCTTGCTCTCGTATGCAAAGGAGATCCTGGCAAAGTCGCATGCAATCATGCTCGCGAGGAGCCTGAACAACCATCGCGTAATTTAACCTATTGCTGAGCCCCTTTCTATGATAATGATGTCGTACTTCGCTTCCAGCAACCTCACAATGCCACTGAAAGGAATATGGACTTCATTTTTCATTTCAAAGGCCTCAGACTGTAGCTTGGGAAGGAATATGATTGACCACCTAGTGAGGTTAGGGCCATGGTTGTGATGCGTGACCTTAATCACACAATCACAGTACTTCACAACGCTATTATCATCCTCATGGCCAGATATACGATCTCTTGTTCGTTATATGGCACATAAAAGGACAGTTTATCTCGACCTACTTTTTTCACACACTCATAACAGCCTTTGAAGAGTACAAATCTGTGTGCAAGAGAGTTGTAGCATTCGTCATCAACTTCCCAAAATATGCTTATGTACCGCGAGCACCTCGTTACAAACCCGTGGCCGAAACACCCGTCGATGAACTTCACCTCCTCAATTACAGCAAGTCCTGGTGCATTCTTTTACCGTAGACATATATTTGTGCAAGGCCTCGGAAAGAGACCTTCTTCACTTTCTCAGACCCATCCATTACTGTCTTTGAACTCTCTGAAATTTGACCGCCCTCTACATCCCCATGTGGGAAAGTTTCAACAATTGACGAACAGCAGCATCCATGTTCTCGGTCATGAGTAACGATTGTAACGGTGCTTCAGCATTGTCGAGAAAAGAGTGGATGAGTGACAAATCGTCTGTCCCGCTTTGAAAGACATTGTCTTTACTCTCCACTTCTGCCGTAGTCTCACATACACCGCTAGACTTTGATTTCAAAAGAAACGCTCCATTGTGTTCTCCTCGCCATCATCACCATTCTTTGTTTCACTTGTAACGCACTGAGCAGTGCTCTCAATTGAAGGAACAGAGCCAACATCAACGTCATTCTCCTTCTGTTCCTCGTGGTGCTCGTGGAGCGTTGAGAGATATCAGAGTAAAGTGGCAGGCTCGGTATGGAATTAGTAATAGGGATGCTATTCTTGGACGAACAGGTCCATGAATTTTCATACGGTGGAACTCTCTCTGCAAGCTCAGCTTGCTTGTCCCTTCTTTCATAGAAGGAAATCAATGTCTTTACGATTCCTACCAGAGTACTGGGAAGGCGTGGTCTTCCTTCCAATACCTCAACCGCCCTTTGAAGGACTTCAACGCTGAATGATATCGTTCCAAGCATGTCTCCGTTGATGCTGGAATCGAGGAATGGTATGCTTGAAAACCTGGTGGTTTTCCAGGTCATTGAGGACGGTTGAAGCTTCACTACAATTGCGCAGCGACATGAGGTAGGAGGTTTTACTTAATGCATCGAAGCCTCCCAGTGATGACATTGTTCTGTTGAACCCATTTTCTGGATATCATCTGCAGTCGGTGAATGCCAAACTGCTCTCCTGAAGTGCAGAGGTCATACAGAAAACGAGGAAGGTGCGGACTTCCCCATCAAACCCTTCTGTTGTTTCTATCGGTAAGGCAGAACTGGGAAGCTTCTCATTTCCGCACTTCCGACCCCGATATCCATACTTTTCGCTGACAACGCCTTACGCTTTCCACCATTGCTGAGTTTACCAGATCATGGACCAGTTTAGTACAAGTAGAGTACTGTCATGAAGCGAACTTTCCTACGCTGCTTGAATCTGAAACAGCTTTCCCCGCTCTAGTGCTATACCACTTCGACGTATCTGCTCTTATGACGAAGGGCTTTTCTGCAATCGACGGCACGTTCCTCCTTTCATGCGACGTTCCTCATCACGGTCCGATGCCTTCTCCAGCGAGCGAATGCATCCTCAACAATCTCTGAGATACTTCTTATCGGATAAGATTCGGTACCTCCCCCACCTTCGTGCACCTTCTCCGGTCCAAACTTGTCATCGTTATCTGAAATTTCGATGCGGGTTAAGGACCGGCGCCTTTGAATCCATCCGTATCTGTTCTTATGTTGATAAATGGATACTTCAGCCTCCTCGATATCGACAGTGTTCTTCTCTCAGCAGCTAGAATAATATTGAGAACCCGAACCTTGACAGCCATCATCGGTACATTTCTGTCAAACCTGGATCGTATCCAGAAGCATACGTACCTTGTGGTAGGTAACCGGTAGTTGTGGTGAAGGATGAGAAACCAGCCAAAACATAAGCACCGCAGCTATATCCATCCTCTTGCTTGTAGAATTTAAGATCTTGCGGCAGGAAGTTCTTCTAGAGATAGTCCACGCACTGTTTGATGAGGAAAAGCGTGATCGAAAGCTGCTTTAAAGAACGCCAGAAGACATGGTGGACATCTCCGTCCGAGACTGTCCCCAAACGTGGTGGTGCGAAGCTCGGATTTCTTCAATCGATTTATATCTCTGCGTGCTACCAAAAGATCCCAGTGGTTATTTCTAAGTTCAATGGAGCAACCATGGTACTAATCTCATGGTCGCCCTTGTACAATTTACGTCTGAAAGGTTCGATGAATAAATCCAAATTCTCCTTCTTATAGCCTCGCTTCCCACGAACGTTTTTGTAGAATCCTTCAGCTATGCCCGAAAGATGGCCCTGTCACAAGTGCAGAACACAATCCTCGCTTCGGTTCTAGATCAGTGATTACTGAAGTAATAAGTATATCACACATGAAACTCTCGCTTTACAATTAAGGATAAAAGCGTTGGGAGTTGCTTGGTTCCGTTCGTTGATAAACAATCTCGAAAGATGATTCCTACGGTTATAAACTTTCGATTTCCTTCCGCATTTGACCTGTCAAAACCTAATCCTGTGTTTTTTTCAGATTATCAAAGAAACATTGGACACTACCTGCTTCTACAGCGTTGAGGAGCTCAAAACTAGTAACATAGTTAGAATAATTCATCCGGTGTAGTTCGATATTTTCTTACAGCAAACGCGCTACTTCTTATCCGCTTACCGCTACGCAAATGATATTGGTAAAGAACACACATCTTAATTTTGGAAACATTGAAGTGCATGCATAGTTACACAGCAAAGCTCAGATTATTCCGTTTGATATGCTGTTAGTTTAGAAACCGTCCGTCAGCGTAGTGGCAGACAGCTCCACAGAACACAGCGTATTGATGCAGGTCACTGCTGTGGCGTCGGAGTTGGCGTAGGTGGTATGCGCAGAGGCAGGGACAAATGTAGTTGATGGGAAGGTAGTCAGAGAGGTTTCTTGTCTTTCGTCCGGACGCTACGCTGAGTTTGTACTGGAAAGCGGCGCACTGACGTGCAGAACGCAAATGCGGGGGAGGCTTTCCGCTTGTAACTGGAGACGCAAGTGCGGGTAGAACAGGCGGAAATTTCGGTGAGGGCGGGGCTGAAAAAAGGAGCAAAACGGGTACGATGGGAGCGCGGGAGGCGAACGAGCTCGAGGATCGGCAGGATCGAGCAAGATGGGGCAGAAAAAGACGGCAGAGAATTTGGGATCAGACGGAGAGCTTTGAGCCCAAAACGGGCGCCACAGACCTCGTCGTGGGTCTGGTCTGTCGGGCTTTCTGGCGTGCTTGTACCAGGTTGATGATGATTGGCTCGTGTTTTGTTCTAGCTGACTTGTGAGACACTGATTGGATACGGCTGCACACCCGCGCCGTGCCAGCGTGAACTCTGGGATCTGGTTAGGTTCTATAGTTTGTTATATAGAAACGCTTTACAGACAGTCCTCTCAGCTATTCCGCTCCCTGCGCGTGTTTGAACTCAGCGTTGTGATTGGCGAAGTTCCTACGTATTTTACTCAATGTAGATTCAGCTCGAGCCGCTGACACCCGTTTTACTGATGCCATAAAGTTGCTCTCTCTGGTCTCGGAGATCAAGTCAGGGGCACTATGTAGACCACAGAGGACCACTTAATGCACACTAGGTGCGTTGCTGACAATACACTACTGCACGTGTTCCTACACTTTGCTGATAATACACGTGTACATGCAACGTACTAATTGGACCCTAACAGTACTGTGCAGTGCAGTGTAGTACAGTTGCAGAACTTACACTACTCTGTAATTCAAAGTCAAATGCAAGATTTTAGTCCTACGGTCTTTAAAGAATGCATGTGGTCAGTTTTGGAGTGAAGTACAGCTAGCACCGTCAAACTTGGGAATGCAAGATGTTGCCGCCTCGCTTCGATCGCGAGTTTACTGCAATTGGCACTCGTACTGTACTGTTACTGCCAGAACTGGTTTTAGTGATCTTTTTAAGATCTAAATTTATTCGTGCTGACACATTGCTACCAGCAGACCCCGTACCCGACAGTAGGGGCAATTTTCGATTGTCGCCCAACATTACTCCTGGTCCTGTATGCTCATCTGAGAGGGTTCGGGGGCTTGCAGTCTGGAAAATTCGGCCTCCAGATTGGACCTGATATTTTCGAGGGTGAAAGGCACCTATTGGAACTAGTATCGACTCTAGTTATATCTAACTTGGATCTTTATTACGTGGCTTGCCTAAATTTTTACTTACCCCGCCGTAGTAGATAACCCTAACCTAGCTAACTAGTATTTATACCTACATGGCCACTAGGGCCTCAGATTAAACAGCCATCCCGGTGTTGGCTCCGAACTTGACTCCAAACTTCTGCCTTTGCAGAAAACTTGCCAACGACAACTTTGGCTATAGCCACAGTTGTCCCCCTGAGACTCACTTTTTATTCCTTTCTCTCTATCCAACATTATAATATCCCTTTTGTTGTTTTTTTGTGATATTTAATCACACGTGGCGCCCCGGATACCTGTATATATATACAAATACAAACTTCAAGGTTGTCATTGGTGACAACATCCTTATCTTCCAAGCGGATATTTCGAACTGCTTAGCCCACTACTACAACTTCTTTATCCAGTTTTATACTCCTGGCGTCTGCGGTTCTTTAGAATCGATCTTTATCAAGGTTCTAGCATTCAGTGGACCACATCCGGTCTCACAACCCGGAGGACAAGTATACCATCTAGCCGTCCAAGAAATCACCCTCACTCTCCCAGCCCATTCTTCTAGCCGTCAGCGAGCGGTGCTACTGCATCGCAGGGTACTTAAAGAGAAAGAAAAAAAGCGAACACCCTGTGAGTCTTGGTGTGTGTGTGTGTTGGTTTTCTCATTGTCTGATAGGCTTCCGTTCCTAGACAAGAAGAATTGCGTACCACGCATTGCACTACAGTGAGTAACGATGCGGAAACCCATGTCAATGTTGTGTTCATTTGTTTTGTGTGTATGCAAGTGTTTTTATGTTTGTGCTATTCGTTGAATGTGTGCCGCCGTGCAAAGTCAATTTATAATACCACTAGTGAGAGCAGGTCAATTTTGCCGTGAATTTGTGTTTTCCTACAGGCGACCCTAGGGATATTATGCCGTGAAATTAGAATTCCCTGGATGCGACTGCTGACGAGTATTCCTGTGAATTCGTATTTCCCAACAAGCGTTTGCAGAATAGTTAAGACTAAATTGGAAGCTTTTGTATCGACCAGTCGTGGCCTACTGGGAATGAAACTTGTGCATCAACCGATCGTGGTCTATTTTGATTTTTTAAACGGAATTGTGCGAAAACTTGGTAGTACTTAAGACTGGGCTAGTAATTGTATCGAATTAAAACGAAGGATGAAAAAGAGCGACACTTGGAACCCCAACGTTCTTGCTGATTATAGTGTCTATTCGACACTTGTAATCAATTGAATATATATAGCATCAATTAAGTACATTTTGAAAATCCTTAAAAATATTTTAAAACTATTACATCCTGCCTTTTTTTATCAAGACTTAATGTATCTGACTTCCTTGAGGGTGGAAAGCTTAAAAGTTCTAGTTGGTTGCTGATCCCAGTTGTTGACACTGTGTTCATTATTTTAGCTAAGAAAACCCTCTAAAATGACCCGTGCACAAGACCCCCGAACCATTATCGGAAACCTTGTTAATACACGGGCAAGTCTTCTACTGACGTCAGGTGTAGGCACTTATATGGAACGTTAGTGAAGACGAAAGTTGTTAGTGCAACCGTTGTAAAAGGCTATTGGAAGGAAAAAGAGGCCGTTTTCGCACAACTGCGAAAGAAAAATGGAAACTTTCAGATTGAAACAAGTTTGCATCGTTACACGTGGGTAACGTTCAGCCGGAGTGATCTATGTTCACACGAAACGTCAGAGAATTATCTCCTCACTGTTTAGTAGTCGGCAAAAGTCAAGAAAGAAGCGAGTTACATTCGATCATTCCTCCTATTGCCAAATATCCGCGATTTGAAGCCCGAGTACAAGCCCAGCTACTACTCCAAGCATAATTGCCATTATGAATCAAACTATCAACGGTAGTCAAGAAATTAAAATCAGTGGAAGCGCTGATTGGTCCGGTGCAATTGTTTATGCAAACGGAGAGAAATTGATTGAGAGTTACGTGAATGATTACCTGAATAGATCAATTTCTGCGTGCAAATAAAAATACGTGGCCAGAGAGATGACTTCATCCTGGAAGGACAAGGACCGCGTGACATGTCGCCTTTCGACTACTTCACGTGGGTGTTTGTAATGAGCAATCTTTCATCTATTGTCGCAACTACCAATATTGGCCTGGAAGGCGACATCTGGAACCATGCACATGTGGCGAAATTTTAAGATTTTCGGTAATTTAGTTCTGATATCACGGTTTGAATTCGGTGACAAAAGATCTCTATGGAGTTCAAAATCGCCATCCGTATTTATCGAAGCACCGAATTTTGGACGTATTACGCCCAGAGGCTGGTTTGAAAGCTTTCGCCGGTACACTTCTTTCAATGATGTAAGGCCCCTGATAAGGCTGAAAAAAAAGTCCAATGAGTCGCTTGGACCTCATCACCGGTTTCGTGGATGCGATGTATGACTATAGAACACTAAATGTCAGACCGGCTGACGGCATCTGCGTGGATTAAAGTATGTCACGTTGGTAGTGAATTGGAATCAGATGAATTGAGAAGGGTATCCCTCACTATGTTGCTTTAAACAGGAAACCGGAAAAGGGTTATGAGCTGTGGACTTTTGTTTGCGGAAAGAGTAGAATCATGCTTCGTATAAAACTTTATGATTCCGCAGAAGATGAAATTGGAGATACAAGGCAGTTGTTACAAGGCACAGAGGGGCTATTGGACCTAGTTGAGCCTTGGTTTGGATCAGATAGGGTTGTATGCGCTGATTCATTTTTTTCATCTGTGCCAGCAGCTGACGTTTTGCTTGATAGGGGTCTACGGTACATTAGAGTTGTGAAGACGGCTACAAAATGCTATCCTATGATGTTTCTTGCTGAGTGTGAAGTTACGAACCGTAAAGAACATTTTCACTCGTTTCGAAGACAGAGAATGGAAAGAACATTGCTGTAGTTATGTGAATGGACTGTGACAGGAAATATTTTGTCATTATAGTTGCTACTACTAGGATAGGCAATCCTATTTACAGGGAAAGATAGAGATCTGTAGGTGGCCAAGCTAAACTTGTAAGTTCGGAGACAGATATTCTTGGAATGTGCGAGATGTACTATGACACATGAGCCATGATTGACCGTCACAACCGGTTTCGTCAGGATGATCTGCAATCGGAAAAGAAATTTGAGGTTAACGGGTGGTCCATCACAACGAACACTACTTTTCTCGTTATTTGTTGTGTTGATGCTTGGAAACTTTACAAAGGGTATAGAGGAAGCCGTGATTGGTTATCATCAAATGAGTTCTACTGTAGATTGGCTGGTGGACTGATTCAGAAACGTTACGACGACATGCAATTCAGGGAAAGGCAAGGTTCACCTGAAACCTCTTCAGGTGATAAGTTATTTACTGAAGGGTACGGAATCAATCTTTTTTTACCAATATAAAGAGGATTATTAAGGTAAAGGAATCAAATTTTACCAACAAATCAAGATGCAAATTTTGCACCCAATACAGGTCAAAGTAAATTTGTACTGGATTCGTTCGTTCATTCGATGACGACGTTTTCATCCGTTACCCTGACCGCAGACATTGGCATGAATTTGGAAACCTTCATTAAGGAACACTTACGTTTTACTGCGTGACTTTAGTTGAAATTATATTTGATAGAAAACATAAGGAGAGTTCTTCCTTTAGCCGCGTACAAATTCGATCCGCGTCTTTAAACTTGCGAGATCAACCTGACCTTATTGCGGAATGCGTCTTTATGATATGTCAACGTATTCTGTCTCATCTTCAAGTGGGTGCACTAGGCGTCCTGAAGGTTTGGTTTCAACAAAGACTCGTCGAGGTCCATATAAAGACGGATGGTTTGCAGTTCAATTGAGCAATTCTAGAACTGCTCAACTGAACTTAGCTAGGAATTGGACTTTCAACCTGTGCAGTGAATGAGCCTTAGGACTCTCGAAGGGAGTCCCAGAACCACTGTACTACACAGAAGATCTGCCTTTAGCCGAATAATAATCGTTTTTTAGAACTCCGATGCGGGAACGATTTCTTGATGACTTTATTGACATTGTTCAGAGCAAATAATTTCCTCTACTGTACACTGGCCCGATACAAATAATTAAACATTATTAGTTTTTCATGATTTCAAAGTAATATTTATTGAAATTTTTAGTTTTTCAGTTGGCAGAAATTTGTCATCAAAATGAGTACATTTCATGGTCGAATAGACACTAGAATTGCAAATTTTATATTTTCTCCTATACACAGAAATCATAGAACTATTTGATCCACGTATAGTACTCAAATGAATCATAATGAATCATACTGCTGTTGATTCGACAACAGAACAGTACTGTAGATTGAGGTCCGATGTCATTAGGGTAGCCGTTTACCATTTTTCGTGACATTTATATTACTGTACAATATTTGAAATACTTATATATGTTTTACACTTCATTTTGTACAAACGTTCGTGTCCAATCGTGAGCCACGACTGCAGTGACTTGGCAACTGCGATGAGTTGTGCCGTATTTGACAGGTGGCGGTACTGTACTTGTTTATGGTGCTACCGGTAAGACAGTACGCTCGCTGTGGGTTTGACCTTCTGATCTTGTGCGCGCTTCTCTCGGAAAAGGCCGGAGGCACAGTTTCACTGATGCCATTGGTTATTTCCTCTTCACTGTCACCCTCATGTTTGACATTTGTCCAGCCGTCACCCCACAAACGTTACCTACTTCTTGTTGCACTGTCACGAGACACAGCCTCGCTGTCGCAAACAATATAATTTGATGGGCAATACTCCGAATCAGGGTCAACCATACTCACGTCCAAGTCCGAGAAGTCTTCTTCCATAACGCGCTCTTGAATATCCTCCCCGTCAACACCTTCATCTCCACGTGGCTCACATTCCCAGCCCTCGAAAACGTATTTGTCATCCTGTTCCACACCTTAAAGATCTTTTTGTTCGCTAGTGACTCTTGACCTGAAGTTGCCCGGATTTTAATCTACTTTTTTTTCTTCCTGTTCCACTAACTGCGGACGCTGGCAACCTGCCGCTTTCTTTTTCTTGACTTTCACGGCATTGATTTTCCGTTCATTCTTGTGCCCGTTGCTTTTGCTTTTCCTTTTGAGCGCGGTGACAGAATATCTCCTCTGCACGCTTGCGTTCCGCCTGTTCCATTTTATCTTGATGTGCCCGTTCACGAAAGTATGTGCTCGTTTCAGTATTTGCGAGGTCTTGATCTTTGTCTCTGGAACATTGTCTCTGAGTCGTACGATTTGAATTTTCTTTTGCAACCAGATCGTTGATTTGTAGCCATTGTTCGGCTGCCGTTGACTGTTTAGTATACTTGATTGAAGCAGGCATCCTAAATTCTTCGTCAAATTTCAGTCCGTTTGCGAGTCGTTCGTAGTTTATTTGACTCTCAACGATTTACATAGCCCGAGAAAGGGTTCTCATTGAACGATTAGTGCCACTAATATCGTTTCGACATCTATACGGATGGACGAGAGATGATAAGCGTTTGTATGCACCCTTGATGTCCTTAATGGTTGCTGTTGAACTGGAAAGACATGACACGGAAGCACAGAGGTTTGGTGCTCTTTAACAATATTAAAATGTCGTAACGCATGCTGTGCCGATCTTGGGTGACAATAGTCATTCATGCTGCGGTGCAATGGAAATTGGGTCAAAGCTTAGAAAGGAACAGTTTTGACGATGACTATGGAGAGGTCTACGTGAAGGCTGGGGTGACTCGCCGACGACTTTGGTAAACAGAAGGTGACGTGATAGACTTGTGTGGGGACAGTCATTTGATGGGCATTTGAGGTAGGTGAATTAGCCATGTCAACCACTTACTCCTCGAAAAACAGTTGTCGCCCCTCGAGTACCCAAGGTATCTGCGTGTCCCCTTTAGAGAAGTCCAATTTTGCAACACGTCACCATCATATTCAAGAATTTCCCAATTCTTGTTATGTATTTACTTCAAAATTTTAATTTATTGTGCTTCAGGGTTATAGTAGAATATCTCCAAACCGAAATATGGCTCAACACTTACAAAAAAATCCAATTTCTAAAAAACTGCGCCATATGTTTCTAAACAAGAAGAAAAGGTATAAATTAGCCTACTAACTACTTATTGGAAACATAAAGGCGACTAAGTAATATTGCCTCAAAGGTGCTTACAATGTATGGGGAAACTTTCGGGTGGTACAGCTTTTAAAACTCTGTACCTTTCCCAAGAAGATATCATGTAGTTGAATGCAACTTGTGATTAGAAATACGTTTAATATTTTAGGCTTATGCATAAAATGAAGTAGAAGGAATGTTTACAGACTGAGTAAGTCAGAAGCTTACTATTTCAAGAAATGTTTTCATCAAAATCAGAGAATTGAACCATATTTTGGCTCTATTGATTTGTAGAGCCAAAACATTTTGAAGGCAGTAGTTTTCAAATTTATGGCGATTTTTACTACTTAGAGCCCACTAAAGCAGCCAAGACTAGTTAATCAAAACTTTTTACAATCAAAGTCATTAATTAAATGCTTACTATAGAAGAAGGTGAAAAAGTAGATTCTACCGTAGGTTTTGAAATCGATTTTTTTCACATGGGGAGGTATTAATTTCAGAAAACTCCTTATTTTCTCCATCTGTTGCATGAAATATTTCAATTTTTACTTTAAAGTTATTCACGGAGCTATTAAATGAATCGTTTTGAGACATAAAAGCGTGCTGTAAAATTATCTTGGAATATAATAATCAGATACACACTCTGGAATATATTGTGACGACTATGTGAATTTTACAGTATCCTCGCCTCTGAACTCCTTTAAGTAATTTTATCTGATGGGACTTGTGATACTTAAAGCGTAGTTGAACACCAAAAACCTGTTTTTCGTTCCTTTACTATGACTTTACGATTGTTATCGTTTTTTTGTTGTATCCAATGCTCTCCAGTTGCTCTCACCAAGATCACGTGTTTATTTGCATGCTTGGTTTTGATGAAGCCTGCGTACCATAGAAAGATTTTTCTGTAAGCTATAGTGTTTCAAAGGCGTACATTACAGTGAAAAGATTCAATTAATTATGGAACTGAATATATGGCTACCACTGTTGTTGCACATAGAATCATATTAGTAGTACAGTTTATATTATTCCTCAAAATCCCATGAAATTATGGGTGAGCTAAATTGATTCTATACAGAACATTTTTAACTATAAAATTATCACTAATAAAGTATTTAGGAGCAAAGGCTAAATTATTAGGCCATTCTGGAACATTATTCAAATGAAACCAGCCCTTACTGTTGTTTAAATTCCATATTAAATAAAGAATTTTCTGGAGATTATCTTTTTAGAGGGCATTCAATTTAATTTTACGGTATTTGAAATGCCATGCTGCACTATTGACTGGCTGTCGTTACATGAACATGTCAATGTTTACGGTTACTTTTATATGATGATACCAAGTTCCAGTATTAATTCAAGTTATTCATTTGTCTTTGCATATCTAGATGTATTCAAGATATATATGATTGATATATTCAAGAGTTTGAAAAGATAAATTTGGGGTGAATTAATATTTCAAAGATATGGTCGGCTGCGGCCCGGAATATCCCACAGGGTGACCAAAAATACCTCTTAAATTACCCGAGAACTTAAATAAAACAGAAAAATATTGGGAGAAATGCATGCAAGTTGTGTCATTTCAGAAAAAGTGGGAAGCAAAAATTATTTTAAAAAAACTTAAAGAGAGAATAAATCTTAAATCACTGTTAAAAAATTCAGTCATCAAATTTAAAAAATCCTTTTTGTAAACTCTCCAAGAAAGTAGCTGTTGCAGTCCATAGGCTACTGAATAGTTCTATTCGATAGTCCCATACTATATACATGACCAAAAAAAAAGCAGTGCTATTTTTTTTGTTCATATTTTCAACAAATTACATAGCTGCATTTTGATAATTGTTATGAACACCATTTTTCAAGTATTTAGGATATTCATTAAGAATTGATACTGGAATGCAATATTTAGTTACATAAGAATGTGCTTAAAGTTTATTTATTTATTTGATTTATCAAATTCAAAAACAGAGTGGACTTGCTTCATCTATCTTCATTGAAACTGATCACGATTTCTTTGGGAACTTTTATTGAATTATCTGCTTGCGCACAGTATTAAATCTCCTCTTTCAGCATTGGTCAGTCGTAGAAGGTTCTAAAACAATGGAATATCACATCCGGTTCGCTTCGTAAAGTAAATAAAGATTTGAGTTCTAATTTTATAGCAAGATCACAGTAATCTTTACAATAACATATACCGTCCATAGGTTTCAAAAACTCTAGCAGATAATTCAGCAGATAAACTAAATTACCTACTTATACCTACGTAAAACTTAAGCATCAGCTTGTGAGCCGGCTGGGGTTATCTTTCTTAACATCTTGAGACAAAACTTTTGATTAAATACTAAAAATTTTCAAACAGTAAGAAAAAGGAACGCTTCCATATATTTTTAGATATATATACAAGAAAATTCTCATTTCCGTCTATGTGAACCTGCAATACTGACCGTGCCTTGCTTTTTCAAAGCCATGATTCTTACTATCGATTGAAAAAAATCAGAGACATTAACCCCATTTCTCTGTATTCCATTTCAATAGATCATCCTCTAGGTATTTTTCAAACGCCTGTCAATTTACGTTTAGTTTCACTTTCAAGAGATCAAAACTTTTAGATACAAGATCATTTGCATGTAATAAATCATTTTGTATTGACTTCATTTAATTTGATATTTTAAAGTAAATGGGTTTCTACTGCAATCGAAAGTTTCAACCGGAACTGATTGGGACTTTCATTATTTTGCGTTACTTGGGAGCTTTAATGATGTATTTCATCGCAATTTTATCCCGGAAAAATTTTCTATCGGTGCTTTGTGTGGTTTCTTAAAGTTATTTACATTTCGGTGGCTTTGAGTTGTGATGGTGATTTAGAATTTGTGTTCAACTTTTTTTGTATAATAAGCGAATTTCACATGCGGCTAGTTGAGTGTAAGTCGAAATTTGAGCTCAAGATTGATATTCATCGTCTCTTCCCTTTCCATTCTAAGCGCTATAATTTGTTACATTTGACCTGAAAGTTTATTTTTTTTAATGAAGGAAACCTACAAAAAAGACTAGAAATGCTGATAAAGGTAAAAATGTCTTCAACAGCGAGATATAGAGCCTTCTAAATTCCAAATAAGCTTTTGAAAGCCTGATCTATAGGCAAAAAGCGTAATTTGTAATTATATAATTCAGCTGAGTCAACAATATTGTAAGATTTAAGTAGCGAAAGTTGGGGTATTATTTCGTATGAAAATTACGAAGTATTTCCTTAGTTTAGTAATAAACTTCAAATACAAAGCTTCATTTTAATTCCATGAGTAGATAGAGTGCATTAATATCCAACTACTTGACAAAAGCGCCAGAAATGGAATCTGAACTTTTGCAGTAACAGTGCGTTCCAAAACTCTATTTGCCAGGGTGCAATGTGAATTACGGCAACTTTATCGAGACCTGACTTCAAGGGAAATTTTTTTATTTAATATGGTTATCAAGATACATTAGCTTGTAAAGATATATGTTTTGGTTTAAATTATTTACAACAGCGGGTGCTTTTCGTTTTTTCCTGTAATCAATTAACGATTCGCAGTTGCCGTACCATCACGTCCAGATTTGCTAATAAATTGGATTTTTCATAGTAGATGGGTGACAGAAATATAAGGAGGAGCGCTTTTCTTGAAAATTTTTTGATCTGGAGTTTAGGAAAATATAGTAAAGCGAGAAAGTGGGCTTTTTTGCATGACTTTCACATCATATATATGTAGTTTGGATAAGAATAGGTTGTCGATATTGTTAGAAACAATCCTGGATTTTTCTTAGGCTTCTGTGTAGCTAAGAAAAATAAGTAGACCTGAAATCAACGTGAAGTGCGATTGAGTACCATCAGTTGTAAATATACGAATAAATCAAAACTGACAAACGCTTTGTATTATTCCGTGAGTAAGAGTTTCAGAATTTTTCACATAGTTCCGTCCTATTTTGATACTAATAAGACATTAGCTTTCCTCTTTGTATGATTTTCCAGTAATGAATGCCGCAAATTGTGTTTTATGTGAGCTACTATCGACAGAATTAACCTTTTATGCGCATTTAACGGAAAATCTGGAGTTTTCTATAAGTTTACATATACACAGCGCAGCCATGGACAATAATTTACTCGTGTGAGATCGATGAAAAGCAGGTAAAACTCTGGTTACTCATTCTTTCAGTTTTTCCCGCTTGATCGAATTAAGTCAGAACTAGGCTGGCTATAAAATTATTAGTAATCAAAAAAATTCACTTTTACTTGCTGTAATACAAGCGGAGAGAGACCTGGTAATAGAGCCACTGATGAAGGAAGTATATTTATTTTTTTTGAATTCTGGAATATCAATTTTGTAGTGCCTTAGGAGTGAGGATGGGTATTTTATAGTATAATTTCGTTACAAATCATGGACATTATACGAAGGAAATATAAATTGTCTGACTCGAATATTTAGATAGAAAAAGTTTCTATCCGCCTAGATGCTGTTTTTAATTCTTTTTATAGGGCCTTTAGCGATATAGAATATGCCTCATTCAACCTGTCGAATTGTTCTCGTATAAAATACTGCGTTTGCCGTGAGTAGCTTTTCGGACAGATTTGAGTTTCTTCGGTCCAGAAACTATAAAATACTGGAACTATTCCTTTTCATTAATCCATAATATTGTTTCAACATTAAACGAGCTACAAGAAATTATTTCTTTTTTCTCAAACTCCATGAACATGTAATGTGAGACTCTATTTTCCGAAAATTCAAAAGAGTCTACTGAAACTGAAGTAGGAGATAAGGGGTTTGAGTCTAAACTTACGGGATATCGGTTGGTGATACAATAAACTTTTGATAATTAAACCATTTTTTGTTGATATCAGCATTTCGGGGTTTTTTCAAATTAAGTTTCTCTGAAAGCTCTTCGCATTAATGGAGGACCATTAAACCATCTCGGCTGGCCTAAAAACAGTCAGTTTGAATATAGTCTATGGGCACATTAAAGTATATCCCGTGTGTTAGTTAAGGTCTGCGGTGTGCGGACACTGAATTCGTTACCAAACAGGGAGTCCGCATCATAGTGTTAAAATTCTTTTTTTTGTCTGATACATTAACAGGAAATTATATCTGTAAGACCCCTCTCAAATTTTATATTAACGGCGTTCTGGTGTTTTGGAAATTATAGAACCGTTGTGTTTTTTGCTGTACTTTTTGAACCATATTAACTTTTCTGTTGTTTGTTGGCGTGGAATATATTCCGCTTTTTAGTTCTAAAGAGAATTTCCCCTTTTTAATTTTCTTTATTCTTTTCGTATTTTTCAAGGTAGAATCAAACTTTTTTTAATATTTTGGGTTCAAATTTTCCATTGTCCGTATCAAAATCGATATTTAACAAAACCGAATCAGATTTTCTCATTGCGTGATCTTTTTCCATGATTATTGTTTTATTAATGTCCATAATAAGTTTCAGAAACATACCGCTAACCTTTAATAGCTTTTAAGACTTCTTCTTGAAATATGAAATACTTATGTGGAGGTAACTTTAGTAACTTTGGCAAGAGCAGCCAATTGGCGTTATTTTTACCGAGTAGTCGATGCACATTTTGTGATGTGGGAGATGCGCAATTTCAGCCATAATAGGCGAAGTAAGATCAAAAATGATATTAAATGGCGTAAAACCGTTCCAATTCTGAACCTTTATTCTCATCTCAACCGGAGCGAACATGTGTTATGCCAGAATCTGAGCGTATAAAACTAAATCTGTCATTTTTTCCGGAGGAAGATGAACTCAGATTGATCTAGGATGCTGATTTACTTACTCCATGTGATAAGCCTTGATTGGCCGTACAAATCTATATACTCGGTGAAATTATATTGAATACAGTATTTGCGGTGCCCAAAGGTGAAATTAAGGCGATTAATACAAAACTTTTTAACACATTTAAGGTCGATATGGATTCCGATCTTGTTCTTGATTCATTCAAGTGAGGTTGAGAAGGTGAAATCGCAATCGAATCTCTGCCCCTATTAAGCACTGTGTAGCATTCAAGAGTAACAAAACCAAACGTTTTTGTCAGTATATATGATTTACATTTGTATTCAAGCAACGCAAGAAGAGGACTAATAGTATTTTATGACTATCTAATCAAGAAATTTTGTCTTCGAATGAAGAAGGACGCAGTACTTCAGAGATAGAATCTGTCTTTAACGGGAACAACAGCACCATCAAGATGTTATTTGATGCTCCAGACTATTATGTAGAAGCCAGTCTATTTGCTACCTTCTGCAGGAAAATTTGCTACTGTTGATGCTCATTTTAGAGTTACCTTTTTTACCTACGGGCTTGCAATTATGCTTCCTGATACTAAATAATGGCATATTCTAATTGCACTAGATTTACTTATTAAGCTGGAATATTTTAGAATGGGATCACAAGGTGAATGAAAATAATTGATTCGTAATATTAAAACTAGATAATCTTAGAAGTTTCAGTCCATTCTAACTTGCCTCGGGAGATGTCTTAAAATATTGTAAATTTTGCACAGGGAATGCAAGTAAAGCATGAGAACTTGTTATATGTTAAAGTTGAATACAAAATGGTGTTCTATAGCTCAAAAACATAAATAATTTGTTAAATAAAAGGTTCGTAAGGTGTATAATATCACCGTACTGACTCGTTTCAACAGATAAGAAAAAATTAACTTGGGTGCAATCATTCAAGATGGCTCTAGTGTCATGAAGAATTGTTCTATTTTTGAGCTGATATGTGAATGATCAAGAACTTTCTGGCTTGTGTACTAATGAAAAATAAATTTATACAATTTGTAATTTAATCGATTAATAAGCCGTTATGTACTATTTTGGTGCATCGCGTAAAATATAAGCCGATAATTGAATTTCTTTCAAAAATAGAAAATAAGCTAATAATTATTGGTTTGTGCAACCAATCTTTCAAGCTCTGCTGATTTTTAGATTTGTTAAGCCTACCTCCTCCTGTAATGAAAGCTTTGTTTATGATGCTTTTCAATGAAAAAGTAGCTACACGAGCTCCTCATTCCATTAAGTACTATGAACTTATTGAAGATGAAATTTTATTACATCCAACCGCTTGTACTTATTCCCAGTGAAACCGTATCAACTAAACGGACTGAAAATTATACACGCTTTCGGACTTATCAATGCTGCAGCTAATTATTTCACTGCAATTGTTGAAAATTTGGGTCACACCATCCACTCTTTTTGACAAATGATCGACGACGAACGTTTAATTTCATTCAAAGCATGTAAGAAGATTTTTTTTTAAACCCTTTATTTGAAAAATATCTAACAAGTATCAGGCTACAAGAGCTTTTGAAACTGTGCGCCTTCGATGAGATCGATCTTTCTTCCCTTTTGAACAAATTCTTGTTTTACTTCTACTTGCATCTTACTCACCTCTCATACAAATTTTATTAAGGCCAGATACCGCCTAAGGCACCATTTAGGATTTGTTTCGTCAGTCACAATATCCATCACATCATTCTGACCTCTCTTTGTCCACCAAACTAGGAATACTTACAGTTGAACTGTCTAAACTGACCCGGCTATCCAGAAAATATAAAAATTAAATCCTAATTACGAAGTAAAACTGATTTTTTTTGCGACTGATAGCTTTTTTAATCAAAAATTTAAGAATTTCATTAATTCATTATATATGAATAGGGACATCAAATTACAAGGGAACTACACGAAAAAAAACGTTGTAACTAGACTACAATTTTCCATCAGTAATATAATTAGTACCCATCTCAAAGTCTAGAATATTCTCTGCCAAAAAAAAAGTCTCATCAGCATGTCAAAAATCGAGATTCGACTAAATTTTTGTGCCTTCACTTTTATTTTTCAATGTATTCCCAGACTTAGATTTAATGTTTGGCATAGTTCATTTCACCATCTCATTGATTCTAATTACCTTATGAAACCGCTCATATGCCTTGGAATTTCATATATCACTTTCTACGTGATTTAGATATCATGATGCACAAGATGACTCGCACAACAATCAGCACGCTACAATACATGCCATCTAGGTAGAATATCTTTAAAATTCAAAAAAGGATCTAATTTTTATACAATCAGGCGCACTCAGCATTTGCTAGCGTGGAGCATTCCCATTTCCCCTAGTTTCTGCAAAAACTCAAAATTTAACATAAAAAGCTCATAAAGATGTCTTCAAGGGTTTAAATCATGCAAAAAATTCCATAAATTCTGGATAGCCCTCTACTTAAGTCCGTAAAACTTCAAAAAAGGAGTTATATGCCAAAATTGCGTTGAAAATGTTGTTCGCTGATTTTTGACGCATTTAGATAATGTATACTAGCATGTTTGATACGATTTGGTCCAAAAAACACATTTCTTCATGTGTGAACTAGCGTAGAATCCTTAAGTATAGTATTTCTTCACGATTTTTTTCCTTCTGAAAAAGCTTTGAACTACGCTAATTGATTCCCTGTTCTCGAAAATATCGTTCCCATGGGTAATTCCGGACCACCTGCATTTCTTCGTTATTAAAACTCATATTTATGAACTTTGCGAAACTATTTCACCCTTTCGTTACTTACTTTCGTAGGCTTATTGCACTTTAGGGAGTTAGTTGCCGTAATTTGTTCAAAAGTACAAATGTTACGACACAGAAGTTTACAAAAACCCTCCTTGGACTAATAGTTATATTTTTCAGAAATAAATCCACGGTAAGTAGAATCATGTGCGTACTGGAGCATACCACTTCATCTACTGTTAAATGTGAACATAATTCGCTGCTACCTATCGTTACATTTCAATAGGAGGGATAGGTAGGGAAGTAAGCTAAGACGTTTGACTTCACGCTGTATCTCCCGCAGAGTCAAAGATAGTAAAAAGTAACCCAAAAATGTGAAATCAGAGAACTACAAATTAAAAAAATACTCTTGAAATAGATGATGTCTCCATAGTTCAATCGTAAAATAATGAAATGATATTTAAGTTTGTACAAGTTTGTGCTGTGAATCTAGCACTAAGAAGTTAGTTAGTTTTACGTTGCGAAAAGTGTCAGAGGATTTGTATTTTATCAAGAACGACATACTGGCTGCTATTTTGAGTAGAGTACCAAGGAATGAAAAGGTCAGAGTTTAAACCAGTACGAGAACGTTTTTTCGTGCCCTGAATACCTTCTTATCATAATTCAGAGATGAAATTACTAAATTACTTGGTTTAGTACATATTCTCAGCTCTGCACTGATTTTTGTTCAAATTTCTCAAAGCACCCCCAGACACAACGGGGCATACGTTCTTCGCTACGCATCAACTAACAAAGTGCCTTTCCTCAATACTATTCAGTGCTAAAGACTAAGACCGGACTAAAATACTTACATCTGTGATTTCATCCACCGTATATATCAATAGTTACAAACAAATTACTTTTTGGTCCCCTATTGCGTCGATTGAATAATTTCAAGGTCATCTTTTTGAAAAGCTAGCCAATCCTGACCCTGGTATATTTTGGCATTCCATTTTTATACGTTTTTATCACGCCTGTTTTTTGTACTGCCTTGATTTTTTCTACTGTAGAGTATCATAACAGGCCCATCTAGTCTTATTTTTCATACTTAGTTCCGGAGTTGCAGCGGTAATTCGTATGGTTGAGTTGAACTCAACCTGAGTAATGGCAATGACTGTTCGATATGGTTTGTTGACCGATTGACCACTACTTAAAACAAGGAAATAAAGTTTTGGAGAGATTGAAGGAGGTGCTAGACTTTTGCACCAATATTTTACTTGAGGATACCAAAGCTTGGATATATATGGACATAATATGAGCAGAATGGGAAAAACAAAAAAAATTAATACTCACTTGGGCGAAAACATCTCAGAGGAGCACTTGAATTTCCTAGTGTCTATTGGACCGTTGTCCTCATATGAGGACAACTTTTAGCACCTTTTTTCAATACAATTTTTTTTATCTCAGCGCATTTCTTGTCCCTCCGCATTAGTTCATGAGTGCAGATGGCCGATCAAAACAAACTTTTCAAGATTGTTGACGGCGGTGAATGCTAGAGCAGTTTTCCCTCACCAGCTTCCGCTCTTCGCAAGAAGTTGTGAAGACGGCTTCATTTTGGAAGGAAATATAGTTCGTATTATTGTGGGGGTTTTAGAAACGAGGGGGCATGTACAGTAAGAATTACTGTACAGTAACTTAAGAAAAAAACCTTTTTTGCAGTAAAAATTTCGGGGTTCGGAAACATTTACTGTTCCAAAATGTAACGGAAACTGTCCTCATATGAGGACAAAGTGTGCCTCATATGAGGACAGAGCATGGTCCAATAGACACTAGAAAGTCACGTATAGTAGAGGCTTCGAGTTTTTGACTGTGTATGAAAAAATGGAAAATTTTGAGGCAACTCTTCCAATTCAAATAAATCCAAAATATTATTCCTTATTTGTGATTTAAATACGTAATTTTATTCCATGAAGACTATTCGAACAACCATTTCATTTTTTTCCACTCCCCAAGTAAACGAAAAAAACCTTTTCACGGTAGTCCAGTCCATTACTTAAGATATGGCGTCCTTAGTGGCTTCATTTATGGCCATAATCATTTATTATGTGGTAAATTGTATTTGACCTGCCAGATTCATTAGTTATATAAAGAACTACATTGCCGTTATTCAGATAGACTCCCTCACGGTTCAACTAGTGCACAACCAATTGTTATAATTTTATTATTCAGCTCTGTTGGAGCTAAATGCAAAGTGTGGGAAAGACCATGAACCCTGAAAATCTATGGTAAAATAAAGATTTTCTAAGTTTCTTGAAATTTTTGTAAGTTTTTTTTATAATAATTGATGAGGTAAATTTCTCACTTTTTATTTGTGCCCAAGTTTTATCCCATATCGCTGTAACGCATGGAGCCGGATCTCGATAATTTCATGGAGCAGCGTGGAGAAATTTAGAAGCATTCAATCAGTAATTCTAGTTTCATCAATGATAAAAATCGATTGATGGGGGTATCACTCAATATGTAAGTGGTAACAGATATTGACTAGCGGCATCACCACGAAACTAACGTTGTTTTATGATCAAAGTCATTAACTGAGTTTTCTTCACCTATAATCCTTTGCCCAAACTGTTTTTACTTTTCAATAGCACCATCATACAGTTGGCCAAAGAGATTGAGGTTATAGCAAGACTGTAAGTTGGCGTTCCAGTCGCTAATCAACATCCTTTGGTTAGAGTTCCATTTGTGTAAAAGTAGTCTATTTCTGTACCGAGAAATAGATTTGCATGAGTTTATCTTCAATATCTTCGTCTACCTTCATGTTGTTCATCATATGAAAATTATCCTAAAGTACACCTATATTATTCTCATTACTATTATTTGTCAGCTAGGTTGAACAACAGGTACAAGTTTCCAAGTGAATTATTTTAGGTTTCATAAGAAAGTTGCATCATAATGAGTTATTGCGAAATTAATTATTTTCTATTATGGATAAGTGACTCGATGTCGTTTCGAGATTTTTTCTTGTAGTGAAATAGCATCGAAGGGTCTTTTTGTATAGACTGATGGGGATATACAGAACTTATATTGATCACCATGACTCTTAGGAACTATATATACTCGACATAGGCTTATTTTATAGATACATTTGTATCAAGGATGCTAATATTTAATTATTATCATATTAAGATATGATCTGACACTGAACGATGGAGTTGATATAATTTGTAGTAAAATCGTGTTCCCGGAAAATTCTATAGGCTGTTAGCCATGAAAGAAGCTACTAAGTCATTTTTCAGGTTCTTTCTGCAGTTCAAGAGTTGTATAGGAGCCGCACTTACACCCACAGAAATTGCTTGGCGAGCAAGATAAAAACATAAGGACTTTGCATTGTAAGTACTTTTTAAAATCCCATCATCAGGAGTTAAATAGTGCGTATTTTAGTATTCCAGGTATCTCAATTCATTGAATGCATGATAATTTGTTTCTCTATTTCAGTCGAACGCTACGTTATAATTTCTCATCATTAATTTCTTTGACGTCAATAAACCTGCCTAAATGGCTTTGAACGTTGACGTCGTCTGCGATCTTGAACTTTCTCTAGGTACGGAGAATAGTCAATTTATGTTCCATGTCAGACTCCCGTATTGTTGTAGATACTTGGTGTAGAGAATAATTACTAAAACGGAGAAATCTTAAAAAAAATCATCGATTAGCTCTGAGACAGACGATTTTTACAAAGGTAACCGCTGCTTTTTGCAACAAATAATGTTGAATAATGTGAAGAATCGATTTCTGTAAAAACAAGATTGCATCTAATGATGCTCTTGTTATTCAAATTGACTCTGAAAACTAAAAATTCAGCCGAAAGAAGAGAACGATCCGGAAGAACTAAGTACAAGTTACTTTAAACTTCTTCTCACAGATTAAGGCAACTATAACAAAATAAAAAAGATTCCAATGTGAAAAGAAGTTGTTTGCACTGTCAAAAACATTTAAGATAAGTATACAAGTGTATAGTAAAATATTACATTAAATTATTTACAAATAATATCCACATTGATGAAAAATATTTTCAAATAGAGGCAATTATCATAATTGATGGTATATTTTTTTGATTTTAAAAATTACATCCTTAAATATTTCTGGCGTACGATGAACGTATTAAAAAGTTAATTTGAAGTTTGAAAAATAAAGGTTTAGATTTCAGAATTTCAATTTCATTATCAAGAAATCGAGCAAAAATGCAAAAATAAGAGCATCAAAAGTCATCCCAGAAGCAATATTAAACTATCAGTATAGTTACGTCTAATTGTGTATTTCCATATTGTAGTTATGATACGTTTCTTTCAATATCGGGGAACGTTGTACATAAATACAATAAAAGGTTACCAAGAGCGATTTTTATATTCGATAACGTTTTTATTCCGATTAAGGAAGATAATCCGAGGTAAATGAGAATCGCAATCATTAGAATTACGAAATTACGGAACATTATTTCAAAAAAAATCCGATGAAGTACTCAGATTTTGTTGCAGCCATTCAATTTGGACAAGTTAAAGTTTTTAAAGCATTTTTAATCAAAGATCAAAAGAAGTTTAAAGTTAAAAGCTCCTATATCGATTGAAATATGTCTTAAATGGGAACGAGATAATTTAGTTGTACCAAAAAGATGTTTATATGACTTACTTGATGTTAAATGATTCGAAGCCCCTATTCTTCAATGTAAAAGCTGCATACTACGGAGTTGAAATTTGCAAAGAAACCGCTAAAAGATTTTCTTGGAAACATGAAGATCCGGCCAAGAAATATACCATATGGATGACCATTGTTTTCCGTCATAGAGAAAGGTAATTTGAGAGTAAGTTAGATTACTGAACACTTATTCGTACCACCAAACAGAATTATGCGCTCTAACATTTGTAAGATGATATCTTTGATGGACTTTAGGATGAAAGCTTTTTCTGAAAGTTCGAATTGAAATTTTTTTTCCACCTGATAAGGGTAACGCCTGAGAATGTTCAAAACACTGAGTTCGGCACGGAAAGTATGCTTTTCTTGTAGTACAAATGGATTTGTTCAGTTTTCCTTCTATTTTTCCTTCGTCAATGAAACTTATATTCTGTTACTTAATTTATGCTTATCTGATCATATAAATTGATAATCTGCTTGTGTGCTGCTAGAATAAAGAAATAACTCTCATTTATCTGTTAATAGTGCTACTTTTCATGTGTAAACATTAGAATTAGGTTTGTACGAAGAAGTTTGACTTTCTGATAAGGGAGACTGATTTATTAGTACTTTTGGTCTTGAAATTGGTTTCATTTTTGATATAGAGAGACTTGAGGTTTAAAAAACTTTCATATATAGAACAATGCTAGAATCATGACGTAAATAAGAACTTTTGCTGGTATAATTCTCTTATTCCGCAGGTTTACCCACAATATTTCCGAAATTGAAACTACTTTGACGGATCTGGAGAATGCATGTATCAGTATTGCCAAATAAAATTATGTGGATGACGATTCATTCGAAAATCTGAATTAATCTATGAACGGAGCTACCATTCTTGTTTACACAAATTGAATTGAGAATTTTAGAGTTCATGTGGATTCCTCACATTTTAGTCGGAGGAAAAATAAATTTAATGGATCTTTATAGCAAGCATCGAGTGACTTATTTCTTTTCCGAAGAAATTTCCCCTAGTTAAAATGTTTATTTACTAATTGAAAGGAGATTCTCGGTTTGATACGTTTCCTTCAGAGATTCAGAATTTATTCGTAACTTTTTTTCATTTAAGATTATAACCAACAACCAGTTTCTCAATTATCTCTCCAAGAGCTCAAGTTTATTCAAAATTAAATCGCAACCCATGATAATTTTGGAATAGATCCAATTGTTTGAAGCAAGGAAATATTCGTGTGCTAGTTGATGCCTTTTCAAGAGCTACCCATATGTTATACTCGAAATATATAATTATCTCTGTAGTTGCTGATTTTTAAGTTTATCTATTGAATTTAATTATATCTGTAGTCATGATGATGATTAATCTTTTGTACCTATCTTCATAGCTTCAGATAGAACCTAGCGTTCTGATATGCTGAAGAAAATATAGCTTGAGAATATGATTATTAAATTTATGCGGGAGAGGAAACAATTTAAGTACTGCAAGAATTTTTTTGTCGCAAGGATTCTTTTTCGGATAAACTGCAGCTAATATTTATTTTCAGATATTTTCAAATATTTTTTTGTAAAGGACTTACGGATAATTTTGAGCTATTACTGAAGGAAAAATACGCGATGTTAGAAACCTTGGTTAATTATGGCTTCGTCTTAAGCTGTAAAAATATTGCAATCAAAAGAAAGCTACATATCCTACTTCTAAAAAACATCTAAAGGTAATTGATCATTTTAGTTACAGTTTTGATTTTCTACGGTTGAATGATTTAACATTTAAAATATATGGTCACAGCAGGGTTGATCGTCTTAAATATATAATTCTTTTCTCTTAATGTAAATAACATAGAAATGGACGAGATTTCGTTATTAAATAACAGCTTCAAAATACAAGTACTAGCTGACAGCGATTTTCTCAATAATGAACACTTTTTACCTCGAAACTGTAGAAAGTACCATGAAACGTTGACGTTAAAGTTGAGGACATTTAAAATTATTTGTTCGTAAGCAAATGGTGTTTGTTTGTGATAAAGAACAGAATTACGAAAGAACAGAACTATCTAGGTTATTGATGCTCTTATCATTAGAATTTCTGGCTTCATTTTTACATACCTCGTATTTAGCGTACATATTTTCGGTATCTGATCGCTTAACACTTCTACATTCGAAATGGACTTTGAATGCAATCCCAAGGCACTTGTTAAAATTCTTTAAGGTTTATATATTACAATTGACAGAGTCGAAGATTCTAGGACAAGAATATGAACCTCTTTAGAATATGCTTATTTCTCGCATGGATATTATACAGCAAGACAAGTAAGAGACCCTCTTAACGATGACAAGCTTTCAAATAAAAAGTTGGACCCAAATTATTAATGATTCTTCGTTTTCGGATCTATACTCAGGGTTTCAGCAACGAAAGAAGACAACAGCTAGAAAATACGGGAAATTTCTTGTTAAGGACTTGAAATGAAAAATTATTGAAGCTTGAATCTAAAATGTCGTTTTTCATCCATACGATCGATCATGTCATCCACACAACTTCGTTTAGGGACAGCCTGCCTAAATTCAGTTTTCATTTACGGAAAGGCTTGGTAATATTCCAATAACTAAAGGAAAAGAAAAAGTTCACAGAATTACAATAAAGTAAGGTAAACGTTTCGCTTTAATCAAATGAACGCCTACTCACGATGCTGGGTGGCGGCTGATGCGCGACTTTGCAAGCCAGATATGGTATAAGACGTTTGGCGCCAGTATATTGTTGAGAATGGAATCCTCCCAGGGTACTGTATCATTGACGGGCGTCTATAGAAAGTTGGAAATACTGTAGAGTGATAGTCTAGTACATTCAGATTGAGATTGCAATCCAACTTTCTTGATTGTTCCAGACATATTTTATGACATTTAGTACGGCAAAAATGTTTTTAATTTTTATTTTGCTTGTTGATATTACTTACATTGCTGTAGCGAATGGGGATGGTTCATAATAGGGGGAATTTGTGTGTCAACAAGGCGCACGATACATGGTCATAATTTATGCTGTAATGAGCTATGTCAGTACCGTATATGGACTCAAATTTGGATCACGGGACCCTTTTACAAAATTATTCATGGCTTTTTGTCAGGCACCATGATACGATATCTACGCTCCGGTACAAATTTACTGGATACCAACCCACATATCTACCACAGTAAATTAATCCCCCATTTACACATTTTATACAGAGCATTGTGGTACAGTTCGGTAAGCACCAGACCCGGCCAAAAAACACTGTAGATGCAGCTTTGTATCTGTATTCTAGGTCTTTAGTACTATTTTGTGGTTATCATATATTCGCTTTATTTATATCAGCAGGGGTAAATGCGGATTCGGACCCGAACCCAGAAGCAGAGAACCACTCTCGACCCAACACCCCAAACGCCAAAGACCAACAAACCACCACCGGACTGACTATTTACTCCAACTTCTAGACCTTAACAGCGGTGTCTCCACTTGTCTCTCTAGATTCACGGCGTTCATACCAAAGTTCAGGGTGGCAATACTCATTTTGACTGCCGATTTTATCTTGAAGTTCAAAGGGACTAACCCCCAGTGACTGCCTGGGTAACTCATCTACCCGACAGAAGGGAATGTTCGGAGGCCTACGAAAATCATTGAGGACGCAGGAAGGCCACCGACACTACCAGGAGTTTAAGTGCATGGGGGAAGCGGAATGTTCAGTTGATAGTGACAGGGAACAGACGGAAGGTTAAATAGTTTAAGAGAAGGAACAAAAAAGAATTCGTAAAACATAAAACATAAACCCCTTCCAGTACTTGCGGAAAGCGGTCCTTTTGGGGAGAAGTGGTTTCGCTGTTTTACTCTAGAAGGATATATTTAATAGGGGGAAATGGATGTTTCAGTAATTGAAAAGTAGGTTACCCTGTGTTCCAAAGGGGGAAATTGGGGTTTTTTAATGATTGAATAATAGGTTAGCCTATGTTCCAAAACGAATCAAGGAATTGGCCTACTCGAAAACTGTGTCCGGAAGTTGGCAGGAGGATTGCTTGACAACACCATATTTAAGGAATTACAACTGCCTATCAAGCCGATACAGGACAAAAAGCCGACTTTGGGAATTGGGTTGACGTCAGCGAAGGACGTTGGCGCTGCTTCATTCCTTGCATCCAGTGCCGCGTCGAACAAGCTGTGCGCCAAATTCTTGCCGGCCTCCACTAAGGACCTGTCCCAGTACGATGACGCCCTCGAAGCTTTCGACATATGGAATACCTCCTGCCGATCTGCGGATAGACTTCCGTTTAGCAACTTCTGCTCGAACAACCCACCATCACAGAAGAAGCTGACAGACGCAGTCCACGCAGCGGCGCAGGAAGCGTTGCCGCCTGGCAATACCCGTACCCATGCTTTCCGTGCCTCGATGTCACTACCTGGAGCCAAGGGATGGGTCCACTGTGCGCCTTGTGCGGGGTTGAGGACACACATCAGGAGCAAAGGTTTCTCGGTGAGGCTGCAGTACTTCTGCCAAACTCCGTTTTTCGCCCCTGACACTCCTTTTCCGAAGCCTGGGAGCGCTGAGATATTAGACATCCATGGGGATCATTTGCTGCACTGTCGTTATGGATGCCAGCGCAATAATCGCCACAACAATCAGGTCGCTTTGCTAGGCAGTGATCTCGGACGGGCGGCTCGGCGCCCTTTCATCGAACCGCGTGTGCATTTTCAACACCGGACAAGACCGGGCAATAGAGCCATGGGGGCCGCAGGTGGAACTGACTATTTCGACATAACATTCGTCAATGCACTCGCTCCCATGGTGTTTTGTTTGAGCAGAGGGCACTAAAGGGGATAATCCTGGACTGGGAGCAAGAGAGGGACCAAATCTGGTGCGCCTCGACGATGTCTCGGTACGTTGAGAGATCCGTAATTGCCGCTGGGAGGAGGGCTGCACACAGCCTGTTGGACGCTGCGCTGGAGGCGAGGAAGGCTGCAGCTGCAATTGACTTCGCCGAAGTGAGTCCAATTCCCAGTGATGGCTTCTTGGCGGTGATCGGTTTCATGGGCAACTGCAGTTCTCGAAATATGTCGGGGTCGAGGACGCCCCCAGCCAGTGTGCGCACACAGTTCTCCATCATTGCATCGAATATTGCAGCGCCTTCCGCAGTGCAAGCTGGTGGCACCACCCGTAACAGGTATCCGAGCTTACAGACCCCGAAACAGTTGCGCAGGAGCTGGAACGCGATATGCGTGTTCCCCAAGGCGATGATAGTGTCGAGGAACGGCTTCAGGGACTTCACATGGCCTGTGAAGTGCTGCTGGGTAAACCCGTTGGTGCCAACCGGAGCGTTCAGGACAACTGTGCCCTCGCTGTACTCCTGTGTGAGTTCTCTTGGATAGAGGCGTTGCACTGACTCCAGTGGTGGAGTTGGCCACCAGATTCTGCATTTCGGCACTGCTAGGTGCAGACCCCGAGCTGTGGCCTCTGGCGATGACAAGATGTCCAGTGCCTTGCGGAGCTGGTCGTGTTTTGCGATGATGTACCCATCATCATGGTACCAGAGTTGAAACAGCAGGTTGCCGAGTTGCTGCTCTTCGTCATCCCCTGATTTCAATAACCGTTGGATTTTGAGGATAACGGGGTGCAGCGCAAGATCGAAAAGGAGCCCACCGAGATTGTCCCCTTGTTGCGTTCCTTGCACGCTCCGGATTATATGGCTGCCAAACCACAAGAAAGCGGGCTCATGTGCATAGCAGTATGCCACCCACGGGAACAGGTCGGGGAACTGGTGTTTGACTGCTGCCAGGAAAGCTGTCCGACTGCACAAATTGAATGCATTTTTGAGGTCAACAGTCAGCAATGCGTATTCGGAGGTGTGCCCGAACTTCTGTACGACCCTTCGGACTCCATGGACGACGGTATCAGTGCCGGATCGGGTAGCAATGCCAACCTGCAGCGGTTGTAGGTATTTAGCTGCTCTCGCGGAGGCTCTTGTCATCAGGCAACTACCAGTCAATCTGCGCAGCGTTTCTCCTACGGCTATTGGCCTGGGTGTCAGGTCTTTCTTGGCCAAAGGGGTTAGGGGCGCTCCAGCTATCCAAGGTGCAAGAGCGGCTGGGGCCTTGCCGGCTGCTAGGGTGTTCACCATTTTAGACAAGGCTGCCAAAAATCCGGACGGGCCAGATGAAGACGGGGCTCGCAGAAGTTCGACGAGGTGGCAAGGTTTGAGACCAGAACCCCCGCAGAGGAACCTGGTTTAAACCCACGAACAGCATCGAGCACCTCCTTCTCCGTGAAGTCGCGGAAGGGCGAGATATTGTCTAGTGGGGTTGGTGCGCTGCCTCGTCGTTGGGAGCTTGTTGCGGGTGCTTCGCGAGGAGTGCCTGGACGACCTCGGGGTGGGTGGTAAGACGCCCAACGAGCCGAGCGCCTGTGCTGTAAATGTGGAATGATTTAATATTTGAAAGATTTGGTCGGTTGTGGCCCGGAATCTCCTACAGGTTGAAATCAATGAATATTGTGGGAAATAGATTAGTCAGGCTATAGTAGTCAAGCTATTCTACTCATGTTTCTTTTATTTCTAGTCCTGTATTTACAGTAGTCCAACAGTGCACATGAAGGTCTTCACAGGTCTTACGGTACATATTTATGGTTAGAAATAAATACTGCATAATTAGTTACGCACCAGCAGGAGCGTGGAGAGGGGCGTGCAAGATTGACGTGCTCACCAGATGATGGCAATATGGCGTCAATACTCTAGTGTACATTCTGCTAGAGCCTCATTTTCGTCAGCATGGGTCTTTTTGAAGGATTTCCTAGCTGGCCAACGATTTCTCCGGAGACTCTTAGACGCCTCCTCCAACTCAACTTATGGCTCGTTCTGGCTTGAACCTTCCATTCTTCACTTTTTCAGGTTATGATCCTTGATGTCTCACTGCATATGCGGAGTAATGCAAACAATTTTCATGCGGTGCTTATAATGCCACGAATAAACTTAGTGTATGAATAAATGTGCCGAGGGACTGTAAGGTATGCGATCTTGTCTATCATAGCTGCACACATACAGTACATGTACATAACTGAACAATATGGAATGCTAAGCTATTTTAAAATTTAACATCGCACTCGTTACCTGTAGAGAGTTGTGCCCCTGTGCGTACAATACTGTACAATATGCAGTACTGTAATTTAATTTAATTTTGATGGACGGTTGTGGAGAAATTTGCGAAGAGGGGGGTGTCCTATGGCATCAGTCGCCACTGTACTGTACTGTACTGTCAGATGGCTTTACCTGCACAATGCACAACTCTACAACTATGGTGCGCTTCTTTCATGATCATCGTCGCCATCTTTTCTCGGTCAAATCATACAGAACTTCTTTCCGTCATCTTATCCCAGCTGCCTCCGCCCGGATCACCATAACCCCATCTCTTAACTCAATGAACTTCGCTAGCCCAGCTTCATCATTGAAAATCGCTTTGGTCCCTTTCCGCCGGACGATAATCGCCCACACTGTCCCGATGCAAACCACAACCACTTGAACCACGGCCGGAACCAACCAAAACAAAGTTATCACAGTGATGTTCTGTGTGTTTCCAGTCGGAACACTGACTTGTCTTCTTTCCTCCTGTCCATACGCTGAGGCAAACAACGAAGTTTCTAGATCCAGTGTGTAGGTCCAAAATACATCCGGCCACAGAGAGACATCTTCCCGTCGCGCATAGATTCGTCGACAGGACACTTCGTCCTCAACTCCTGGTCGCACTGAAAGTACCGGACACATCCATATTCCCTCTGAATCGTAAATGACAGAGTGGCACCTTCCCCTTTTAACCTCATCCCCCTCCATAAACAACCCAAGACATGACATATCCACATCCTCACATCTGTAAACCGTCAACAGACGAATTTTGCTTCTCTCAATTGAACATCCGGTCGCTGACTTGTTAAAGTTTGTAAAATTCAGCGACATACCACTTATGTAAACTCCATCGGTAACCGATGGGTAGCAAGTGTCGTCGATTACTGCTCCGAACCGTAGCTCACCACCTTCAGTCCGCACGCATCTTCTTTGCCGTTCAGTCGCATTGAAAACAACTGTGGTGTTGGCTAGTCCGAGGTCTCCAGGCTGTCGTACTGTAGCTTCTCGAGTTTCAATCACGGGCGTTGATCGCCCTTCCAGTCCAAAGTTGGACACGGCTATAGCAACCAAAGTAAGCAGACGAAGCAGAATCAAAGCAATGCGCGCGGGGACTTGTTCATTACAAGTCCACCCCCAATGTGTGGAAAGTCAAAGACCTTGAGGTTCAGGTCCTTTCCGGCTGACAAACGCTTGTGGTTGAGCGCTCCCGAAATAACCCCAGTGATGAACATAACGTACGCCATGATAATGAGTTCGGAAATAAGGAAATTCGCGATCCCCGTGTTTTCAGATGAGATTGGGATCTCGTATACCCCGGCCATACCGTATGTGCCTAAAACTGGGCACCCTCCCTTACTCGCAAGAACTGGCTCTGGAAATACACTAAGTGAGTTCGCCAAGCTGTATTGTAAAGGATTGAATCCGCTCGTGACAACTTTGATAATATTTTTTACTTTATGTTACCAGATTAGATCTGTCTGGTCTGCAATGTTTGACGGAGAAACTGTCGGAGCCCTCTGCTACTTTCCCGAGTCGGCTATTGGCTGTCGTCATACTTGCTGACGCATTGTTATTCGCAATGTGGGTCTCATGGAAAAGAGGGGCGATGATACAGTAGGAGCAGGGTTTGAATCCAGGTATAGATGTAGACAAACAGTCGCCAAACGTTAGCCTTTGGCGACTTCTACAGTACCGAACTAGCTAGTGGTCCGTACTAGTAGAATCGTTTACGGCAATTATTTTCTATGATATCCACTGCAGGTATGATACAGTACTGAAGTTGTACGTTAGATGAGAGAAGGGCAGCTTGTAACTGACTTCCTGTAAAGCTATCTGTTTGTAGTTGAACTGTCAGTGGTCATGAGGAATGGAACTACCATTCAATGATCTATACAGACCATTAAATATCACAATTGAGCACCGCATTGCATAGGGGGAACACGAGGAAGTTTTAATGTTGAGCTGGGGTAGATACTGTATGGGTGTGTCTAAAGAAAGAATAGTCACCCTAATTGCGTACCCATCCACTACATCTCTACTAGCAAAGGTCCGAGTAACAGAACATGCATAGACAAGTCCGTGGCTAACCCGTACTCGTAATAAATTCACTCGCGCGCCGAGTTGACGCCTGCCCATAGATCCCTTCGGGTTTGAATATAATAGGGGTGGTCTCCGTAGAAGATAGGGGCTGCACATCACCGATTGGTGACGTGCGAGAGGGTTTCGGTAGACACGGAGAGTCCACCGCAGACTTCTTAGTCTTGGGTACTGGGAGGAGTAGGGAGAACTAGTGAAATAAAGGAGAGAAGATCCAGAAAAATTCCACCGAAGCTACTCTGTACAGCAGAGCTCCTCCCAGGGCTTGAAGAATCAGGCTCCTTCGCCTGCCATTAAGAAAACCTTGCAGAGAGATGCCACGGCGATAAGCTGCACCGCGAACGGGCGACCTTGACGAAAACCATATCGTGCCGCTTTACAGCGCCGTTCGAAAAGGAGGAAAAGCTTTGGTGCTTTATTTAGAGGCAGTGGCGGGTGGTATTAACTGAAATAGGCATGCATAAGCGTGAAGAGCGAACAGGGGGGATGTTGTTACAATTCGAATAGAAACGCCATCTTTGCGAGCCATTCCAAGTTCGTTCAACGTGCTCTGGGCGCGATTGGTGGCGGCACTGCTGACAAGCATATCTGTTACAGTAAATGAACACGGTAACGGAAAAGCTGGGTGTCAGCCGCTGGCTGATGATACTGTATATACTGCAGATATATGGTACAAACTTCTCCCTACGCACTGCTTACCATTGACACCCGTAACGCCTTCAAATGTATCGAGCGTGCCCGAATTTGGCCAGTGTCGCTACACGGGCGCCTGGCATCGCTCGATTCGGTCACTCCCTCTTCAGCTCCCCGCTGACACTTTTCTTTGGCATATTTCAATCTTGAGTCTTACTGGGACCCAGCAAGGGGATCCGCTTAGTAGGCTACTCTTTGCGATTGCTCTGCAATCACTAATTGACGATTTACTCTCCAAAATTTGGTGAACAACGTCAAGCTCCTGACTGCCTACGCAAATGATCTGAATACTATTGTTCCTTTACTGTGAAGTCCTCGAATACTTACAGGCTCAAGGTGCCTCTATAGGCTTCCATGTTCAGTGGAAGAAGACTGAAGCTTGGTTTCCTACTCTCTTGTCTCCTTCAAACCATCTTGTGCGAGATCTCTCTTGCTCTGTGAATCGCTCGGCTTCTACCGACGTCCTCGGCGCACCGATTGGTGAAGACTCTGCTTGTTGTCGCTTCTTGCACGCCTAGCACATGTCTATACAACGAGTGTGGCATCAGCTTCGCCGTCTTCAAGATCCCCAACTCAGTTTTCACCTTCTCCGACTCTGTGCCAACGCATCCCGTCTCATATATCTTTTTCGTTGCACCCTACAGCACTCAACCTCAGCCGTAGTATCAGTTCATGATGCTGGCATGCGAAGGGTGTTAGAAGATACGCATGTGAGACTCCGATGACGCCTGACATTCCGCTCAATTTCCCTTCCGTACTGTACGTACGAATAAAAGGCCATCTCTTCCCCTGTGCATACGAATATTCCAACATGCCTCCTGGGAAGAACAAATTTTCATATTCATAGTTCATGGCTGCTGCTGCTTAATTAGGTGGTTTTCAATTGAGTATTTTTGAATATTAAATTTTTGCGCTGCTGCTGCTTTTCGGAGTGCGTTCCTGCTGTTGCTACCATAAAGAGTGGAATTTCAACCACAGGAGCATTCTATGCTCGTAATTTGAGTGGGCTTGAAACCTTTCTGCTGCTGCTTCCAGAACTGCTGCTTCCTCTAGAACTACTGCTGCTGCTTCTAGTGCTGCTGCTGGTTCTGCTGTTGACTCATCCAAAGTTACTAATATTGAATTCATCAATTCCAAGATTCAAACATCCACATTCGAATCATTCGACCGAATCCTTCTCTTCTCATGGGTTTCGTTAATAAATCAGCCTTGTTACTCATAGAAGGATCGTATTGCAATTCGATAGTTCCGTTCCTTATTAGTTCTTTCACTTTGTGAACTCTAAGATCAATATGCTTGTTCCTTGGTGATATGTGGTCTGCAGTAGCCATTTAGATAGCTACTATGCTATCACACCTTAACATAGTAGGCGCAAAGGAATTCATTTCATGCCATGGCGACTGATTGCAAATTTCCCAGAAAACCTTCCGAATCCAGTATAGTTCTTTTCCACATGCTGCAAGAGACACATACTCAGCTTCACCGGAAGAGCTCGCTATTTCTGTCTGCTGTTTTGACTTCCAGAAGATTAGTGGCCCGTTTGTGTCGAACATGAAACCAGTGGTTGAGATTCTTGAGTTCATACATCGGCCCCTGTCGGCATCAACGGAAGCACCAATGGATTGAGCAATGATATCATATGTATTTCCGTAGTGCAAACAGAAGTGGGTCGAGCCGTTAAGATACCTGAGGAGACGTTTCACCAATTTCATGTGTCTTCCGGAGGGAGCGTGGACCTGACGAGCCAACGCCGAGACGGGGAATGATAAGTATGGGCAACTGGAGATAGCCAAGTATAGAAGTCCGCCAAAAATACTTCTGTAAGTGTGGTGGTCATCATAGGAGAGAAATGGCTTTTCGTAGAGCGCTAGAACCAATTGCTGGATGTTCGTTGAGAATAAAGTCAAGTCGGCATTCAATTTTTGCATTCCATAGGCTTTCAGGAGCTTCTTGCAGTAAGTTGTTGCACAATTTTGATGCCAAATGGAGAACGAGTAATGGTACAGCCGATGAAACACCTCAGTGCTCCGAAAAACATGATGTCAAAAGCTGAAGCGAGTAAGTCTTTCAGGCTTTTGAGAATATAGTAGGAGTTCGTTGCGGAAGCCATTGCATCAACCACAACAGCCAAAAAAGGTATGAATTATTCGTACGGAGGAAGTACAGTCGTTGATCGAAGTTAGCCACGTGCAAATCCCATTTGATGAGCTTACCATGGAGGTATGAAACGTGTATACTTCCTGCTTTTTTTGCTCCATATATAGATTTTTCCAGTTTGCAAATTTGCCCAGGCTTTGCCAAAATTCGAGAGGAATCTGTTGGCTGTACCATTTAGATTGGAACGTCTAATGTTCCGTGAAGAAAGGCATTTGAGATGTCGCCCATTCCTAGAATGTTGTTGGCAGCGGCAATGGAAAAAATGAGACTATTTGTCTCGTGCGAGGCAACTGGTGCGTAGATACTTTCCGGGTCGTAGTCAACGTATGCCTTTTAACAGTCCCCACTAAAGGTGCAGCGAGCCTTTAGAAGGTATTTTCACCAGTAGAGTCCGAAGGTTTAGCGCGAAATGTCCATTTAAATGGAAGAGTTCTTATTGCAGCGGCTCGGGGTACGTAGGACCAAGTTTTCCTTTTGATCAAGGCGCTATATTCCCGATCGATGACCTCAGCCCATTAGGGTATGTCACAGGCCTCTACGAAAGTCCATGGTTCAGTTGCCGAGTTCAAGATAGACTTTGCCTTCGGAAATGCCAATTCTGGGTTCTGCTGGTGGATCGAAGCCATACATTGTATCAAGTCATCTTGTCCAACTTCGCAGTAGTCCTCATTAGCCATTTATATCTCATGCTGGCGTGCAAGTCCGCTTTATGTCTATACGACCATGCTCTGTCCTCACATGAGGCACACTTTTTCCCCATATGAGGACAGTTTCCGTTACATTTTGGAACAGTAAATGTTTGGAAGCCTGAAAGTTTTACTGGAAAAAAGGTTTTTCTTGTTAAGTTACAGTACAGTAATTTTTACTGTACGTGCGCCCTCGTTCTGAAACCCCCACGATAATACGAACTATTTTCCCTTCCAAAACGTAATCGTTTTCACAACTTCTTGAGAAGAGGCGAAGCTGGTGAGGGAAAATTGCTCTAGGCTTAACTGAGGTCAACAATCTGGAAAGGTTTGTTTTGATCGGCCATCTACACTCATGAACTAATGCGGAGGGACAAGAAATGCGCTAAGTGGAAAAAGAATTGTATTGAAAAAAAAGGGCTAAAAGTTGTCCTCATATGAGGACAAATGTCCTCAAATGTCCTCATATGAGGGCAACAGTCCAATAGACACTAACAGTGATGAGATGCCCGGGAACTTATTCTTGGATATAGTAGTGTAATCGGCTCTTCTGATGACTCTGACATACATGGACTCTGGAATGTACACTCGAGTCAATTAAGTGTCCTTTTTCATTCCAGCGAAGTTCCAGAGCTCGGATCATGGTTTCAATTTCTCGGCCAGCTCCGTATAAGATCGGCAAATGAACGCAAAGCCAGGTTGACCAAAGGTTAAGGGTGATTCGAAGTCAATAACTGTGCTTTGGTCCTAGAGGCGAATTGGAATTTTCCCATTGACTCTTGCAGCAGGAAGTCGGCTACGTAGCCAATTTCCACGTTTCAAGGCCTCGCCCCACAAATTCTGAGGGAGATTTATGTCGAGCATGAGAACTATAACCCTTGTCCAGTGCTCTTGCACAAGTCTTTCTGCAGTTCCATTAGTATCTGGAGCCCGCGGAAGTGAAGGACTGATCTTAATCCCGTAAGAATGAAGATAATGATAGAGGTTGAAGCTGAAGGGGAAAGTTGGATAAGGAAGGTGGGGGAATGAAAGGAAGTTCGCCAGCTCTGGCCAGATTTTACTTGGAGGTGCTCAAGTCGCAACGTATATAGAACTATTTCGCCACACTCGCACTCAACTCTTACTCTAACTAAACCTTAGCCATCTGAGCGGGACACTTAATACTACCAATCATCACAAAACATAACATAGTAACACTGTCACAGACTCATGCCAGCTTACAACAAACAGTGCACAACACTGCACAACACTGCATCACGTCATCATGTGTATGCACTAACTCACCAACTGCACGTAACCACACAATCACTATACGTCCCCAAATTCACAACAGAACTCTTACACATGCAAAGACATGTATACACGCAACTACTGTAACCGCCACCACTGTACTGGACTCATCACCATAGTGCATCAACACCCATCAACCTGTACTGTATGTACACGTACATACCTGTCTACTCTGTACTGCACAGCCGTACTGTACAGCATAGCCATATGTACTAGCTACACACGTGTACGCCAGAACAACCCACTAGAGCCACAACACTTGTACGCACCACGTTGCATATGAGCATTTGCAGTATTCAACCAGAAGCCCGTTTTACGATGAGTTTGAGATGAGGCGCATATGCGCTTTCCAAACGGCACCCTCCAAAACAGCCCGTGCTCCCCTGCACTTTTGGTTTTCAGTGACAGCACAGGGTTCACAGCCAACACCCCCCTCTGTCACTGACTTCAAAGGTCTAGGTGTCGACCGCCACTCTCCTTCTGAAACCTTTCGTGCTTCACCCGGCAAATTGGTTTGTTCAACATATCGGCAGTCATCTTATCGGTTGGGCAGTTGAACAACACAATCGACTTGTCGCGTAGAGCTTCTAGAGTAAAGTGGAAACGAATTTAGATGTGCTTAGTACGCTTGTTCACAACTCTATTTCGAGCAAGGTCAATGCACCCTTGGTTGTCAACATATACAGGTGTTGGTTCAACAAGCAACTTTACCGACTCGTCCACTTCAACTCCAATAACAATGCCGATGCCATTCCACAGTCGCCTAAGCCAGATTGCTTCCTTTGTACCACAGCACAGACTCACATATTCAGCTTCAGCACTGGACAGTGCAACCACTTCTTGCTGACGTGAACACCATGAAACAGGGCCTCCTGTCATCACTAGCAGTGAGTAGAGCAGTTGGTCGCCACCAGCTAGGCTTCTTTCGTTCACGTATAGACCTACGGAGTGGTTGCTTGTCTTGCACTACCGGCTCAACGTGCTCATCAGTGGTGGAATCATTAGTAATGTTCTCAGAAGCATCATCATTATGAGGTACCGGTGCAGAAGGGTCATCGTCACTGGGATTACTGGATGTGTCAGATGATTCAGTTTTAATTTTACTCGACATTTCATTCAAGTCAATGTCAGCATAGTCTTCATGTTCAAACTGATCATGGTCTTCCGAGCCAGAGCACTCGTCAAACCTCACATCTCGTGACACAATCACCTTTCGTTTCTGATCGTCCCACAACTTTGAGACCCAGAAGTGTACCCAATGAAAATGGATTCAACTGCACGCTCCTCCAGCTTCTTCAGCTTATGATCCACAACTTTGTACCAGCATCGGCTCCCAAACACACGCAGGTTGCTCACATCAGGCTTCTGACCATGCCACAGTTCAAATGGAGTCACATCACTTGGAAGTGCTTTGCATGTCACACGGTTGCGTACATATACTGCAACATTCAATGCCTCGGCCCAAAAGTGCTTTGGCAATTGCTTGTGACATAACATCGACCTGACCAAGTCCATGAGTGTGCGGTTGAACCTTTCGGCAAGCCCATTCTGCTGAGGATTGTAAGGCACTGTTCGCTGATGCTCAATACCGTGACGCTCAAGTTCTTTGGTAAATCGATGTGACAGATACTCACCACCGTTGTCAGTGCGCAATGCTTTGAGCACATTGTCACGTGCAGTGATGGTTTTTACATGTCTGCCAGTTTGGTTTTGAACAAACGTGAGCCACTTCACGAACATCTGGAACACCTCACTCTTAGTCTTTAGCATGTAGAGGAAACAAAACCTGCTGTGGTCATCGATGAATGTGACAAAGTAGTGCGAGCCTCCCAAGGATTTCACGTGTACTGGACCCGAAATATCGGAATGCACAACTTCCAGTACATGTTTCGCTCGTTCCCCCCTTGCTTGGGAGTCGGAGCACGGCTTGCCTTTCCCACTACACATGAGCCACAACATCAACATGCTGCGCAACGTCCACATTCAGACCTGACAACCTTGTTTCGAGCCATATGCTTGATACCTTCAATGTTTACATGAGCCATTCGAGCATGCCAAAGAGACAAGTCCGACACAAGTGCGCTGTTCACATCTGTAAACTGGTCTGCAGCAGTGCAAAGGTAGTACAGGCCTTTGACGGCGCCCAATGGCGACCACTTTTGACCCCTTGTACACACATACATTCTCTTTGTCAAACACTACACTGCATCCCAGATCACAAATCGCTGACACAGACAACAAATGGTACCGTAACTCGGCACATGCACCACTTTGTTCAGTTTGCACTTACGTTTGGACCCATCAACAGTCAGATCAAGCTCAACACTTCCGTGACCAACAGACTCTAGTTTGGAATCATTACCGATGCTCACATCAGAAGACGCCTTATTCTCGTACGTTTGAAACATGGAATCGTCAAAAGTCATGTGGGCAGTAGCACCAGAGTCAACAATCCAGTCACTGTTCGTGGCCTTAGTAGAGCCAGTAGCAATGAGACATACAAAGTCAGAATCGGTGCCACCCATACCTCGCTCATCGCTGAGCTCAGTATTTACACTTGGGTGAGCAGCATCGACCTGATCCCTGTTAGCCTCATCACGTTCTTTTTGAAACAGTTCTTCTGGATATGACCCTTCATGCCACAATAATAACAAACCACATTCTTGAATGACTTCTTTCGAAACTGACGTCCAACCAGTGCTGCATCACTTTCGGACTCCTCCTTTGCACGATCATTCATTCGCTGCTCTTCTTGCAGCAAACGACTCTTCACAAACTCCAGAGTGAGTTCGCGATCGCCGATCGTAGTATCGATAGCAACAATGAGGTGTTCGAAACGTTCCGGAAGTCCACACAGAATGGCCATAGCAATGTCCTCTTCTTCCACGGTGACATCCATGCTCTTCAGATCTGATGACAAATGACGAACGCGATTGATGAATTGCAACATTTTCTCGTCTTCTCGCATCTTTGCAGTGTAGAAAGCACGTCTGGCATTGATTCGGTTGAGAAGAGTCTTTCGCTGGAACACATTACATATAGCCTTCCACACATCGGCAGCAGTCTCGACATCACGTACATGATCCAAATGCTCGTCACTGATAGAGAGTCCAATGATAGCTAGCCTTTGCGTCACGAGATTCCCATTTGACCAGTTCTTCGGCATCTGAAGGTGGTGAAGTGGTGAGATGGTTCTTGAGATCTTTCAGTGCAAGCACCAATTGAACTTTTTCCTTCCATATGTGGAAGTTATCCTCACCCAACTTCTCGATTTTGATACCAGTGAACGAATCCATGCAGAGTCAATGGTGTCCAGAACAGTTGAAATCGAATCGCAAGGTAAAAAACACAACAGCAGCAAGCAAAAAAAACGGCAATAACAACAGAACAAGAACTCGACACACAGTCAAGTCAAGCAACAACAGCAATGAAACACCGCAGTCCAGACAGTGCGCCACGGCACCCCGTCCACAGATGCACTCGCGGTACTTACCAGGTCTTTCGACCGACACCGTTATCCGCCCTACAAAGTAGAACCGGTGGGAAGCCCGCTAGACAGTACACCCGCTTTGGTTCAAGCCGCCAGACTAACGTCCCCAAGTACCAGGAATCACCCACAGTACTCGGATCAACCGGTTATTGCACTGGACAAACAATGATCACCACTCACACACACACAGATGCTGAGCACACAATCACAGGTGCACAGACTTCACGAACAGATGCTGAGACACAAAAACGCGAGTGCCCAGACTTCAACAAACAAGGTCCTCAACCTCTCGGATCAGAACCCACAAAGACGACGTGGGGATCCCGACAACAGATAATAGAGGGAGACCAAACGATAACGTATAGCGATCGACCAAACGGGCAACAACGAGCACCCAAACACAATACCGATAGAGAGTAAACGTCGAATCACTACCACCACAACGACCGAAAGAAGAAGATCAACACCGACCAACGATACGTCACACACCCGACGCAACGAGAACGACGGAGAAAACGGAGAGAACGGATAGGAGAGAACAGCGAAGCGGGTGAACGGTGGTGAGGAGAGCGGCGATAGACGAATTAGACGGCAGAGGTCAGCGGGGCTGGGCCCATAACCTGATAGAGGTTGAAGCTGAAAGGAAGGTTGGATAAGGAAGGTGGGGGAATGAAAGGAAGTTCGCCAGCTCTGGCCAGATTTTACTTGGAGGTGCTCAAGTCGCAACTTATATAGAACTATTTCGCCACACTCGCACTCAACTCTTACTCTAACTAAACCCTAGCCATCTGAGCGGGACACTCAATACTACCAATCATCACAAGACATGACATAGTAACACTGGCACAATTCATGCCAGCTTACAACTAACAGTGCACAACAGTGCACAACACTACATCACGTCATCATGTGTATGCACTAACTCACCAACTGCACGTAACCACAATCACTACACGTCCCCAAATTCACAACACAACTCTTACACATGCAACGACATGTATACACGCAACTACTGTAACCGCCACCACTGTACTTGACTCATCACCATAGTGCATCAACACCCATCAACCTGTACTGTATGTCCACGTACATACCTGTCCACTCTGTACTGCACAGCCGTACTGTACAGCATAGCCATATGTACTAGCTACACACGTGTACGCCAGAACAACCCACTAGAGCCACAACACTTGTACGCACCACGTTGCATATGAGCATTTGCAGTAGCCAACCAGAAGCCCGTTTCACGTTGAGTTTGAGATGAGGCGCATATGCGCTTTCCAAACGGCACCCTCCAAAACAGCCCATGCTCCCCTGCACTTTTGGTTTTCAGTGACAGCACAGGGTTCACAGCCAACAGATAATTTGTCATATCTCTGCTCATATTTTCTCCAGCCCTGTCGAAACGAACTCGTCTCATTTTTTAGCTCAAGGTCAAGAAGTGAGTTTCAATGATAGATTTGTTGTTTCGAAATACAGTAGGAAGCTCGGACCGATTTTTGGCCATTAATACATCAGAACTAGCAGTGTATGGTTCAAGAAAGTGAATTCCATACTTTTTATTTCCCAATGAAGTCACAAAAGGACCATATATATCTATGTGTACTTCGCTCAGAGGTTGCAATAGCTCGCTTCTGGCTGGCTTCATTACGGCTTTCTTCATTTTCCCAGTCAGAGAAGGCACAAATTGGATAAGTTTGAGGGTTACACGTTCGAATGAAGGCATATCAATGCGCTGTCGCGATAATTGAATGTAACGATCCGTACTTATGTGACTTGTGTTCCTGTGCCATTCCAAGCCTCATCATCTGCATTAGTCGGTCTTTCCTCTAGATGAGATCGTTTAGCCCCATCTTCCGAGCTCAAGGACATAGGATAGAGGCAGTATACATTCGATGCTGTAGATGGTGTCTCTAGTCTCCAAGGAACCATACTTGAAGATGAAGCAACCACTGTAGTTGAGTAACGACTCAGAGAAGATAAAATTGCAGTACCTTGTTATAAAGCTTAAAACATTAATGTTAGACTAAAATTGTGGCGCGTGATAGGCTTCAAAGTATGCGTCTCTATTCAATGTTAAGCAAAAAATACCTTTCCCGACAAGATATGAAGTCCCAACAGCCGCTGGAACAGTCTCTTTAGAAATTTTGGCGTAAGAGATGAAAGAAGAACGACTGCTGAAAAATATGATGGCTCCAGAATCCATGTATGCTTGGTTCTTCGTCGTTGCTCCAATTTTGGCGACTTGGCTCCGGAACTTGTATTTTGCCATATTAGCTCTGTATTGCAGATTACCGTCGAGACCATGATTGGGCGATAATTTTGTTACCCGTTGTGGAGAACCTAGTGGTGAAATTAGCCCAAGGGAAACATGGCAGCGTTGGCATAAGGCTTGAAATTTTGGTTCGTAGCCATATTAGTTTTCCAGTTTCCCTGCGTAAAGTTACTTTGAGCATGCATTTCATTTATGTAAGTTGGGTAAGAAAATAGACGTTGGCCTCCACGTTCATAATATGACTTTCTTATGCGACCATTTATTTCGCCTTCCATGCGTCTGCGACATGCAGTGATGAAATGGCCAGATTTCCCTCAATAATGACAGGCTCCTGGATTCCTATTGTTTTGACTATTATACCGTCGATCAAGACCACGTCCTGGATTATGTATGCCTATTTTATGCCAAGAACCTCGCCCTCGTCCAAGACTGGGTCGTATAGAGGCATCAGATATATGAGCTTGAATTTGGGGCTGCTTCCGGGGTATTCGGTATGAGGGTTATTCGGATTTGAACGTCGGAAAAGTTCAGCTTGGACTGCGCTTATGACAAGAATGGCAAATAAATCATTCTTCAAATAATGATGGCAAATACATCATTCTTCAAATGATGTATTTGTTATTGAAGATACCATAGACAAGGTGGCAAATGACGACGACAGAGGCCTGATGAGTTTTGATGTCTTTTATCGGTCTGGTAATTCCTGGTCTTAAGTTGCGCGCTCGCCACATATACTGTTGAATTCTGTGCCATGCTTGTGCCAGTCCTTTGTTTCGTCAAGAACTAGCATGTCCAACTTCTTACTGATGTTTTGTATTTCCTGCTCATTTGATGCAGTTGAAATGCGTTTCAGCTCGTTCCATAGGTCCACAGCTGTTTGGAGTCGTCATCGGGAATGAGTCTAACTTATGCTATAGCAGAAGCAACAAAGCCTAAGGAAATGACGATTTTTGCCTTTGTGGAGAGTTTAGTCCATTCGCTTCTCGGGCCAAATGAAGAGAGACTGGAGTGCCTCTCAAGCCAATCATTGCAGGATCATCGGCTCTTAGAATGGATCTAATGCGCCTTGCACAAATGAGGTAGTCAGGGGCTTATCAAGTGGTTCAACACGAAACGGGCTCTTTGATTTATTTGGGGGATCCGTGCTAGCTCTTAGATTGTAAATGACTATCGGCCTCTTGTCTGTTAAAGTTCTTGATCTTTAGTTCTTGAGCAGTTGAAGAGAGTCGGACTCCCGGCCCCCGGATCCTAACCAGGTGAGACTGCGATTTCTAGAGTTGACTTGAAACTTCCCTGCGCTAGTCCAGGTCGATTGTAGCACACCAACACTTAATGTAAAGGATCACTTAGAGTACGGACTCTCGGCCCCGGTAAAAAAATTCAGGTGTGACGCGAACTTCAGCTACCACTACCTACTTGCACGTGAAGTAAAAGCAGGCGCAAATAGTCCCTACGAAGCTTCCAAAGGAGGGATACTAAGCCTAGCGGCTTTTAAAACACGTTACTTATCTGGCTTCTTACGAGAAAGTGCGCATTCAAGCCTCAGCGTAATTAAAACCTTTCGGTACGTACAACACCACGTCAAATCACCTTCACGCTTTTCTAAACCGTTATCCGCACAGGGGAACGAAGCTCAACCCTGGCCGGTAGAGATACAGCTGCGTCAGGATCTCCTTGTTTCAAGTTGCCTCTACTTACGATTCGGTTGGATTTAAGTCCTGTGGACTCTGGAGTCAAGTAAGTGAGTGAACAGTCGGCGAGTGTACCTGACGCCTTTCACGGATAGATAGTCCGATAGGTCCGAATTAGTTCAACAATTAAAATTGTCGATGGCAGCAAGACAGCAAAGCTAAAGAGACAGAAATGGCCTTGAATGGGGAAACAATGAAGGGGAAAGAAGTCGGTTTAGGGAGGATGATTGATTAAAAGAGAGATAGTGAGAAATGGAGTATCAGCGTAGAGGCAGAGTTGGAGAAGGGTAGTGACAGAGAGGAAAGTGATGTGAATGATGGTCTCAGCCGATGCTACCATATAGAAAGTTAGAATTGGTTAGGTTTGTTGTTGCTGCTCCGGTCAGTCAGAACGACGCCTGGAGTGTCCTTTATATAGAGAAAGATTGTCGAGGGCTGATAGAGAGTTTCGGAACCTGAGAAGCAATGAGCGTTCTGACTGGCCACCATCCTCTTGTCCAGAGGTCCCCTCCAGGAAGGTGGTGGTCAATTATAAAATAGCTCCTGACTGGGCTGCATAAATTTGGCTCTTCCATGAGCTACTGAAAGTACGAGCAAAAGGCCATCTATTCCCCTGTGTGTACGAATATTCCAACAGTGACGGCCAGAAAAGAATTATTTTGGCTAGGTTTAGAAAGAAGCCGTGGTCCGGTCCCTTGGAGCGCAGTATCTCAACTGGCCAGTGTAGCTCAGTGTGGGTGCCTATTAGAGTACAGTCGTTGGAGTAACATCGATGGAGTCTTAACTGTGTGTTCTCTGCTATTGATTTCGCCAAGGGGTGCACTACAAGGGAAAACATAAGCATGCTAGCTGAGTCTCCTTGCTGCATTCCGGCTTCACTAGAGATGTCCGGTACAGGCACCACCGGCAGGATAGGCGACGGCGGTTGACGGGCGTGGATCTTATTCAAGAACGGACAGAGCGAGGGTACCTTGGAAGGCATCAGATCGATCATCCGTTGCCTCGAGAATCGGGTGAATGCGTTGATCGCATCGAACGAGAAGAGCATGTAGGCAGCGTCCTCGCCTTTGCTACGGAATTGCCCTTGAGAATCGTGAATGATATGGTGAAAAACTGTGGATAGAATTGCAAGGCGTGTGTGCGATAGGATCGGGAAAAAAAAATTTAAAAAGTGTTGGCGGCCCTAGGAGGGAGGGGTTTCGGTCTTGGTATCTTGTCTCCCGGTTCCCCAACGCCACCAACGGCCAGCATGTTTATATGGCAATCGCGGGTGTGGCTGACCGTTCCAGAACCACACGCCGCGAGGCCGACAATAATAATTAATAAATTAATAAAATAATATAGAAAATAATTAAAAATAACCCTAGAGTACAGTACCTGACAAAATAGAAAACTAAGAACAAAAAGCGTCATGCAAGCAGTCAAAAATGACAGATTTTTGGTGAACTTTCAGGAGCAACCAACACCACTTCGGCCCCAGATGGAAACCCAGTGCACCATATTGCACCCTCACATTCCAGCTCCATACCCTCCATTCCAAAATCCCAATGCGTCACCTCGACTCCAGAATTGTCAATCGCCACGTTCAACCATTTAAGCTTCCCCCCTGCACGAGATGCCGTCCCAGCTCTGAACACACGTCGATTCTGAGCAACTAAAGCCTCTGGGACTGCTCCATCCGTGTTAGTGGTGTTAGTACGAGCGGTGGCTCACACGGCTTTGGGCCCATCCGAAAATCCGTCCATGGACCACTATGATGGCAAAGACTAACCAAATCGCGAAGAAGTCAACAGGAGGAAGGGCGCCACGCTGAGATTTGGTGTCAAAGGCGGCTCGAAAGAATGTGGGCGAACCTTTTAACCGTGAGAATCCAATCATCCATACCGGAAGTGCTTCTTCGTCCCAATCGTACCGGACCCCCGAACATTTCTCGGTTGATATACTCCATGCGAAGGTTAGTATAAGGAAGTTCGTTACATTTTCGAAAAGGCCCAGCACAATCAAGATTCAGAAGTCGAAAGTGCAGAGCGAGTACCTTCACGACATCCGATTTCGCATTCCGTTTGTGCCAATGAATGGATACTGCGTCGGCGAGGTATCTTATCGGGAGGATGTCGTCTTGTACGGCCAGAATAAAGCAAATTTCGCGGCCTCGGAGGAATGTGACGAGGGCATTGACAGGGACTTGGCTACTCGACTAAGCTTTACGGAGTCTCTTCCCTATCAGGAAGATTATATGTAATTTCTGTAATTTCCCTCTTGGAGAATCTCCAAGGTATTTTACCGGATCTCTCGCGGTGTGCGTGACAGTTTAACGCGGAAGTACTACGTGATTGATGAAAAAAAAGGCCAAACACATCCCACCTATCTCTAAATTTTCCCATTCAACGAGACACCTATTGGACACGCTGACCATAATGCATCGAAGCGCAACTCAGAGGGAACACAGTCTCGTCGTTATTGAGGCCTTTGGTAGGCACCTCAGTTCGAGGGTAGAAGCTATCTCGCAGATCGACCGAGGGTGCCAACAGCACCGGAATCAACATTTCTGCGTCCTGTTCCCTATGTCGCGTGTGCCATCTTCTCTTTCTTCCACGCATCTTCTCCGAAGCCATCGTATGCGTTTTCGAGACTCGGAGTGGCTCTGTATGCCAGCTGCAGTGGCCAACACCATATCACTCATCTTCGGACCCGATCCCGCGGACATCTATTGGAGAAGATATTACGCTCGAGATCAGGATTCCTTAGAGCGACTCGTCTATCGTCATCGCTGTCTCTCCTTTGCTGACGCTCAGAAGGGTTTGTACGAAGTTTACCCCGATATTGTGGTCCTTTGCCACATTAGACCGGAACATGGGCAGCCAGAAGAATCAAAAGTAGCCTTCGCCGAGCAGTAGAATCCTCGATCGACGCTACATTGGTGAACAGCTTGCCTAGTTCTTCTGCACGCGTTTACGTTGCGTCGGTTATGGGACGGCTCTGATCGCAGCATTCAATTTGTCTTGACACCCTGGAAGACCCAATTATTATCTGAGACTGGGCCGAGAAGTAAGAATTGCGATTATTTGAAGCATCCCTTAAGATTTGGTGTGAAGAGGAGAACCCAGACGATTATTTGGAAATCGTCGATGTGTACCTTATAGCTACATTGAGTGGTCAAGAGGTCCCGCCTCGCAATATAACGATTCCATACAAGCCGTCGGATTACACGGAGATGAAGCGTCAACGTGGTCGTATAAGGGCCTCATCAGCCTCTTTTTCTGGGAATAAGCGCTCAAGGTCTGGTCCCTCCAGTCATTGGCCGTTTCCGTTAAAGTGACACAGTTTCTTCTGCTTTCGCAAAATCTTCTATATTACAGCAAGAGTTTCCTAAGGTTGTATAAAGTGTGGTGAATTTGAATTGTACTCAGATGATGAATGAATGACATAACAATAGACTAGAATACATGGAACAAACATAAGACAACTACAGGCCGTCGACTATAGGACGGCTTCAGTAATTAATCCTGTAGGAAACAACAGCGCAAAGAGTAGGGCAACACGCGCCTCGTATAGATAGTTCATCAGCAATGCCTACCTCCGTAAGATGTTAGCCAGTATCCAGGGTAACCTGCTTTCCAAATGCGGCACGGTCCGGAGAAACGGACTTGAGAGCCATCCACTTAGCCGTGGACGTTAGAGCTTTTCCATGTGCGACCAGAAACCAGTCTCCAGTATTAAACCCTCGAGGTTGTACCGCCCCAACTTTATTACCCAGCCGCTGCTTCTGAATATCGACCATCGCCGCGCGAAGTGCTAAGGTAACCAGCATCTCTAGACGGCGATGCCCTTCTGAGGGATTTTGTATCAACGAGGCGGGGTCTGACGGATTCATGCGCGGTACCACTATTAACATGAGCTCGAACGGTGAGGTACCTGTTCCAAGTCGTCAACGTCGGTAGCCATAAAGAACTTGGAAAAGCCACTGTTCCCAGTCGTATCCTTGTCCGATCACCATCTTCTTTAATGAGTTCTCTATAGTTTGTACCATTCTTTCCGCTCGGCCGTTTGATATCGGAGCATAAGCTTGGACGGTGCTCCACTCGACTCCATTCTTCTTCATAAAGTCAACGAGTGTAGCGGAGGTAAAAAGTCCAGCATTGTCAGATAGGACGGTCTTCTGGGGACTAAAAAGTGAAATGATCTCCTTTTACATAAATGTGCTCACGACTTCTGCGGATGCGGTCTCCGTTGCCGTGGCAATGGGCAAGCCTATCAAATGCTCGAGGGTGATAAAAAGAAATTTTTTTCCCACTTTCGACCTGAGGAAGAGTCCAGCGAAATCTATAGAGTAGGTTGCGAAGATATTCGTGAGCGGAATACTCAGCGTAATTCAATAAGAGAATCAAGGGCTTGAACTCTTGACATCCCTCACAGCTCTTGACATAGTCTTGAAAGTCCCAGTGGACTTGAGGCCACTAATATCGATCGATAACAAATCTAATTGTCGTATTCCCATCCCAGTGTCCCACTTCGTCGTGGAATGCCTTCAGAATCTAGGGCCTCTCTTGGTTATCGGGATCGCGCGGAGGCCATTGTTCGTACGCTTCAGCAGTTTTCCTTCCCAAACCATGAAGGTTTTTGCGGTGCATTATATCGAGCGTCGCTTAGACGGATCTTGTTGTTGAATACATTATCCTTCAATGTAGCGAGCGACATAAACCAAATATGGTTCTATAACGGTATTTTTGGACGGACGGACAGAGTTAAATGTACCAAAAAGGTCCCCTTCGTCGACATTTGGGGCGCTTCCAAGCCTCCCGAGCACTACGCGTGAAACATAGTCGGCAGCTCCATTCATTTTGCCCCGACAATATTCCACCTCAAACTCGTACTCAGCTAAAAACTTTAGCAATCATTCCAATCTTCCGTTAACGTCGCTCTTCTTAACGGCGTACCGAAGTGCCTTACGTTTAGTTATGAGTTTGAAGGGTTCCGTTGAAAGCAAGTACACTAGGAACTTCCTAAGTGCGAAAATGCCTGCAAGAGGTTCCTTTTCGCACGCAGAACAGTTCCGCTCGGCGGAGTTCATGGTGCCACTTGCATATTGCACGGGTTGTACTTTTCTATCTTCTTTCTTCTGCGCAAGCATTGCTCCTACGGCGAAACTTGAGGCATCTGTTTTCACGTTGGATGCTGCGTCGAAATCGGGTAAGTCCAGCACTGGTGGGGATTTGAGTTTCTCTTTTAGCACCTCGACCACTTCCTTCATTTCTTCTGTGCAGCTGAAGTTCTTATTACAGGAAATTGCGGCATGAATAGTGGCAGAGATGCTCGCGAAACCCTGGATAAGTCGGTGATAGTAACCGGATTAGCAGAGGAAACTCCTCAGCTCAGTTGTGTATGTTAGTACTGATGCCTCCTTGATGGCATTGATCTTCCCTTGATCGACGTAAACTTCTTCTTTGTCAATTAAATGGCCGAGAAGCTTGACACTAGGCCTCACAAACACACATTTCGTGATTTTTAACTTGAGTCCGGCCTTTCCGGTAGCTTCGGGGGAGATGCGAAGGTGCATAAAATGCTCCTAGATCTATTGGGAGAACATAAAAACGTCTTCCAGATATACTCCAGCGAATGGAATATCTCTATCAAGATTTAATCCATAATTCGCTGGAATGTAGACGGGGGCATTCATCAGGCCAGAAATTGAATGTTCCAAAGCGACATACAAAGGTATTCATCTCTTTGAATTTTTCCCTCATGCCGATCAGCTAATACCCTGCGAAGAGGTCCAGGGTTGTCAAGATGGAGCTTCCCTTCAAGTTATCGAGTATTTATTCGATCTTGGACAATGGCCAGCGATCAGCCTTCATTCGTCGGTTCAGCGCACAGTATTCCACACAGAATCGGGGATTGGCGCCCTTATCTGTCAAAATTACGACAGGAAATAACCAGGCTGAAGAGGCTGAAGTGAAAATTACTACATCAAGCATGTTGTCGATCTCCCTGCAAGCAATTTCATTGGGTTGCGGAGACATTCAGTTGGCCCTGTGGTAGATATGGATTTCATACTTTAGCTCTAATCCACGTTTCGTTGGTACTGATGCGGGGCGAAGCTCCTCGTCGTCTTTGAGACTATCTGAGTGTCAAGTAGTGAGCAATTTATGATATATTGTGTCTCTTCAGGAAGATGAGCAAGAAGGTCTCGAAGTGCCCCTTTCATCTCCTCCTTCTTGTTTTCTTCGCCCCCTTCTTCGACTGCGGCAGCATATTTATCGGCCAGTTCTTTATCAGAGTTGCCGGAGCTCCAGTAAATTATTTGCCACATCGCCAGGACCAATTCTTCTCCTGAAATGTCGGCAGAGTCGGAATCAGCGTCAGAGTCGGAGGTGAAGTCTTCGCTAGGCGTTTCGATATGTTGAACCCTCACCAGATGCTTCTCAGCGGCTTTTGTATTGAATTCCAAAGGCAGTACAACTGCTTCCGAGCCAATGTGTAGACGATTGTTTTGGATCCCGAAATCCAAATTTGCTCGTATAGCCGAGGGAATTGGGAGACCAATAATTAGATCAAACGTCGACTTCTACATAACTAGATAGTTCAGATTGACCATTTAGTCCGCAAAGGTGGTGGGAACCTTGAGCAACGAACCGACACAGGAGGCGCGATCTCCGTTCGCGACGGTAATTTTCTTCGATTTGTAGTACGGCGACAGCTAGAGCCTTCGAAAAAACTCCGTGGACATCACTTCCAGTACGGTTCCAGAGTCAAAAAGCGCCCATACTTCCATTCTGTAAACCCTGAGCTAAACTACTCGCAGCAAGCGTGGTCCTTCATCAGCAATGGCGGCAATTATTGGCATATTCTTCTTCCCTAACAGCCTTTGCATTACCTGAGCGGCTCCATCAGAATCAACTCAAAGAAGCTGACCGAACATAAGCCCGCAGTTGTAATTTGTAAGCTCAGCGACAACTTCATACTTTCCGACGTCTTCTTGGAGCTTGTTCGAACCCTTCATTCCTATTTTGTTCGTCTTTTAGTTCCTCATTCTGCCCGAAACACGGCATACTTCTGCCGATGGAACAGGAGGAAGTATTCGTACTTGTTGCGGATTATGTACTAGACATAATACCGGAAATCTCTCGTCATCTTCTTGACGAGTTTTTTTCGGCAAAGCTTCTCCTTCAGCAGCTCTTTTCGTCGCTTTAACTATCTCTTCGATGACCTCATCGGTATCCGAATGGATCTAACGGACAAAGTTGACCTGATCCACTACTCAAGGTTCTTCTTTCCTTTCGTGATCTTCGGAAGCATCGAAAACCTCAATTCTCGCCCCAGTCCAACATGTAGCCTCATAATGCCCTAAACGACCGCAAAGGGTGCAACGATTATCATGGTGAGGATTATTCTCGCATCTAGATGTTCCGTGGCCCGGTTGGCGAAAGTAAGAGCACGATCTAGGAGCATTTCCACTCTGAGCTGACGAAGACTGTCCCTCGACTGTATCTGAATTTTCCTTTTTCTGTTTGACGAGAAGGGTAAGGCGAGGCAGGTCTTCAGCAAGGGTGTCCACCTTATCCTAGATGTTTTTTGAGCGAGAAACGGGACGAACTAAGAGCCTTGCCGGTGGTACTTCCATAACTTGAGGCGAGGATCCGGAAAATGCAATTCGGTTTGTGCGAACGTCCTTCGCAGCCCTCACTAGATCTTCGTAATTCTTCGCCCCCCGGACCGACTGGAACTGCTGAAAGTTCTCATGTCGACATGCGCCCGTCCTTAATAATCCGAATCTTGCAGTACTGTCGAACCATGCCTTCACATACAACCGCTCCGATTACTTCAAGTAGTTCGGTATGTCTTGAATTTCGAGGCCGATTCCCAATGCTTGACGAATAATGTCTTGAGGCTCTTCTTCCTCGGCGAAATTTTCGAAGAACTTCTCTTTGGTAACGCGTAGGTCTTGGCATCTTCGGTCAGCTCTATTTGGGCTGCGAAGGAATCACAGTGGAATTCGAACGCGGGGCTTTCTAGGTATCTGAGGAGGGATATATCCTCCTTCTGACTGGAATTCCCGGCTATCAAAATATTGCCGTAGAAGATAAAGAAATTCTTCACATCGCTGTTTTCGTTGTCAGCGATTGAATTCGCTCCGTAGGAAGAGGCCCTCCACAAGAGTACCATGATAGGGTCGGGAAAGTGAAAATTTTAAAAAGTGTTTGCGTCCCTAGGAGGGGTTTCTTTCGACGTCTCCTGTCTCCCCGTCCCCTTCTGCCACCAACGACCAGCAGGTTTATATAACAATCCCAGGTGTGGCTGACCGTTCCAGACCCACACGCCGCGAGGCCGACAATAGTAATTAAGAAATTAATAAAATACTGTAGAAACAATTAAAAATAACTCTAGAGTACTGTACCTGACAAAATAGAAAACTAAAAACAAAAAGCGTCATACAAGCATTCAAAAATGGCAGAGTTTTGGTAAAATTTCAGGAGCAAACAACACTGTGCACAAATGTGGACCACGAAATTACTTTTCGACTACAGAAAAGTCCTTGATACAGAGGGAAGCCATTGATTTCAACGATTTCAGCTCTGCAGTGCTCACTTTTTAATCAAAATATTTTATAGCAGTACTGGTTTAGGGGATTTCAAAAATTGGTGGAGTCTACATAAACCTTGGCCATGGAGTGTTTGGGCCTCGACCACCCCGAACAGACCGACAACAAAAGTCCAACCACCGATTACCTAGTGTGCGCCTAAACCCGCGCACCAGGTATATTGACAAAAGGTTTTCTGTGCTGCAAGTTCTTCCAATCTGATAGAAGGTCAAAATATCTATTAGATTTATCTTTCAGTCCGATTGCAGTCGGGTGTAACATTTTTTTTATTATGATTCCTCGGGATAGCTCCCAGTGCCGATAAATAAAGGGCTTCCAGGGATCAAATACCCTGCATCAATACCAGTCAACGACGTCATCTACCGGGAAAAGGAAGGGGTTGCAAATATCTGTCCGGCATCTATAGAGACGGGAGTGACGAACCCCGAGAAGGTCTTAACCGCAAATGCTGCGGCTCGAACATAATGCCTTGTAGAGAAGATCGTATCCTAGGCAGACCGAAAGGCTGAACAAAAGAGACCTTTGGATACAGAGGACAGACATTGAGGATTGGAATCTTGTTGTTGAGTCTGCATACAAAAACCTGAGCTATACCAACAGCGAGTCTAGTTTCACTCTGGAGTAAACATTGAATTTATCAAGGACAGCCGTTGCATTCAAAGAATCAAAGTTTCACAAAAAGTGAAACCTTCCGAGCCGAGCAATTTCTCAACTCCACATGTAAACAAAAGAGTCAAGACCAGAGGGGATACCATTGGAGAGTTACAGCGGGCGGAGATAGTGTCAGGTGTCGTCTAATGCTTGGGACAAGAGAACTTTCGTCACCAGGCGCCGTAATGCCGTCCCAATGACAATAGGGTGGATCTCATCTAGACATGGTTGCATCGGGAGAAGCGTTGCAGAGGAGATGAGCGAAATTGCGGCCTCAGTGATTGGTCGTAGTCCACAACATGCATATGTTTGCCTCCCCTTCCCAGGTAGTCATTTTGACTGGCCCTGTGCGGTGCACTTCCCTGTCTGTTGATAAATCCTACCGTGATTAAAATCTTGGTTACCTTGAGGCTGTACTTTGGTTACTGTAATTCTATACTTACGGTACCTTCCTAGTAGATTTTAGTGTGTGAACCGCGTCACCCTCGAGGAAAAGGGCCATCCGTATCATCATCAACAAAGTTCATTCGAACCCGTTTTTACGACCACAAACACCACCAATTATTTGATGCGCCTTGGAATATAGGAGAACTTATTTTTAAATCGTAAGAAGACCTCTATCTTTCCCCACTTTCACATACTTCTACACTTGATATATACCGTGAAATGTTGGATGATTTAATATTTGAAAGATATGGTCGGTTGTGGCCCGGATTCTCCTACAGGGTGACCGGTCGAATGTACGCGAAATGTTGCGCCAGGCGCTGATGGCACCGCAATGCACGTGGCAGACGTGAAATATCCTGTTAGATCTTATCCCGATAGCAGGAGCAGTCAGTGAGCAACACAAACACAGTCGCGGTCTCCTCCTTGACTTAGTTCTGCACCCTGTTATACTTAAGACCCAAGAAATCCTAAGTTACGAAACGAGGAACACGAGCAAACGGGCCATATGCTCCTCCAACTCCGTTACCATGACGACGGAAACACCATTGAGTGTCACGAGCAACTTCACCGCGCATTTGAAATCCTCTCGTCTCTTGACGCCACTATCAGGGGTTTGCGCGTAAATGTTTCGAAATGAATGAATAACAAAGTACCTAAATAGGATTGAGAAAAATAATAAAAAGGAACCCGATATTTATTGATCGATGGGGATAGTTCGATGGCCCGAGGCTTTCTAAATTTTTATAATAGCCGAAGGCTGTTTTAACTGTAGATCAGAGCAGAAAAGCTACAAAGATGATTCCAACAGTATAACAATTTTTGTAGACAAAGTTCATGTTCAATAATAATTATAGAATTATTTTCCAGATGAGCACTAATCAAAATAATAATTTGATAATAATATATTTCCAATAATTATATATGCAAAATTTAAATACAAGCTGAGAGACATAAAAATTGCTTCACATGGAGTACAGTATAAAATATGGGCCAGTGAAAATAAGATAAAATTAGTTTCGACGATTCACAATAAATAAAAATTGTTGGCCTCTGATAAAATATTGTTCCACAGTTTTTCATCGCTGTACTCGATATGGAAAACGAGTAAGTAGTTTTCCAATATTTGTAAAACTATTTTCGAATTTTCACATTGCATCTCTATTATCCAAAATGTATAGTGACGGCCGACGACCCCACCAGAATCCGTGCACCGCATCTACCTGAAGGCCCTCAAACAAGATTATAGAGAGGGTATACCCGTCCTCAACGCTCCAGTCGGCTCAGAGATCTTCACCAAGGGAACCTTTGTTACCCACGTAGAGTCTCTTAAACTGTTCCTCGAGGCCATCACCGCCTCCAGGATACGCACCTAGCGTTCCAGCTGCTCCTAAATTGCTTTGGAGTCAGCGAAATCGGCCAAATGCCTCTCATAGTCCCGACGTCGTCCATCGCCGAGGGGGTCCCATGAACGACGATACGATGCAGCGCTACGTCCGCCACTAGCAGGGGAGTCCTTGATTCGGAGGTCTTCCGTAAACTTCGGCTCTCAGTGAAATCACTGGATTCGAAGCGGCCCTCACTTGGGATCGGATTCAATTCCGCCAAGAACATCACTGCAGCCGCTATTTCCTCGTCCAGTTCGGTCGCCATCAGGTTAAGTAGTGTTTTTCTACCCACTTCTATCAGGAGCTTCGCAACTTTCAACGACATTTTGGACGCCCACTGGAATTGGTCACATTTCTTTCTGCAGTCACGTTCTCCCATTGCGTTCCTTTTGCTCAATTACCACACCATCGCTAAAGAAACTAACCGACGCAATCAGACAGTATTGCATGAAAGTTTTTCCCCGGAGATCACAGAAGGAATGCATCCTTGCCTCTGTAGCCCTCCCGGGTGTCAAGGAACAGGTGTACTGCGCCACGTGTCCCGGCCTCAAGACAAGTATTAACCGCCGTGAATTCGCCGTGTAGCTCCAATACCTCCATATCCCGCTGTTTCCTTTGGACGTGCTGTGCCAGTGACGAAACTGCCCGGAAACCCTCGAATGTTTGGGGGATCATCTCCTGCGCTGAGGCATTGTGGGCGCTGAACCGACGACACGGCCGCCAAGTCTTCCTCCTCGCGAAAGACCTACAGAAAGCGGTCCACCACCCGCCTTCAACCACGGACGGAGTCCATCACAAGAGGCTAGACACCCGGGCGATGGGAAGCAATGAAGGTATGGACTTCTTCGACGTTACGTTTGTCAACCCCTGGCGTCCTCCCACAGGAGGGTGCACCACCTTTAATCAGCCCACCATCCTCAACGCGGCCGTCCTCGCGAGCAGCATAGAAGGTATGAATCTTTTATCGCAACCTCCGTGAGAGGGAGGCTCGTGCCAATCCATATATCCACTCCGGAGGTTGGCTCCCGGACACCTATAGGGTCCCATGGGGTGCGAAACGATGTCGCGTGGAACGTGGCCCCTAGGGCGATGGAGACCTTTGGAAAGGTCCAACCGGTAATTGCCCAACGGGACGCTGCTGCGGCCGTAAAGTCCAACGCCGCATGCCTCGTGGCCGGCCTTGAGCCGTTATTTTAAGGAAAATTAAGAGGTACTGTCAGTAATGTTAGGGAGCGTAGTTCCTCCCTTATTACTGTGTCGGTATACCGTTTTTAGTCATTGAAGCATCCCACATCCCCCTTAAGACACGGTTTGAACTAAAGATGTTACTTAACTCTACCAGGAAGCCTTACGGCTGGCCTCCTGGTCTGCTTCACGCCAGTCCCTGTAAGGCCGTCTGCCTCACTCTGTCTCCAATGCTTAGAACTCGCCATAATTGCACCGGGAAGTGGCCACTCCAGATCCCTTATTATAGATAATGAATGAGTAAATATCTCTTTTTATTCAGGGGGATCAGTCAAATAACCAGATCACCCTTCCACCAGCAGTGGAGAGAAGGACAGCAAGGAAGCAAGTCGCATTGGAGGTTAACTTACATGCGGAGTTTCGCTCCAAAGTGATAATGTTTGTCCCTTCAAAATTAACCCTATTATCATAGTTTCCAGGAGCGCTGACTACGAATTTTTATTGAAAAGTACTACAGGTACCTCACTCTGAGTGGAACATTCCATAAGTGTAACACAATTTTTATCTATAACAAGTGTTCAGCTCCAGGAACAGAAGTCCCTCCTTCTAAGCAATTTTGCGGTGTACAGATACAGATTCCTTACAGAGGAGTAGTATTCTTTGCCTGGGGTACCGGCCCTTATGCCTTTAACAACGAACAAAGAGTTGTCTGACACATGTCAGCCATTTTCTGTCCTCTGAAAGCTCACAGAAGAGAGTGAATATGATAAAAAAAGCTGCAAGTCTAATTTCCGCTGACAATCTACCGCAACCAGACACGTTCGAACGACCTCTATTTTCTTCGAATCGGAATTGAATGCCATCGTCATCATCGGTGTCGGAAGCATCAGCGTTGTCTATATATTCCGCTCTTGGCTCCTTTACAATACTTTGGGGCATAATTGACTAATGAAAAGCTCCAAAAGGTCCGTATCGTCAGCATTCAAGATATTGCTGACAGATATTTTTCTCTGGCATTTCATCAAATTGGATAAAACCGCTTCTAAAGCAACTATATCTGAAGCCACAAAAGCATCCCCATCACAGCTCCCATCCCCACAGGCTCAAACAACCTACGCATCTTCCAGCAGTTTTCAATGATTGATGATAGTAATTACTTCCACACTGACTGCACGAAACTCATGGCTGTTAACTGGTCAATTTTATAAACTTCATCTTCGCAATCCATTGCATCCAGAACTCTTTTATACTGTATCGTGCGATATCGTAGTTTTACACTGGCAATAATGCCCCATCCATAAGTTTAAACGCGATTTATTTTTGGCGGGTGAAAACCTAACTTCAATACGAGACGACTGATGCAAGCAATCTGCAGATCCATGACCAGGAAAGTTATCAAGTAACAGCAAAATATTTCCTGGTATCTAGGAAATGAATGCGTCCAAATGTTTCAACCATTCTAATAGTATTTACACTGTCATCCATGCATTTTTATTGTAGCCGCAATCAAAACCAGGATCTGTCCCAGTCTTTTCCTTTAAACACTGTGGCTTGTGAGCACTTCCTATGAATATGTTTTTGCCTTTTCGCAACCAGGCGTCGCTGTTTGATTGATTATCCGATCCGTGGGCATGTCATATTTCAAGCCGGTCTAATCAGCATTCCGAACATATTCTTTTGTGAAACTGATACATGCTTCAAAAAGCTCCGGCAGCTCCTTTCTATTGCCTGCTCATCAGAATCCGTTGCTTCACCGTGCAGTTTGCGAGACTTCAATTCAACATATTCTGAAACCCCAACGGCCAACCAGTGGAAAACTTCAGGTCAACGCGGGAAGACTCTAGAAGCAAACTATTGACTTCCTCCAACTATCGGGCCTCTTTGCTCTGATAACATTACCAGTCAAAACTCTGAGGGGGATTTTTTGGTCGTTTATCCATTTAAAAAGCTGATGCTCTATAGAGGCCTGTGCTGGTTGTCAATTTCGCTTCGCATCATTGGAGGGGATGGTACAGATCAGCAAAAGAGCAGTAGAAAGGCGAGAGATGACAAAACGGGAGGGTGCAAAGGGAAGCTTGAACTGGAGGAGAGCTCACTCTGCATCATCGTCGAAACGTAGTTCATTTTCTTTTCTGTTTTTTTATCTTCGCCTCAATAGAGATACGCAGATTTTTTTTGTGAGTTAGTTTGTTGGTATTACAGCGTGAGTTGTAGAGAATGGCCGGAATATGTTTGGTGTGATAACGCCCTGTGGCTTGATTGCTTGAGTGGCAGAGTGTATTGCGATTGTGAGTCTGGGGAGAGCAAAAAGATATGTTTCGTGGCACGGCCAGTGACTATTGCAGGCGAGGGTGCAGAAGTGCTTCATTTCTATTTAAAAAGAAATTTTTTTCTACTTCGCTTCCTTTTGGTCGTTGCTTATGACGAGGAAGCGCGTTACGGCTTCTAAGATGTGACTTTGGGGGTTCATCATCTTCATAGACTAATTTCCGTTGCTTCGGCAGAGGTATTCCCTAGGTGAGTTGTGCTTGTAGCGATGGACTACTATTGGGTATCTTTCAAGGGAGTAACTCAAGGTTTTCTCTTCACTTCACATTAAATCTATCTATTAATGTTTCTCTCCATACTTTTTGGCTTCTTCTACGCAACAAAATTCCCGTTTTTATAGTCATTCCTTTTTTCTTTTTTTTCTTTTTATGTAGAACTATCTCCCTCTTTGACGGTTATTCTCTTAGCCTTTTCCGGATGGTTTATTTTCTTCGACTATAACCATCTTCTTCCGAAATCAAGATTTATACGAGTAATTTTAACCACAAATTATCTTTTCAAAGCGATTTTCACTAGTTCTTACTGAGACTAATTTCGGCCTATTTTTTTCAGCGGCCTTGAAAGTCTGAGCCTGTTGACGCTATTTAAGCCAGTCTTTTGTTGGCTAAAATTTATCCACGGTCCTCTCAAAACATCAGTTCGGTAGTTTAAACCCTTTTTGGCAGCCATCTTGCAGTGAATTCCCCCACCTCAACTCATTCTCAAATCTCGCCATACTCGACCCAACACAGTATCTACTCTATCCCCTTCGGAACCAACCAACTTAAATAACTACCCCTGTCGCCAAACAAGGAAGCGCTTGATAAATCTCTCAGCTCTTCATCTACTATTTGTACTAGTAACGGAAGCGGCGGAGTTGGGGCTTGGAAAATGAAGACGGTAAGTCAAGGGAATGCTTCGAGGAGTCGATGGCCCCCGAACTGGTCTATGGGATAGAATAAAAGGAAGTAAAAGGCGAACTTGAGGATAAAGAAAAGGAGACGATGGTTTCGATGTGGGTAGGGAGAGGGCGGAACAGATAGCAACGGAGGAGAAATAACGAATCGTACGGACCATGTGGTACTGTCCATGGACCATGTTGGATGGAATTTAGATTTACCTGTATTTCGCACAGGGGTATAAAGGTAATCATGAGCTGCTCACAGGTATCTGCGGGGAATAAATGAGTACTGACAATGCCTTGAGAAAATGAAAAGGTGCTGATCTAAAGGAAGAAGACTGTGAAGGGTATATTGGCTAGTTTTTGTCAAATACCTTTTCATAAATTAGCTGCGTCCGTATAAAGTATTTTACTGTGCATTGTGGCGAATTAAGTGGTTTTATTGAGATTTTAGTTTGAAAAAATCTATGTAGGTCGAATAAATTTCTTCCCCTGACAAAGGAAGGAAATTTGGGAATCAAATTCGAACCAAAAACATTCGATAAGCTCTCTACTCCATAGACGAGGTTGCAGGGTCTGTTCTTTTAGAATTTTTTACTATATCAATAACTATTTTCTCAATATTAATCCTCTTGTCTGTCCGTTAATGACTATTACGGCATATTTTTCGCCTGTAAAAATTTTCATCTAAGTTATTTGGAGGTTTCTTCTTCTGCTGGCGCCATTTGTACCCTTCAGGAGATCTCAAATTGAACTAATTTTTTTATGGGGTTCCAGCTCTAACAAGACGGAACGAAAAAAATTCTTATCATAATCGTAGTTGCTTCATAATGTAATGAAAATTCAAACAAGCGACCATAAAAGTAATGGGCACTATATACCAGCGGCCATAATTCAGCAAATATTGCCTCTTTTTACCAATCTTGAATTACAAACCTTACACGGCAATACAATGAGAACTGACCTTGTTTCCAAAGGAAGGCTTTATGAAGTTTTCACTGTAGCAAAATGAGTTGTTGACCGCCCAAAAATCAGGACTTCTACTTCCGGGCGTCTTTTCTCCAAGTTAAATTAGTCCTAATACATAATACTGAAATCGGGATACTGTAATTTCGTGGTTTCCACTTCAGTTTTGAGCCAGGATGGGTATCAGACATTTATGGCAGGTGTAACTCTATCCAGTTAGTCGTTTATTTGGCCTTACGTTAATTTTTTTCTTATATTTAAACATGATAAATACGACTGAAGCCATCAAGAACCCTTTAGTGAAGGCTAGGTAAATGCATTGCGATTAATAAAGTGTTTACTACTTGCCCTGCGCGGCCATCGTATCAGTGTACGATCAGGGTTTTTGTCTTCAGATAAAATGTAATGTAAAGAGGAGAGGCAGAATGAGTATAAGAAATTTATTAAACGAGAGAGGTCGGGTCTGAACACCTCTATACGCTCAAAGACTTGTGTTTTCTACACAAAAATAAATATAAAAGAACTTTCGTCCATCAAAAATTATTTGTTCATGATTTATTTAGGCTTATAAAGGGAGCGCAGTATCAAAATATTTTAAGTCGTATAACATTTCGTGTATTATTCATAGCCATACATAGTACGTTGGAAATATGTACACATACACAAAAACATTAAAAAATACGCGAATAGTATGTTTGCAAATGGAGTATATCACTAAAACAATTACGTATAAAAATGGCGCGAAAACATCCCCATATTTTTCTTAGGGAGTATTTTGCAGCCCTTCCCCACTTCCCACGCTTTCAGAACGCACTCGCCAGGAAAAGTACCTTCCTGCTCTCGACGACTAAAATTATACAGCACAAATATCTCCATCGCCGACCGTGCGCCCGCGCCCGTAGTACACCCCAAAATACACCCAAGTTACACAGCACACGAAAAATAACGCTCTTTTACTTTCTCTACTTGTAGTTCGCAGCCTGAATTCGAAAATTCTGGACTGGGGAAAGGAACATGTACTCTATGAACTAGTTTTAAAAGTCTTTTGGGACTTTTGCCCAACGTCATCTTCAGTCACATTCGAAGGCCAAAAAAATGTTTTATAGATCATTTTGGGCGTCTAATTTCTCAAAGGTAGGAATAAATCTGGAGTAATAGCCTCGTCGGGTATTATTAAAGAGTCTGGGGAAAATAGGTTCTCTTAGTTTATGTCATCTTAGAGATTGGTGAGAAGGAAGAAGCAGACCGTGATGAGAAGGATAAGCAAACAGAGCACAGTAAGTATCTTGTTACTTTCGGGGAGACCTTTCACGGTAAAGCACTGGAAAGGGATTTAAAAACAAATCATAAGTGCTTGTGGAGATATATGAAACTAGCACACCAAGAAAAGTTCTCAGAGGCTTGAAAAGGCAATTCGAGGCTGCTTCTGCATACTTATCTAATTCACATGAGCGCCAATAGTTTAGAAAGAAAGGCTCGCCTTGGAGTTACGGACGTATTGCAATAGATCACGATAATTGTTTAGAAGGAAAGCGGCTCTAGGGTGATGACTAATGGAAAAGTGCTTATCGAAGATGATTGCCGCTATTAGGTCCTTTTCAGTTATCTTGGCAGTTGATTCACAAGGAATATACTAGATCATCAACAATCTTCACGAAGGCCGCGATTACAGCCTGCTTCTAGTATTCGAAAAGTTTGAGAGACTCTTTTGGGTTAGGAGATGTTGCCGTTATACAGTGGATGAAAGGCACGAAAAACATCGCTGATTCCTTAACCAATAAAAACCTGGACACCTTTCGCAAACTCAATCAAACTTGTTCCCTCAGGATCTTGGATTCAGGTATATGTACTTCATGAAGCTGGGAGGATTAGATCAATCGAAGAGGTACAAGTGACGACAGAAAAAAGCACTAAATGCAATTTTTTTTGGGTGCTATAGGTTCTTTAGGATACCATCGCAATCCACCTCTGTGTCTTGTATTCTGGTCACCAAATGTCGTTAGTGCGGGGTAAGCATGCATACATAGGCCACCATTTGCTGACATCGATGCCGAACTTGAACAATCCGCACAAGACGCCTGCTGTATTGCATCTATGCTTGTTTTTCCACTTCACGTTCGATTTTATCGCACACGGAATATAAGAAAACGACTCCAGCCAATTTTCCAACCTTTATTTTAATTGAAAATCAATCGACTTCTAATTTTCTTCTCACTCCCTATCCTATTTGGATTCAAAATTTGAAAAAATGTTTCTAGTTTCAGATATCCAGCCTCTTCGTCTGTATATGTCTCTATCGCCTCGTCTTCAACTAACTAATGCTGGGAATATTCATTATCTTGGGTCTTTGTCGTCTCTCCTGATGATAAAGTGTCAGTGGCTGCGGATGCTTGCGGAGAATCCACACTGTCACTGTCATATGAGCGCTTGCTACCGGTGTCATTAATAATTCGACCTATGGTACTGACAAGAATGACATCTGGTATGACATCTAGTTTTTTTATGGAACCAAGAAAGAGGATACCCATTTTCATAAAGGGGGACGAAATAGAAGGAGTGGATAGTTTCGCGCGCAAACTATCCATATTCGGGTCATTTAAGGGGATTTTGACATTGGCTGATATTTTTAAGCGGGCAAAGATGAGTTGAAATGACAATGTTGTGGTCTAGTATTTGGAGCTCTTTGGGGTTTGGTTGAATATCTTATCTATAAATCCAAAATATGACCGTTTAAGGCGGCGAATACTACTGCACAGTATTCTAATGCCCAAATATACATTCTGGGTTGTTTTTTTCTGTATTGTAGTATCTATCTGTGACTTGTTTTTTGGGACATCGCCCCCAAAGTAACCATTAAGGCCATATTGATGTCAATTAATGTACTGACCTGCAATATCAAACTTTTAATATCAAGATAATAAGGATTCATGTTATTCACTTTCTTCTTGTATTAAATTGGGCCAAATGCAATTTCCAATGGGTTTGGCCCAATTGGGGGGCATTTTGTGCAATGCAAACTTTACAAACGTCGTTGCCAACCACGGGCTACAACTGGTCTGACTTGGCAAGTGCAATGACTTGTGCCCTAGACTGCGAGTTGATAGTACTATTGTATTGAGCGCCTTGTGATATAGTGACCTCGGTCTACTGCATATACTGCTCCATAGCTATCCGAACGGCTATATGAGACCATCCTCAGTACCCAATCGTGGCGAGGAGAGGAAAAGTAAATTTTGATTACTTTGAGTAATCGCACTCATTGGCCGTTTGAGTAGCTTGCTAAACTAAAATACATCCTGGTGGACTTTTGTACTCGTTCACTGAACCTGTCCTTTTTTCGGTCTCTCGCTTGCACTGCTTCTACCACAGGCCACTTCACAGTAGAGCAGGGACCCCCGCAGGGGTACAAAAATAGACTGTCAAAACTACCAGGATACATAAAACTGTATTATGCACTATTTACAGTCCTGTAGTGTAGCTATTTTGCCATGGCTACTATTTATATCCTACATAGTCAACACTTTTTCTATCCGATGGTAACTTTCAGCGATTCCTATTAAGATCTTTGTAGTGTCGGTGTCACTGGTACCGTCCACAGGACTATTTAGGATTTTTAGCTAGTAGTCAGTGACATGCTAGAGGTAGTCGACGTAATCTACTGTCAATGAAAGGCCTCACATCCTCGGGCACCTACACGTGTACATGTAAATAAGAGGACCTATAAAGTCCTTGAAGTTACTTGCAACGGTTCTAAAACCCTAATTTGACCATTTACAGACCCGCAAACAATAGAACCGCTTACAGAATAAGAAAAGTCGGCCGTAGTGTGAAGAGGGCAAACGCAACTTTGTGGCCATTAATATTCTCAATACCACAAGGTTGGAAAGAATCATTTTGAGGTAGTCTCAAATTAGATTTAATTGAATTCAATCTGTATATTCGACCTCGTTCTGAGTAAATTCAAATTTAAATTATCAAATCAATTGTGACTCTTGCTTGCGATTTTGATAAAAGAAGGTAAATTGAAAAAAGTTGGAAAAGTATAAAATTAGGATCAAAAAAAAACAAGAGGGAAAGAATATTAAGCCACCCCACAATAAAAGAGGTAAATAGCATAAAAAAAAAAACTAAAAGGGGACATTTTTTCATGTGCTTGATCATCATTAATTGTACTTGAGAAGGGGTATGTTAATATGTTTTCGGTCAAGGTACTTGATGGACCACAGGATTGCAGCAATCTCTTGTGGGCTAGGTCAAAGATTATGTTAAGGATAGCTTCCTCTCTAGTGAAAAATTAGGAGCTCGATTGCTTGCAGACTTCCCTTTCTCCATTGTTTTTCACTGAACAGATTCTGTGCCAACCATCGATTATTCGCAAATTGATCATATTTCTCACGGAATGACATTTTCCACCCGTCTTCTATGAATATGTTGTGCTTTCAAATAACTTTCAATCAACTTTTCTCCGCAATAGTGATCTCAACAAAGCATTGAACCGAATTGATGCATATTTCAACTCTCTGGCGCCATCAACTGGATTGCCGTTAAGACTAGCTCCAAACCCCAGTCGTTACACTCCAGTATCCACCCAACCTCTTTATTCTCGAAGACAACGTATCGCACTACATCTCTATGCGCTTCAGGGAAGAAAAAAAGAAATTATCTGGAAGCATGGCTGAATATTGGAACGCGTTCATCGCTGAATACAAGTATATCTACCAAGACTTCATGATCAATGACAAGCAAAAAATCAAGTATCTCCACCATCTCCTTACCGGAAATACCAACAGATTCTACATGAAAAATGTGGAACGTTTGTATGAGCATTATTACCAAGCCCTTAAATATCTGGAAAGTGAATACTCTCAAGTCTAAAAGCAATGTATATCTCCACTACTTGTACTGTGAATAACTCCATTGAGAAAATTTACGAGGAAGTACCCTACTCACTCCCCAAGCACCACCTCAGTGCCTTTCATAAAGGTGCAAAATTGGATATCTTCAGTCATTCGTTACTGGATTCTCCTGGACCCATGATCTTTGCAGTTCCCACGTACTCTTTTTAAAATGTAGATACTAGATCAAAACAAACTTTTCGAGAATTCCCACTCTGCTCAACGCAAAAAAAACTTTTCCTGACGCGATATCCATCGGTGTCCCCTTAATTTTCACAAAAATGGACCCACGAACTGTCCCAGGAAATCCCATTCATTGCCGTGCTTCCCTTGTTACGTCACCTACATAATGCAAGCGCTTGTATGGGTCAGCTTGGAAGATAAAATTGCTCGTTGGAGCCGATATTGTCGTCCACATCGACATTGTAAGCAGTCAAAGGAAAAATTCAGTGGAGGCAAGCTGTAAGATACGTGACCGTCTCAAAAACTGTCACGTTGAAGATTGTCAACATCAATGCGGGATTACCTCCAACAGACGTCTTAGTGGAGGAAGTAACCGCTCAGTTCCCAATCAAAGCGGTGCATGAAGGTTGGGCGCTCCTCAACCGTCTTTTCGGCATCAGTTGGGAATTCCGATGATTCCACGGCGCATCAATCAAGCAAGATAATTGGCTACTCTGGTAATACTCTATTTCATGCCTGACCCTACAAATGATCAATTGAATGCCATTGGAAATCATCCCGTCTCGTCAGGAGAGATTGAAGTTCTTTGGGATTCTCATACTTATGAAAAGATTTTCATTTTCAAACAGCCGCGACCTCTGGAGTGAATCTGGATCGATGTACATTCCAGCACCGAGCTTGGAAAGATCATGTCACGTAGAAGGTTTGAGCTGATTCTGGCAAACATTTGCTTCAGTCACACTTCTGAACGGGAGGAAAGGCCCTGGATGACTCGAGATGGTCTCTGGTAAGTGGATTTTTGAAGGCCATCAATGACCACCGCAGGCAATATGTCACGCATCTTCTCATATCTGGTCAATGAAAAGTATTAGCAGATGGTACGGTCTCGGAGATTGGATCAAAAAGGACTCCCACATTACGTTGCCTATGACAGAAAGCCCGAGAATGCTGCGAATTGAAGGCTTCTGCATGTGGCCAGTCTGGAAAATTTGAGATTGGAGCTCGTGATGGGGAAAAGGGTGGCCTTCGGCGTGACTTCACAGAGCAATTCTGTCACACCACCGCACTTACACTTTTCCTTGTTCAACATTGGCTGCAGACAAGTCGTGTCGTATTGGGGATTCATTTTTTGCATCGGAGTCAACTGCGGAAGCCATGAGATATGGGAAGAGATTTATTGGTGTGGTCAAAATGCAGTTAGGAATTTCCAATGCAACACTTGTCGTCACAGGAGATCACGGAGCGTGGAAATCATATCTCGATAGTTTCGAAGAATCCTGACACCAACAAATCTTTAATGGCTGTGTTGTGGATCGATAGAGAACGAAGAATTTCGTCAGAAGTTGCCATATAACCAATCAGGGAACCCCTAATTGTAGAGAAGATGGAGAACTGTGGATGGCGAGACAAGGAAAGTGGAATTCGAGATTGCAGTTCCAGATTTGTGGAGAGGTACTAAGACACGTGTTCTCAAGTCGATGTCACAACAATGTAGGCAAGATACCCTTGGAATTGAGAAGAAATTGGAAGTCAAAGATTGGTCGCTCAGGTTAATTCCTCTCTCCTGTCGATCATAATTGTTGATTCATTTTTACTACACAGTATAAGCATTTTTCGGTCCAAACTCTGCTATCACAATCCAGTTTTATGGATGCTTCCGAAGAACTCATTGAGAACAATTTGATTCGATATCACGTAGGGCATCTAACTGCTTGAAAATAAGGGAGATGTTGAACCCTGTTTCAGGGATTGAACTCATTTGCTGTAACTAACAAGAAGAGAAATTGAGTAATGGTGAGTATACTAACGCATCTTACCAAGGTCGCTGTCGAGTTTGTAAGGTCAGTAAGTCAAAATTCTTTGTTCTACTTGCCGTGCAACGGCCTTGGTGTGTTTATATCTGTCGAGGGCACAAAAAGGTGTTGCTTCATGGACTACGTGAGAGAAACATCATATGGATCTCAAATAGGATTCCAAGTTGATATAAAATGTGTGACTTTTTGTTTTAAAAGAAAAAATGATCAATGAGTTCTATTTCTATAGCCCCCTACTGGTTTTACTTGCGTCATCTGACTTGCGAAGTTAGCTGCTGTCTATGGCGTACTGAATATATCCCTTTATGAGATGTCACCGTATTCTGTCTCATGTTCAAGTGGATGCCTAATGGCGCACTGAGCAGCAGCTTTTTCACAACTAGTTGAGTTCCAGTTGGAATTTTCAGACGACTTACAGAACCTCAGCGACAATAGAACTCACAATCTCTGGGTCTGCAACCTACGATTCGCACCATAGGCCACCATCCCAATGATGGATGTGAGGAATTGACTTGGAGTACATAGAGTTTGAAGCTATTGCATCTTCAATAAGGTCCTGCAGCGCACACCCGTGTTACTGATGCCATAAAGTTACTCACAACGTCGCTCAGTCGAAAATTACTGTAAGTAACTCCTGACAGTGCAACTTTTTTTGGACAAAAAATATATCTACCACAGGATAGTACTTCCTATTTTTTGTCCTCAATGAGGACAGTGCCATGACGGATAGACACTAGCAATAGAGTCTAACTTTTCTTAAGGCTCGTCGCTAACGCCGCCAGTCTGTTTTTTATCCCTTGAACTTTCGCGACATAGACAGCCATCGGTCGTCCTTCCCCCCTGAATAAACGGGCATCCATTTACCGCAATCTCACATGTTAGCATCGCTCCAAAGTTCGGGTTGACATCGGTCCCCTCAACTCTGTACTCCAGGATCCGGCTACAGTATCGATGCGCGCATCTTCCATGTAATTAAAATAAGCAGAAACTTCCCTCGTATCGATGCGTGAAAATTGTTTTCTTTCCAATGCAAATGTGACATAGTGGACATTTAGTCAGAGAACAACCTAGAAATGAAAAGCTAATGGTGCCATTCTGTAATTTTTCTGATATAACATTTTGCCGTTAGAACTATGGACTCATATGAGTACAATTGTCCTCTGGGCACTGGATACCACTACTGTACTGTACAGTACATTCTACCCGATCCATGCCATGAAAATACAGTTCTGTAAACTACAGTATACTGCCACGGTCAAGAAAAGAGAATCACACTTTCTAAGCACCCACATGGGCGCGCAGAGAGGTGAGTCATGAATAATGAAGCAATATCCCCTCGTGGTTACTCTGCCGTGGTAAGCCTCTCCTTGATGATCACCGCATGATTGTCTTCTTGCCGTACGCAGCTCAGCCAAACCCTGGACTTGTCCCAGTCGTGCGGCGATACACTGCTGGTTGGATCATTCACCAATCGTAAATGGTGTTATTTGTATTGCTATAATTCTGCCGTCAAAATTCCACGACTTCCTCGCTCAATGTCGTATACTCTGCCGTTGGAAGCAGATGCCGATCTACATCAAAGCCCCATGCACGAGATACGATCTCACCATCTTTGTCGCATGCTGCGTCTATTGCCTAGCACTTTCCATCAGCACCGACTCAACATCACGCAAATATTGCAACTGCTCATCTTCGTAAGACTATAGTTGATATAGAGCCCTTGCTCTCACCTGTGCCCTCGAAGTCATCATCCCACTCTGCAAAATCGTCCCTGGCTTCTCGCCCGTATCGTGCCTCAATTTGACGATCCAGCAATCTCGCCAGACCTGCCTCATCATGTGCAACAAGCGGCGTACCTTGCCAAATGTGCGCCACCCGCCACAATGAAAGCCCTACAGTTACTACTATCATCCAACCCACTGAGACGAACCAAAACAAATTCACCACCGTGATAGCCCTATTGTCCCCTGTCGGCACCCGCACCAATTCCCTCCTCGGTTCTCCATACGCCGCAGCGAATAATGCCTCGACATGATCTTGTGTCAGGCTAAAGTAGAATGTTACCCAGTTTTCAACATCTTGCCTTCGGGCCTCAAACTTTGTACAAAACTCAGTCCCTTCTGTTTTGTTGGGGTAGACTTTCTCCCGATCACACATCCAACCCTCGTTACCATTCTCTGCGTACACTACCGCGACGCAGTTGAACTCTTGCAACTCCGGACGACTTGCTTGACATTGATCACCCGGGCCGTCACAGGGACATTCCTGCGGTCTCTCAAACCCACTGCACACCATGTCCGACTCTTGACACCGGAAGATTGTGCGAAAGGTGGCGCAATCCTGCTCTGCCTCACATTGCGTTGCCCTGGTCGGAATCTCTGTTGAAGTGAAAGACAATTTACGAATAAACACAGCGTTTTGCGACTCTGGATAGCAGTTGTTGTCAACGACATCGCATATGTGAGGCCGTCCTCCGTCAGAACAAAGCAATTTCTGCGGAATACGATTGCAGAACGCAAGACATCAAGAACATTGTCTGACGAGGGCTCCATGCCTTGATCATTGAGAAGGGGCCCTGGATGTCTCACGGTAGCCATGGTGGAGACGAAAGATGGTCGGGAGCGGCCCTCTAAGCCAAAATTACATACGGCGGCGGCGAGAACGACGGAAAGCCGGAGAAGTATGAGGAGGGATCGACGGGGTCCCTTTGCGGTAACCAGGCCACCGCCGATGAGTGGGGCATTAAATGTTTCAAGTTAAGTGTGCCCTTGGAATTAAGGATGTGGTGGTTGGAATGGCCGGCAAGAAGGCCTGAGATGTGGGTGATGTAGCAGAGCAGAACGACGTCAACAAGGAGAAAATTCAGTAGGGACGTAATTTCGGAGGCCAGCGAGATTTCGACACTGGCCATTGCTCTTTGGGGTCACTGATCATTAGGCTGGAATATTTTCAAAGTCGAGTCGCAGGCATGAGCGTGGTTGGGAGGTAGGCAAGGATTTTGTAGAGTGAGGAAGACGAGGGCGGATGTCTATATGATACCCCTCGAAAGGTAGTAGCGCGGGTGTGGTGTTCGGAAGCAGCAGGTGAGTGTACAGTAATGTGTACTGTACATTACTGTACTGTACTGTGCAGTACGTATGTGTAGGAAAGCTCGAGGGAGAAATGCGTACTGTACTGTACTACACTGTGCTCTGCTGTACTCTGCTGTACTGTACTTTAGAAGAGTGAGTACAGTATACTGTATTCGTACATTGTACCGTACATGCAGTATGTCAAAACTCAAATGTTGATCAGTACTGTAAAGTATCTCCACGTGTGCAATTAACACGTGGATATACTTTTCTGTGCTGTGCAGAAAGTCTTTGCCTCGCCTTGTTGACATCACTCTAGCTGCAGTAGCTAGTCACGTAGTCTTACGTGTGAAAAGGAAACTTTATGGCATTTTACATGTATAGTACAGTATCTGTCAGATGGCCTTTTATTGGATACTGAACTGTGCAGTCCACTGGAGCCAACAAAGAGAGACCGGGAGTTGCAGCACCAAAAACTTTACGACGCATAAAACTATCAGAAACTGCCTAGTGCCATGCTGGCGGCAGGCACCAAAATTTCTGTAAGCCACACACTGTAAATGCAACAGAACAGTACACTATATCGGTGCTGTTCAATATTGTTGCCACAAGCATTGTAGACATACGCCGGCATTGAGACGGCCCTGTAAGCAAGGCCATTTACTGTAGTGTTACCCATCAGCGAGGACTTATCCCGCATAACGTATTAGCCTCCTGGATATAACCGACCACATTGCCCTCGAACACAGTGATGCGAGAAAAAGCCTGCACATTTGCAGACTCACCTTCCGTCATAGACTTGACGTTGCCATCCCTCCCGCACGACACCACCACCACCACTGTCCCTGCTACGCACTGGACGGTGGTGCTCAATCGCCTCGTTGGCCTCCGGGTCTTCGCCGAGGGCTGGTCACTCACTTGCTAGCGCCCCCGCAGACAGATGGATGTCCTCGGGGACCACAGTCTAACTTTTGCTCGTTTTTTTAGGGACGATACTGCAAAAAGATAATGGCGTGGCCAGCAACTCCATCCTCTTCCCTTGCGTGCGCTTCCCCTCCAACCCTCGGCGAACCGGCGGCCCATCCCGTGGATCGGCCCCATCCCTTTCCCTGACACACATCGCTATATTTCCGACCTAACTCACCTCCTTTTCTCGCTCTTCACTTTCCCGTTTGGCTGTGCGCGGTACCGATCTACTCAACGATCCGTTTCTGCGTTCACGTCGTTCGGCTCCCCACACGTGCCCCGTAACGCCTGGCGAGTCTCCGCTGCCCTTCTCTGAGGTGATCGGCGAGAAAAAACTCGTCCTGGGCTTCCCTCATCGCCTCTACTGTACGCAATTCTCAATTCAAAATTTCAAACGGTCAATTTCTTTTAGCCTTGCATTGTTGGACACTGACAACCGCCACAGGGCTCGCTGGAGTACAAAAGTATTGGTCCCTAATAGTACTGGTTTTTGTTACGCATTGCAAGGGGTTCTGTTTTTTCGCACTTCTATTTGAGGGCTTCAATTTTATTTTTTTGTTTTCGTTTTTTCTTTGTTCCTTTTTTATTTCTTTCATCTTTTGTTTTTTTTACGTTTCTAGCTCAATAAAATACTCTAATTACGTCTCTTCTCGGCGAGAAAGGAAACTCTCCTACCGTGCTTGTTACTGTACCGGTGGGTTTCTAGGTCGATTTCCTGGGCGAAAGTAATGTCGCAATCAGCACACTGCGGAGGATCCTTGCTTTCCCTTAACCTTTGATCTGCCGTCTGGTGCTTCCCGTAAGCCTCATGGACGGCTTTTTGTCCGGAACGGACAAACTCAATGTCTCAGATGCGAGATTGAAACTCAGGCTTCTTGTCTTTCTTGTTCCTCTCCCTTCTCTCCCGATCCGTTGCAACATTGAAAGCTGTGGTACAGACAAGGTCAATACGGGCCTGGGCCCGGGAGGAAGTAGCCACGTAAGAAGACTTAAGGGCGGCTGTACGGTGAGACGGACGAGACGAAAATTGTGGAGAACCGGGGGGTTGTCTTGAGTAGCTAGAAGCCTGGGAAGGAAACTAAGCACAGATAGAGATCTTTTCGGATTCTTCGGACCCCTTCTTGGCCTCTTTGTCATTAAGGCGGTGCCTCGGGTAATATATTATGGCAGAGCTCTCCTCTTCGGTAGAGTTGTTGACGAGGCCTTCCCTTTCTTCCCTCCGACGGAGTTCCTGGTACCTTTGATGATCGCTCTGGGTCCGCAATGGCTTCCTTACTACTCCAATCATTCTCCAAAGTCCCGGGAAAGTTTTTAGAGTATAGCAGTCACTGAGAGTACTGCCCCCTTGAACTTCGAGCTAAGCACCGAAAGTCCAAAGAGACAAGGGAAACCTGCAGTATAATAGTTATTGACCTCTTGAACTTCGATATGCCCACCGCCAGTCCAAGGCGAAAAGGTACAAGACTGCCTCAAGGACAATAGAGAAGAGGACAGCAACGTTTGAGGTGGTGGTGTTTTGGGTTTCGGGTGTGGTGGTTTGCGGTTGGGGAGTTGGGGAGTTGGGGATTTGTGGGTAGTATTTTGTAATTTGTTGTTTTGGAGTTTTGGGGGTGGTAGTGTTGTTTGTTGTTGTAGTCGACCGAGGCTCACACCCCAGTCGACCAGCCTTTATATAGAGATTCGCACATTTCTAAAACCGACAAATTGGTACTAAAATCCTAGCAAAATGTAAAAAGTAGCCCTTTGGACCCACTTTTTGCCTGTTTTGAGGCACCTATAATGTACTGTTGTGCAGTGCACGCCACTTGTGACTCAGAACCATTCACGGTACTGCACATGGCTCTCGTATCCCAGATTTTTGGCCATACACAGTACTTTATATGGCTCTCGGGTCCATAATCTGTGGCCATAGGACACCGGCCACTATGAGCCACATAACACTATGCTCCCCCTACCGCAGGCCGCGGGATAGCTTGAAATGGACTCTTACCAATTCAAGTTCAAATGAGCACTACATAAATCTAATTTCCCTTTTCTCTTTCTTCTTCTTCTTCTTTTTATTTTTTGTTCCCATATAAGCAAAAAACGCTGAAAAAAATCACTAAGAGATCTTAACATAGATGTTTGGATCGCCTTGTGTAAAGCCGCAGCCGGCGGCATGAATGGGACGCCTTGTTTGGCGACCGTGAAGCGACGCTAATTCATAAAGAGGGTGCTTTGACTTAATGATGCGGCACGGTCCATAATACTGCAAGGATAATGCAGGCCACTTGACCGTATAACTTAGGGAATTTCCATGAGCTACAAAATCTCAATCGCCACCTGGAACGTAATGCATCTTTCGCCCGCAAACCTTCTTGGCGTCTTAGTGGTTCCATGGCTCGATTCATTCTCCACACCCTGCGAGCCAGTAGTTCGTTTACTCTATGGAAAGTGTAATGACAGTAAAGTACCTAGTAGCCCTGGTTGTAAGATTACCAATGGATTGAATCTACAGTACAGTACATAGATGCAGTGAATTCGTGTAAAGCTGTAAGGACTGTAAAATGAAATACAACACTAATAGATGGAATGAGGAGATGGAGCGAGAGAGAGAAGGACGGATCGGGAGAAGGAGAGTGAAAGAGAGACTGGGAGAGTGAAAGAGTGAGGGATCAAGGAAGAGAGTACACATACAAAGTCCTTGGATTTTTCTTCAATGATACTTTCCTGTAACGCTTGAAGCCCATTTACACCAACAAGAGCCTTTTCTAGACAAGTTCGAGCAGCGACCGACAGGAGCGAGGTGGTGGTACCTTTTGAAACAGCGACTGCTGTCGCGATGTTTTTGGCAGTTTAAACACAATCTCGTGGAGGGATCCCGCTTGAATTTCGGATGTTCTTCAAATATAAGTCCAGAAGACTCCGAAGCTTGCAAGGCATCATGGCCACGTTGAGCATGACGTTATTCCTCAGAATGGCATCGACTCTGGACAAAATCAAACGAAATTTTGTCGTCATCAATGTGAGCAGCATTAATTGCAGAGATGAGACTGTCAAAGAGATTAGGGAGTCCATTTACAAAAGCCATGGACATCTCAATATACTCGACGTGAACCGACATTGACTTTAGAGTGGCGCAAGGCTGCCTAATTTCAGCGGCAAATGGAAGTACCTTCTCGTCGCAGTGTAAAAGCAAAGCCTTACAGCTAACTTGTTAAAAAGAGTGTTTTTCAAAGACGTCTTAATTGAGAGACCACATGACTTTGGCGGTGCTGGCACGTATTATCTGCTCAAGATGTGTATCAGAGAGGGTCAGTTCGATAAAGGCGCGTGTCTTACGGTCTGCTTTCTTCCATGAGTATGATGATGCTGGAAAAGTCTCAGGAGGGTCCTCTGTGAGGCGATCGTCAACTTCTCCTGATGACAGTAATGGCTGTATTCGGGACTTCCAGATGTGAAAGCTATCTTCGCGGAGTTTTTCGAGAATGTAGATACGAAGTCCAGAGAAATCCATGATTTAATGCAGTACAGTGATTGGAAACTGAAGTTGAGCAAAGAAGATATAAAGTGATCCCAGATGCAGTTTAATTATTTCTACGCTTGATTTGTTTGTCGCAGTCGTGCCTTTTCTGGAACGGGCAATTACAGCAGACACATGGAGTAGTACGTGGTCTCCTCTCTGTGCGGTCTCGAACTGCTTTTTTCCGGACACATTTACCTGATAAAGATAGAAAAAAAGGAAGGAATCCTTCGGCTTAGAGGAAGGGACAGGTCATGGAGATCGAGAAATAGGAGCAAGAGGAAGAATAGAGAGAGAGAGAAATTCGGCGGCGAGAGGATTTGGAACCATTGCAGGTGGCAGAGAAGATGAAAGAGGAGGAGCACTAGGCGACAGGGGAGACTGAGAAAGTTTATCTGGAGACGTATTTGGCTGAACTGGAGTCGGAAGAGCAGGGGAGGCAGAACGAGAATTCAAAGAAACAACTTTGACGGAAGCAGCCGGCTTGGCGTTCCGACGTCCTTGGCTGGCCTTCTTGATGCGAGTAGATGAGACAAGAAGCGGGCCGATCAAAGTCTGATAGGCTTCTTCGACGAATCTCCGGCAGCGGTCGTCTTATTTCGAAGGACAAGGATATGCAGAAGGAAGCATTTCTTCGGAGAACGGGAAGGAGGGATGAGGGGAGAGAATTTAGGGAGATAAGGTGGTGAAGGAATTTACTCGGACAGAACATGGAGGGAGACCGGGGCTTACAACGACTTCGAGGCAAGTCGACTGGTGCTTCTAGGCGATCGAAGGAAGTTCCCAGAAGCCATATATACGCTGTGGTAGGTTGGACATAAACCTACATGAGCTAATCTAAAGAATAGCACCTCAAGCTTACAGAACTGTACAGTGCAAAAGCGTACGGTCAAGTTTCAGACTGTACATTAAACTACATTAGCAGACTCTTGTAGGCCTCTTGGCTAGCTGTAAGCTGTCTGCAGAGGCAACAGAAAGTAATTACACTATCAGATGCTTCAGTTCCAGACTGAAAACATTGGACTAAACTTGTGGGAAAAAGGAAGACAACAGCGGCGAAAATCTCGCTAGTAATGAGCTGAATAAGGGAAGTCACCTTCAATCAGTTATTCTCGGCTTTGACGACGAGGTCTAGTGAACGACTAGCCTCACAGTAAAAAAGGAAAAATAACTGGACACTATTCGCCCATTGGGGTGGCATTCTTCGCTTCCGTAAGACAGATTAATCTCTTAAAATATAGGAATAAAAGATCGCACATTCACCGGATACACCCGTGGAAACATATTTCGTAATCTACAGTCACTGTATCAATTGATAAGAGATCAGCTTCAAACTCGGTAAAAAATGCGTAGGCACATTTTTAACTGTACAATAAACGAATACCTTACAAATTTCCGCACTTGTCTCAATTTAGCTTTCATTATCCTCTGTTACCGCCTTCATATCCTCTTCAGCCAGAAAAAATGATTAAATTATCCTGTTCGCGTGTTAATTTCTTTCCTTAAACGTCAAAGGTGCCATTTTTTGCTAACAATCTATGAAAAATTGTTTACAAAATACACAAATGCCTTATAAATAGTATCAAAGTAATATAATAAAAGTTAATTGATCTGATATTTACAATGTATAGAACATTAACATTAATTTTCTGACATTACAAATTAAAATTAGGTGCAAAGTGCTGTTATATCAAAATGGACTACATGAGTACCTTTGCTTGTCCCCCTTTGCATCATTACATCACAATAATCAGCTATCTTGGCTAGTTTGTTCCGCTAAAGTAGCAAATATGATTGCGTCTGGTATCCTCTTGTGATACTAAACAGGCATTTGGTATTTAGCGGGAGCACAGTTATCTGTTAAGCATTCACCCGCCTCTGAAAAGTCATTCAGGGTTTTGACCTTTCTCTGCGGAAAATGTATACCAAATTAACCCAAAATATCTCTTTAATAACATTTTGCAACGTACTTCTTTGGACCTGATGAGATTTATTGCTATAATGTGATAGGTTATTTATCTCCCTTATTTACCTTAGAGAATAAAAAAAATTTATTTTTCCGGAAAAAGTAAGAAAATTATGTTGAATATGTCGAAAGTTATACCATACATAAGTTCACGCTCACGTAGGTCAGATTAAAAATAAGTATTGATAAGGTTCAGCAAGATAAAGGACCTAAGATGTTTCTGTAAAAAAAAGATCCTCATTCTTAAATCGAATATAAAGTATGACTAAAGTATCGTGTCCTCATTGGGACAAGATCTTGGAGAACTTCTCTCGTAGATCAGCTATAGGGTCCTTATTGTAAAACAATGATTATCTTTTCCAGAGGAAATTCAGCAAATGGACCCATACTGTTGTTAGAGACTGGTTATAGACAAAATATTCATCTTACCGGAATAAGAAATGTATCACTTTTAGCTAAAAATATAATCGTTATGGTTTTTACGGATCATTGCAGATTTTCTGGGGATTAAAATAGGGACAAGCAACCATTATTCAGCACCCTTTTGAAAGAGTCCTACATTTTCTAAATGCGATTTATTTTTGAAATTACACTTGAATTTCGCAACCGCAAATATTAGGCCCAGCAGACAATACAATCATTATTCGTCAATATCTACATGGTAAAGGCTTGGATAATACATTTAAAGAAACTAAGATGAAACGATTTCTTTTAAAAGTTTCAGAACTTTTCGAAGCGTCACCAGCCTGCCAATCACTTCTTGACAAATTTATCCGATTCTGGAATGTTTGCGATTGTATCTTTCAAGATAGGAGAACGATGTTAAAATATTCCCTTTACAATTCATTGCTTTCGAATTACGAGGACCCGGTTTAGCGAATAAATTCATATTTACTATATATAGAAATAGACAGAGACCAAGCGTGCCAATTAAGCAGAGATATAGAAACATTTAACAGGAAAAATATGCATTTCGCAGTAATCATCAGTTGTTCCACCTAGTCCAAATCAATACTAGTTGCTTAGAGCATTATCTACTAAGTAGTGTTCATGTGAGACGCCTTGAAGGTAGGCGAAAAGTAGAGGAATAGTTAAATTGCCCATAAAACTTGTAGCCACTTCTCGAGAAGCACTGCCAGAACTACTGAGAAGAGAATGGAATTTTTCTCCGCTAGCATTCGACTTAAAAAGATCACCTTTCCAGATAAGATAAAAGTATATTGAGACAATAGCGCCAGAATTCGCATCTCGGAGCTGCTTTCTAACTGATATAGTGAAGGATTTTCTGCAATGGGTGCTTAAATAGGATATACTGTCAAAAAACAATTATAATTATTTTTTGGGTGATTTTATTACTTTGAACTGTCTTAAGGTGATGATAAAAATGATCATGTGGCTGTGCAAATACAGTAAGGTAATTTGAGACTCAATTTGTACGAATAATGTACATATGTAGTGTCCTTCGAGTACAGCACCGCGTGAAGTACCCTATTTTACTGCAAATGTGTTCGAAACTATTCTTTAATGTATTTATCGGCCCTATATATACGTATATATAAAAATGGACCAGGCCTTAGTGCTCCTTACTGTTGAGAAATCAGAAACATTATTGAAATAAGTCCGAACTATGGCCTCGAAGCATCAATCTAAATAATTTACAGTTCTTCAATTTCTCAATTATTCTTGATAAAACATTCTGCCATTCCATGATTTATAAATCTATGTCAATTATAAATTTAGTTCAATAGTATTTTGAAATGGCCGGGGGTCTCGTAAGCTACCCTTCTTACTCTCTTTTGCATTTTATCGCCTCTATAATCTTTATTTATCCTAAAAAGACTTGTTTGTGTTGAAGCAATAATATCTTCAAGTGTAATAAGGAAAGTTTTTTGTACCCAATCTTAAAAACCCTCGTACGCTCCAAATTTAATTCAAAGTCAATGAATAAGTCAGATTCAGCATAAGGATTCAAGTCAGGCTGAAAAAAATTATAATAAATTCAGTTTTAATTACGTAAACAGGGAGAAAAATTTGTACTAAAATAAAATACATAAATATTTTATATTCAAATAGTTCTTTTGAAGATTCTCCTCATATATTATTAATATTTGAATCATTTACATGAAATATTGATGAGATATAAATATTACTATAAATAACTATGGAAATAAAAGGATTTTCATCCATATCTCAATATATTGTATTGTATTCAACCGTAGCAGAGTGCTCAATTAAATCAAGAATGAGATCCATATAAATCAAAACTTGGCTATAAAAACTGGAATATTAATGTAGATATATTCTATAATATATATTTTTTCCAAATTAATTATAATGATTTTAATGGTAGATATGTATTCCACTTATAACTATTTCTAATAAGTTTCTGTCTAGATATCGGTTCAAAATTTCTTCTAGAATAATTTCCTTTTTATCGCACAGGAACCTGAGTAATCTACTCTCGCATACAATTGTACAGGACAGCACAGGTATAATTTGACCGAAGAAGTTCATGCAAGGATGTTTTCTTGGTTCTACTGAAGTTGCCTTTGTGTAAAATCTTGAGATCAGCCGAATTGTTCTGCTTTTCTGCTAAAAGATAACTTTTAGTCACTGTAAATTGAAAATTTGTAAATTATATTGCGCAGATCTATGGAACATCTGGATTTTCGAGGAAGTAGCATTCACTAATTGAGAATCTAAACCAATCGGTCTTAGATGTTGAGCTGATGAAATAATGAGAGTTTTATGAAGTATCTGTGTTATTTATTCCTTTCTTGATATAATTGGAAGGAATTTCGAACTTTATTGACGAATCGGTCAATATCACCTCCTTTATTTGACGATTATTTCGTTTTTTTTTTCGTAACTAAACAGATTACGAATTGAAAATAGGTGCTACCAGTTCTCAATTTGAGTTTTCTTCAGTAATTTTAATGACTAAAGTATGAGAATTCTAGTACTTCTATTTAATGTAACCACTCTGTTTCAAAATAAATGAAGAATTACAGAAGAAATACCATAGAGTTCTTAAGTTACTTCGGAACGGTGACCTGTTACAAGAATAAGTCTGGTGCATAAATTTGCGAATATATTTCTTGACATTGATATTTTTTTCACGTACTAATATTAAATATCTTAAATCTTCCAGAAATTGTTTAGAGCTTTTGAAGCATAAATCAAATCATACATATCTGTGTGTCTCTTTCTATGTAGTGTTAGGTTTTAATATCGAAAATACTTTGGCTCAAGTTTCTTTTGTTGTAGTTGTCTGAAATATCTTATGAATTCAGTCGTGGAACTCTTCATTTTCGGAGAGAAATAATTATTAATATCTATGTAGCATATAAAAACTCATGATTATAACCGTGAACTATGCTTCTGTTTCCCATTCTCAATTGAAAATAATATTTAAACATGGCTTCCCTTCACTTTTCCTATTGTACAAAAATCTCTGGATTCTTAAAATTTTCTTTCTTAAATTTCATATCTGAGCTACCACGTCCCATATTTTCTTGAATATTTATCCTTAACATTTCCAAATAATTTTTTTGATAAATTATAATAATGATTTTTTTCTTAAACTCAATAATTTATAATGAGAAAAATTACCAAAAATATTGTCCTCATCGCTATTATACATGATTTTCAGTAAAAGTTTGCGTTACCAAAGATCTTCTCGCTTGAATATGATACAATATTTACGGGTGTCTAAAATTTCAATACGTGCTTGATTTAATTGATAATAAGTCTTAAATATAATGCTATAATGTCCAGTCATCGATTTTGGCCCCAATTTCAGATATTTAAGTAAAACTTGCGGTATTTTACTGCTTAATATAATCAATAAGATGCTATATCTACTTTCCGAGTTCCCTTTAGGTCAATTTGCTCCTAAAGTACTCGAATTTTTATATAACAAGCCTCTGCAGCAAATTGATATGGTGAATTTGCTGCTTTACAATAAAATCAACCAGGTTATTTTATAAATAGTCTACTTGAAAGGTGGTTTACTGTGATATTTCATGCATTCATCATAAAGTTCTGAACTTTCCATAGGTTATCCAAGAATCATTCCCTTTTTTGTGAGATGTACTTCGGACAGGAAACTTCGGCAAAACTCTCACCAAATATTTGATAATAAGTACTAAACACTAATAAAGCTTTGGACATGAACAGAAAAGTATTATGATTATCAATTTTTATGAACTCAAATTTTCTTTGTATTCTCAGCTTTCCCAATGCCTCTTTATATTTGCCGTTAAAGAAACTTTAAGAAAAGACCATAATTATTCGTATAATATTTATTTGGAAGCATTTACGGAAGAGAAATTATATTTGTAACGTAATAAATTCAAATATTACTGTTAATAATTATGTCAGCTACTTATAATGGTACAGTATTCTATAAATAAAAAACTTTGATGTTCGTAAACATTCGAGGATATTTTAAAATACCTGAGAGTCGAACTAGAATATAGAAATTTTCGAGTTGCGAAGTTATGGTTATGAATACTTTTCATGATCATTAAAATTTTTAATTATGAATTGATTGTAACCTGAAAGTCGCTTAGTACTAGAATAGTTCTGCAATCTGCCGACTTGATCCCTTAATTTATGTATTCTTAGCGGAAGTAATTAAGTGTTGATTGAGTGGTCATTAAATTGGCTACTCTGTTCAAAATTTCAGTAATTTATCTTAAATTAGTTTTATTAAATAAAACTTCCTGAAAGATTGCTATTAAGGCATCGAAACTAATTTCGTCTGTGGTATTAACTGTTTTTCGTCTAACCAGCTAGTTTATATTTAGGATGATTGACAAATTACAATATCAATGCTTTTAATAACTTTATGAATTATATTAATCAAATCTACTCGCTTCGGTGGTAATATCTTTTTAGTAATCATTCAAGGAATAAAAGCTTTACTATTTAACCAGTTCCAATAAGAGTTTCAAATTTTCTCTCTGAACTTAATATTATCCCTGTTAGAAGCCATTACGTTTTAATGTTATCCATAGTGCTTTTAATTTCTTAAAAATGTATTGTCTTGATTAAGAATCATGAAAAATCAAATTCTGTGTTTTGGGGCAAAGAGAACGATTTAGATTAAACAATCAATTCTTAAGGTTAATTTTTCTTGTTTATGACCAATTTTTTACAAATTATCATTCTCTATTTGATTTGACGCACAACTGAAATTCAGTTTTTAATATTATATTACAATTAACTAGAAGATCAATGAAATTTTCAATAATGAGATATCTAATCAAGTGAATTTAGAATGATTTAAAATAAAATTGTGATTCTCCATAATATAGGAAAATTGGTAAGCAAACGATTCGCCATGGTTTCACATTCAACATTTCATCAATCAGCGTTTAAGTTGCCGCTGTGACAAGACCCAGCTCAGATACCTCATTAGATGCAATAAGAAGCGAAAATTTGAGCTTATTTTGAAGTTTTGATACCATGTTATTCAATTGATGGATGAGGGCTGCCATTTTGTCAATGTGTAGGCTAATGTCCCTCCTTACGGAGGTGCACCTCATCGCAGCGATGTAAGTCTTTTTTCTAATTTTCGTTGCTGTCGACTGTGATTCATAACGCTCATTGAGTCGTTTGAGCATGTGAAAAGTCTTTCCAAGAACACGTAGTATGACTCTCAACACTCTGTTTGTGAGTGACCGAACGATCAGGTCCGATGACTTTTAACAAAACATCTCGAACTTCTTAAAATCATTTGCGTCTTCATTGTGTACATTCTCAGTTATCAAACACTTGCCAATTTCCTTGGCGTAGGAATTTACTAAGTTACAGTTTACAGTCCGTGCATGGTTCGAATCTTAAGTTAACTATATGCTAGTGAGACTGTCTTAGCCCATAACCTGCTTAAGGTTATGTATGTGTGGACTCCTTTTTGCTGCTGTCAGGCTTCCGAGTTTACTATGGTGTTAAATTATTGTATACTGCTAGAGAATCCTCCACACAACAAATGGCTATTGACTCAAGTATGATGCAATAGAATCTACTAGATTCAGTATGAATAGCTTACCCATAAAAAGTTAATGTTCGAGTAACGGCTTCAGTCCACGTAAGATCCACTGTATATCACGGTCATTACAGATGAGTCCGGTTTCTTTTCAAGCATTGCTTCGTAGTTTAGACTTGATTAGTGATTACCCGACAGTTATTGACGATAAACTAAAAATGATCAACGTGGAGCTCTACTTGAAATTGCAATGTCTCCTTCATTAAATGGAAACTTTGCAATCAAAATTCTGTTGGCCATCAATTTGATGACCATCTGAATGACAGAAAGTACATAAGGTATCGCTCTGATGGCCATCAATTGAGGGGCTGCAGAATCACACACAAAAGGGCACAGGGGAATTGTTTACTATAAAAAATAAGCTGGCTGAAACCCAGTAAAATTGTATGGTAGTTGTGAGCATGTCCTCGAACGTTACGAGAGGCGCTCATGGCACTTTACTCTATAAGCAGGTATAGAGGAGGCCGACAAGCAAAACAGCAGAAATAGTGGTTACAATCAGCGCAGAATGTCTCTGTAAAAGAAAAGAAAGCACCTCAGAAACCAGTTCTAGCGCGGCTGGCGAAAGTTCTCACAAGTTCCTTTAGTCCGTTAAACCTTTTCTCTTCATAATCGGTGGACCAACGAACAAAGGGTTTCTTGAAGACCGAGGTATGCTTTCGAGTCTCGCATACCCGTGCTGAAATAGTCAAAAAGAAGATCTTTCCGCTATCCGGCTGTCACTTTGGAAAGAAGACAGGTAGATTGAAGAGCAGTCTATACCAAGGTTTAAGAGAGAATCTACACTCAGATTGGTTACGAAGGCTTCTAAAAGTCTCTGCTGTAAGTATATCTATTGCAGAAGTTGTGGAGCGTCCTGGTTCTCAGTAGGCTACTTGCATGGATACGAGCGAGGAATCGATCCTCATTTTAGACTGTGCAAAGGAATACGCGATGCTATTCTCGGAGACATAATCGAGGGAAAATAGAAGCTAGATGACTTCCACAAGATTGAAAATTCGTGGCAGGGAACTATCGCTAGAGGAAACAGTGTTCCGTCGCGTGGGTCCGAAGCCACGCGCGCGACCCTATAAAATCAAGAATAAATAAGAAACACAACCGCCACCGCGGGCGGGCAAAAACTTATTCTCCTCTTACGATAAGCGACCCCGAAAGGCTTCGTTTTGCAACTAATGGTATTCTCAGCCCATGTTTCTTCAGCTTTCTCCTCCCGTCGTCCCATTTTTTTATTTATTTGAGTAATATATTCTATGGCGCCGTGTATCTTATTTCATTTTGCATGTGTAGAATATTGAAATCAATGAGTTTCGATAGATAATGAACTACAAAATATATTAAGATTCATACTCAACTATTAAAGATGATTCAGCGAAAAATGCAACCAATGATCAATAAAACATACTACAGTAGGATAGATTAGTTCCTCAGCTCGGCTATGCATATGCCTTTACGTAACCCTGATCAGTATCCTTGCATGGATGAAACGGCGGGAATTAAAAAACTCGCAGGATGCTAGCCAGTAGCAGAGATGTGTAATTATCTAGATGCGACAAGGTCAAAGAACTAGGACTTGATTACTGGCTACTTCTCTGTAGACATCGCGGCTTGTCTGTAGGCTACAAGGACCCAGTCAGCCACAGTAAACCTCCACGTTTCTCCATTTTTTGCCTAAGCATCCACTTTGAACCCCATACTCTTTTCCGCTGCTCGCAAAGGTAACGAAGTGAGTATTTCAAGTAGGCGATGATCATCCCTAGCGTTCGATAAGGATGAAGCAGGGTCGACCGGGTCCATAACTGGGACGAGGGCAAACAAGATTTCGAAAGGCGAAGCTACGGATCAAAGAAGGCTGCGACAGTTTTTAAGTACCCCAGGGAAATCTCCATCCAAATCAATCGCTTGGCCAACTAATTTCGTTTTAGAAGCTTTCTTGATGGTACTTGCCACCCTTTCAGCTCTTCCATGAGACATTGGAACGTACGGAAATACAGTTTTCCAGTTGATTTCACTCTTCTTCATATATTTTTAAATAAAGACAGCCATAAAGCAGCCGGAATTGTAGGATATAATAGTCCAGGGGGACCAAATAGATGTATTATTTCCTTTTCTTTGAACTTCATGACAGTTCCCGATGACGAGTCTGAGGTGGCCTTCGCAAACTAATAAATTGTTAAACGCCCAACGGCGATGAATAATTATTTTTCCCGTTTTATTCGTCGATAACAGACCGGTGAAGTCTAGCAAATATGTCTCAGAAATATTCCTCTATGGAATATTTCGCGCCGTCCGATATGGCGGAAGGGGCTTGAGTTCATGGCATATGTCGCGAATGTTCTCATAGTTATGGATATCTTGGTGTAATTTCAGCAATCAGTAACAGGCCGTGACGAATTCTTGTCGTCTGTTTATCTCAGTTCGCAACATCGCCGTGGAATGAGCGCAATATCACGAGCCTTTTCTCCATAAACGTGAATGAAGCACGTCCTTCTTGTGACCGAAGAACTTTGCTTCTCACATCATGAAATATTTAACCATTCGCTTAATCGAACGGCGCTTATCTTCTTCTTATACATATGTCTTGTTGCAAGGGCTCAAGTGGTATTCTCTCCTCTGCAGGGAAGAAACATATCACAGAGAACAGATCTCCCTCATCGGCTTCAAAAGGTATAGAGAGTCCAACTGGAGCTGTCCAATTCAGGTAGCCGCTCGCTCCATATTTTGTACTATTCTCAACTTCGCGCTCATCTTCTGAAAGAACTTCCATCCACCGAGCCAATATTTAGCGTTATTCATTCTTCTTGAAGGCTTAATGAAAAGCTTGGTGGGCATCTACCAACTTTAACGATTCTTTAACAAAAGATTAACTCGAAACTTCTTTAAAACAAATAAAATGGCGAAAATTTCCCTTTCACCAGCGTCATAACTCTGTTGCGCGGGATTCATCTTTCTTTATACGATTTTTTGTGATATATCTTCCCATTTTGCTTCTTTGTGCAATGAAGGCTCTAAATTCGACTCTTGAAGTCGTCATTTCCGCAATTAAAGTATATTGAAAGTCCTAAAAATCTATTAAAGAGGGCAAAGCAAGACTTTTTTTGAGAGTCCTGGAAGATATGGAAATCGCTTTTCGCTATTCAGAAATCCTGTGTCTAGAAGCTTATGCCTGAAACGCTGGAAAGAAATCTACAAAATATTTGAGGTAGTACCCCCCATTTCCAAAAAACGTTGTCCTACTGTTCTATTCGTATGAAATGTTGCTTTTTAAGGCCTTAATCTCTTCACAGTCGAATTTTACTCCGTTCTTATTGAATTAATTGTAAAGAAGCATAAAAAAGGCCTACTGACCTCGCACTAGGTGATCTTGAGCTTCAGGCTACCATCTCCTACGACTTCGAAGAAGAATAGTAAATTTTTTGATGTGACCATCGACGGCGTTCAGAGCATGATGGCTTTTTTACAAAAAACAAGAGCAAAGTGAATATCCCCTATGATGTATTACATCATCCGCTGGAATGTAGAGGGGGCATTTGTTAGGCCAAATGGCTTCACTTAGGAATCGAAGGTACCGGAACCACTGATGAACGTCTTCATCTCTTTTCAATTCTCACTCGTGCCGATCTATAAATACACAGTGAATAGATCTAGATTAGTGAAGAAGGATATCACCTTTAGAACGTCGATTATTCCTTGTATCTGGGGTAGAGGCCATCGGTCGGCCTTCATTTTGTGGGTTAAAATACAGTAGTCCACAAAGAAGTGGGACATTTTCTCCGTCTTGGTTACAATTACGAAGGGAAAAGACTATGGGGAAGGTGAGGGGTTATGATATCAGCATCTAATATCTTGCCTAATTCCTGACGGATGTCTATTTGTGTGGAGGCGATATTCGACGAGCTTTGTGGTAGACCGGAGTAGTGTCCTTCATTTATAAATAATGTTTCGTTGGACCTGATGCAGAGTGTAGCTCTTCTATGGACAAATGCGACGACTTACGTGTTGTGTAGCGAGCTTTTGATCTCAAACTGTGTTTTCTGTTGCAAAGGACCGAGTAGAACTTTCAGAGATTCTGGCATTTATTATTTATTTTCTTCTTGGATGGTAGCAAGTTTCTCATTGGTAGGCTCTACGTCCTTTTAGTAGGTTTATCTTCGGGAATAATAATGATCAGTTGCTCTTCCAATGAGTCCAGGGACTCTGAAAAAAAGCTCAAATCAGATTTGAAGTTCACGCCGGGGGCCCTAATAACATAGCCTTCGACCAGCCTCTTCAGGGTTCATTTAGAGTCAAGCTCGACGGTACCACTTTATCGGAGCCGATGGGCAGACTCATACAGAGAGCTCCAAAATCCATGTTTAAAAGCATAGCAGATAGCGTAGGGAGGCTGGTGATAATAGTGAACGGAGACCTATCGACAACGTGGAATTCCCATTTGACGGCTTGGCCTCCAAATGTCATTTGGCCTTCAGAACCAAGCCAATGTATGAATAGCTGCCACTATTAGGGGCCTTAATTCCATTCAACATTTAGTTTGATAAGGGGTAGAGCCGACGAAACAAATCGGCTGGCATCATATAGGGCATGAATATAGAATCCGATAACACCAAGATTTCCGTACAGGATTTTTGGAGCCGAAACAGTCACAGTAAACGAGGAAAGGAATTGAAAATGGCTACGACAAAAAAATAAAAATGTTTTCCAAGCCAACAGCACGCAACTGTAGGAAATTCATCAGCATATCTACGAATAAATTGTCCAAATGTTAAAACAAGAATGACGTTTGCAATCTTGGAGAAAGGTTCGAATTTTTCGTTCTAATCTTAGAGCTTATTTGATTCATTTTTCCCGCAGTTCGAGTTTTTCATCAAGTGACAAGTCAGTGTCAGCTGGGTCTTTTCCTGTGACATTTACTCAATCGCCTACTTCCCCATCTTCTTCCTCCACGGCGACTTCTTCACGATTAACTGCCTTTTCCTTCCAGAGGAACAGCACATAGCCTCTTGGTGAACAATGTTTACACAAAAAGGAAAAAAATTATTACAGCGCGGGTCCTTTCCACATTCCATGGCGTTATGACCAACCTGGTTGCATTGGCGAACCAAATTGTTCTTTCTCTAACATAGAGATTATTTGACCACGCTATCTCCCCTAGTATTCTTCAGGAAAAAACATCAGCTTAGACAGATCTTCAACCGGATTTTCAATCATATCTTCGATATTCATCGACAAAAATTTTGACTAACCATAAAGATTACCTGCGAAAAATTCAATAAAGCGAATCAGTGGCCGAATAAACGCGATAAGATTCCGGCGAAAATCGTTCAAAGCCTCGAATATTCCCAACTAAAGTTTTTAAGTCCACTGAATTCGAAGAAAATTCTGAAGCTTTTTTGTGTTGGTAGTCTTCAGTGTGAAGAATTCCGAGCTTAACGAAATTGTTGAACCCTGGATTTTTATAGAGGCGCTCCATTTTCTTCAAAGACAAGGCCTGTCTTCTCCCCTAGGGCCAATTTCTAGAGCTTGGTGGATGACGTCCTCGGACCTTCTTTCTTCACAGAATTTCCGGAAAACTTCTGTTCGACGTCGGGTGTTTTCCGCTATGTAGACGAGCACACCTTTCTACGCAAATGCATAGTAGTAGAAGTCGAATGAGAAGCTAGACAGCTGTGAGAGAGGAGAAAGACCTTTCTAGTCGTCGGAATTGGACGAAATCGCAACATTTTAGAAGAAATAGAAACAGTTTCGCACGTCGCTCGCGCCGTTGAATACTACTGCTCTTGCGGCGGAATTATCTACCATGCGCATTAGTACTATGCTGTCAGTAGCTCTTCGGGAGTAGAGAACGGAAGATGGTTAAGGGCTTGTAGCTCGGAGGTAGGTCTACTTTTTTAGTAAGGGACTGAGCGATCTCGCATCTCGCATATATATAAATCAGGAACCCAGAGTTGTGTGGCCCATGTCTGTGCAAAGAATAAAAGTATCATGGATAAAAAAGAGGTCACGAGACATCATGCAGTACCTAATAATACAATATTTACACTACTAGAATTGAGTGAGATGGCCGATCAAAACAGTCTTTAGCTGACTTGTCTTTGTTTTTATTTCTTCGCTTAAGCTCCCTCTCCCCTAAACCCCGCCATCCCTCGTCCGACGTTCGCGCCCGCTCCCGCAGTCCTGCTGCGGTTGCGTTCTGTCGCGCGACGACGGTGCTTTCACCCTCATCTTCCCTCTTCTCCGGTTTTCCTTTCTTCTTGCTTCTCCCGATCTTCGCCAGATTTTTTTCCACAGCGCTATATTCATGGCTACTTCTTGATTTTTTGTCTATGTGACTTTTTATTGGCTATTCCCTTTCCCGTGATCTCCCGACCCCACAGTTTCTGCCACCATGCCTTCCCGACCTGCTTCTGGCATTCCGACACGTTTTTCCCTAACCCATGCGTCGATATTATCTGGTAAATATGTCTCCATCTTTGATGTGTTCGTCGACCTCTCCGACCCTGCAGCCACAGCTGCATTCTGTTCTGCCGTTCAGAACTCCCAATCGCGACCGCCGCTGGCCCTTTCTCTGCAAAAAAACCCTCAGTTTGTTCGTTCTGCAGATCTGACTCTCTTGCGACCCTTCCTGCCAACTTCTCCTGCCACTGAATCGGACCAATCTCCCAATCCGGCTCCTCTGCCTCCCGCCCAATCCTACCTACGCGCGGCGACCATCCCCAACGGCCCCAAAACCGCTCCGCCGTCTCCCTTTCCTGGGTCGCCAAGGCCTCCAACATGGTGACCTTTCAGCTGTTCGGATCCACCAAGTTTGGGCCGCGTCCGCCGAGCTACTCGCGGCTTTTTGGCGGCAACACCAAGCGAGTTGTCGTCGTTACGTCTCCTCCGGACTTTCCTGTACACGATCCGTCCGCTTTCCGCGAGCCATCAACAAGGTGGTTTCCCGGCTCCTGTTCCATTATTCGCTCCTCTTCCCCTCATTCTTCATGGTGTGCGCTGCCGAGCGGGATTTGGCGTCTTTGCCTCCCGCCTATACCGCCTTCCGAAACTTGGCGAAGACATCGGACTACGACCCTCCCGAACTCGTGTTTTCCGAAATCATGGACATCTCTTCAGACCTGTCTCTGCCCAGCTCCGCGGCGTCCTTCCTGGCCTTCGACAGGAATCGAACGCCTTGGAATCTCGTTCTGCCAGCGGTAGCCGGCCCTGCTTTTGCCCAATCCCTCCGCGAAATGGAATCCGCAGCTTTCCAGACTCTTTCTGCTGATCCCACCTTTGCCCGGGACATACCTCCCGTCGCACCACCTTCGGTTCCCGCTGTTCACTCTAAGCGCCGTCGCGCCCGTCCAAAGGTCGGCGATACGGACGGTTTTACCCTGGTTGCCCGTCGCGGCCCTGGGCCTTCGACCTTTTTCTGTTCCTGGCCCCCCTTCCCCCGCAGGCTGACGCTCGGTTCTCTATCCTTGAATACGTCCCAGTTCCGGAATCAATGACCGTTAATGACCAGTAGTATTGCTTCTGTCCCTCCTACTGCCCTTACTTTCCCTGCTCTTTTCAGGGCTTCGATATCCGTTCTTCCGTACATCCCGCCCAGTTCAAGCAGCGGCCTACGACCTCTATTTTGCCTCTCTGAGCCGTGTCATCGCTGCTTCGTCTGATGCACATCATCATCGTGCCCTTTTCGAACTTGTCGCCGTCCCCAAACTCGTATTTCGACGAAATCATCCTCATGTACATCTCTCGAGCGGCTCTGAAACGGGAAACGTTTGAGTGTTTACTCGTGGAGATATATCCGATGAAACTGCTCCAATCTTGCTGACGGCATTCGTATCGAGTCTTCCTGTCTCTTCCATGACCTATTCATTGAAGCCCTCTCCCTCTTCGGGCCTCTCACCCCCTTGCTACTCATACCGACGCCTCTCCTTCCCCATCTACGCTCCAGCGCAGCCGCCGCTTACTGCACCGTGGCAGTCCTTCCTGCGCCACAGCAGCCTTACTGCACGATACCCCACCTGTTGTGCCCTCGGAAGACAATTCTCCGCAGACTCAAATCCCTTCACCCCACGCCCGCGTCCCCCGTTCAGCCCCTTCCTAACTCTCGTCTTCCCCTGCCGTCAAGTTTTCCGTTTCGGATGTTCGTAGAGCCATCCATAGCCTCGACCCGTCCACCGCCCCTGGATCTGATGGCCTTTCCCCGGTCTTTCTCCGTATGTTGCTTCGACCTGCGGGGGGAGTGCATCCCGCCCGTGACTGTCTTTGTGCTGACCAAGTTTGTTAACATGTGTTCCAACGGCGAACTACCGGACTCGTGCCGGGCCTACTTCTGCGGGGCCGGCTCACAGCCCTCCACAAGCCCAACGGTGGACTTCGCCCTATAGCTGTTGGTCTCCTCCTCCGCCGACTTATTGCCCGCCTCCTCGCTCACAAGGCTTGCTCGACTGCAGCTTCCTATCTCTTGCCTCATCAACTTGGCGTGGGCGTTAAAATGGGGCTGAGGCCATTGTTCACGCCGTCCGTCGCCTGACGCAAAACACCAAGTTCCAGGACCACGTATTGATCCAAGTCGATGCCCACAATGCTTTCAAGCATTTTCGACAACGCATTCTTGATGCCGTTCTGGACTTTGCACCTGGCATCGCGCGATGGGTTCACTACTGCTATGGGGATACCTCTTTTCTCTCATTCGGTTCATTCTCCATACTGCGCCGATGGCACTCAACAGGGGGATCCGTTGGGGGCTCTGCTTTTCGCTCTCGCTCTCCATCCTCTCGTTCTCAAGTTCCAGGAGCAATTCCGGCCCCCGCTCAACGCTTGGTATGCAGACGATGGGAACTTGGTCGTTCCCCGCTCGCAGGCCCTCGGGCTTTGCAATTCTTCCAGAGTCAGGGACAAGCCATCGGGTTCGCACTGAATATGACCAAAACCCACGTCTACGGCCTCTCCTATAATCCTTCTCCCCTCACTCTTCCCTGCCCCTTCTCCACGCCCGATGGCTTTACCGTTCTCGGCTCTCCCATTGGTTCCGATTCCTTCGTCAGCGCCGCATTCGACACCCGTCAAGCTGCAGTCGATCGCATCTTTTCCTGTCTTCAGTCCTTCGATGACGCCCAGATGGCCTACCACTTGCACCGTTTCTGTGCGAGCGCCTGTAAGGTTATTTATCTGCTGCGGACTCTCTCCCCCACCAATCTACGGCTTTGGCCGTCAGCTTCGACCGGAAGCAGCGGGAGGCTTTCGCACAGATTCATGGTCCTTGCACCGACTCCGAATGGGAGCAAGCCTGCCTTCCTATTTCCTACGGTGGTCTCGGCATTCTCTCGCTTCTTCAATCCCTGAGTCCGCTTATGCGGCTTCGATGATTGATGTTTTCAGCCGTTTCTCAGATCTGCTCTCGTTCTCGGGAGACCTACACCTGGAGGAAGTGCCTCGGGCCGATTCTTTATTATCTACCCGTTATCCAGATCTTTCGGCTTCCCTGTCGCCCACTTCTCTGTTTCAGCGATGTCAAACGCCGGTCCCCGGCGAACGGCTCCAGTCTTCTATCTCGTCTGAGCTTCACAGTTTGACGTTATCGGATCTTCCGTCATCCTCTGACCACAGATGTCGCCTCCTTTCCGTCCGTGAGTCGTCCTCCTGTTCCGCTTTCTCAACTTTACCGCACCCTCACCGCGGCACCTATCTGTCCTCGCAAGCCTGGATAGTCGCTGTCTCTCTACGCCTCGGCCGCGCGATTTTCTCTGGTCATGATCGATGTCCGGTATGTGCTCGCCGTTCCAACGACATCGCCCCGTTGCTCGATCCCCTGGGCAAACATGCCCTCACCTGTAAGTACGACGATGGGCAGACTCGTCGCCACAATGTCTTGCGTAACGCTCTCCATCGTTACTGTAAGGAGCTTGGAATTTCTGCCTCTCTTGAACATCTGCTTCCTCCCCTTCCCCCTTCGTCCTCTCCCTCGTCCGCCCTTCGCATAGATCTTTATATCCCTGGTGCATATGGCCTCGACCCGAAGGATATCGCTTTGGATGTCACAGTGGCCCATCCAAGGTCACTTCTCGCGTTTCCCAGTGTGCCCTATCTGGCGCGCAGCTGCCTCAATGGCTGAACGTGCGAAACACACGCACTAAGGTTTAGTCTGCCGCAGGAACAATATACGGCTTCTTCCTGTTGGTATTGATGTGTTCGGTGCCCTTGGGCCGAGGGTGCGACTTTCTTCCGGCGCCTTTCTACGTTCGTTGCTGGTCGAGGCATCACTCCCAACGGGAGCTGCAACTCCTAATCTCGCGCTTTTTGTTCTGCTTGCATGGGTGGGGGAACGTTTGGGTGTTTACTCTTGGAAGATATATCCGATCTATCCATGATTTTCTAGACAAGCACAATCAACTCAAAAAGGGTATACCGACACAAGAATGGGGAAGGAACTACGCTCCCTAAAATGCTACCTTACATGCACGGATTGCAAGCGCGTCAATTTCTTACCAGATGCATTTCCAACTAGTTCCTGTCTCATCCCCCTTCGCATGTTAGTTTCTCTGTAATCCCCCTCAGCATGTTCTCCCACATGCTTTTCCACATCCCGTAAAGATCACACACACACTAAAATTAATGGTAGATCAAAGTACTAAAATTAACATAGATGTAGTCAGAAACAAAGATTCCACCAAAGCTAACAAAATAAAGCAACCAAAGGTCACCGCTTTAGGACTACAGAGGGATTGTTTGGAGTTTTTTTAATGTGCTGTGATGCGCAAATTCGCACACGAAAAAAATCTAGATGAGGACCATAATTGTGTGCAGTATCGGAATTGGGAAGATATTTCTAGTTTTTGAATTTGCAAGATATTTTTAATTGAGATGAGTGTGGCATATTCATCGGTTTTTAGAGGATTATTTACTGGATACCAACCCACATATCTACGACAGTAAATTAACCCCCATTTACGACGGAAAAAAATTATCGGTTGATTTTTTTATTTTAGGACACGCTGTCGTAATAGATGTCAGTACAATTCCAGGTTCTGGGTGATACTACAAGTGACTCTGAAAGGTATATATAATGGGAACATTAATTCCCACCACCGGCCGAGGGGTGCCTGGCATGGGTATGGCACCTAGATATTTACATTGAAGAAATATCTTCTAATAGTCTCTCTGGTTCACACGATTCCCGATAATGCATTATATGGTTATTAGTATGTTTGTTTTAGACTTTTGTGGTAGCCAAAAGTCTATATAAGCCGATTAAACTGCTTCCTTTAGTGGAGATCAAGCAAGTTGGCAGACAACTTCAAGCCCAGTCCCAAATAGTTAGGAAGTTGAGAGTCAACTTCAGACCCAAGAAGCGTTTATTTTACGCTAGTCACTAAGAAAAGGTGGTAGACCCTGCCCCTTCCATATTTGTTTGTAGCGCTTTTAACTGTCTTCCCTATCCACTCGTTTTTGTTCGTTCAACTATACCACGGTAGCACTTTTGTCGCTTGCAACACCTCCTTCTTGGGGTAATTGGTTCTGAGGATCTGTTCCGCTGCCGATTTATCCCTATCATACTGTATAGAAGATGTGTTCGGTTTTATACACGCTGCTAATGTGCCGCTATCCACAGAGATTACAAATTTCCCTAGTTCAGACACTCAGAAATAGTAATTTTTTCTACGAAGTATAACAGTACTTAGTTCGACTGCGCAAATGGGGGAGAATTATTTACGGCGATGGGAATCATTACCAAGAGGCGCCGAGGAGAACAAGATAGAAAATTATCGGAAATACGCCAGTAAATACCCTGACCGTCTTGATTGCCGGGCAGGCCAAAGGTGAAACGGGTAACAAAATTGTTACACTCTTGATGAGTAGGATTATTATGGGGCCAGCAGCGTAGGTAGCAAGGCGCGGAATAATTGAAAGCCTTCGGGCCGAGGGCACCGAAGATTCAGAAGCTTTTTGGAGTAGCAGTATATCGTAGGAACGACAAACTATCCCGAAGTACGAATATTCGGAACGTTTAGCTAGGGCTGCTATGGCGGCTCCGGACTGGTCGACTCGGTAAGGACAAGAGGATGGGCGACAGTAACATCCAAGGCTAGATCGCGGTGATCGAGACCGCTAGCACCTGGAATGTAATTACCGACACGAAACACCGATGGTGAAGAAACAGAGGAGGAACTAGGTATGAGGGTTTCTATCAGTGGATTAGTAGTGCCGAATTACTTTCAAGAGCTGTGCAAGGCATTGCAGAGGACATTCTGAAGGCGATTCTAACCTGCTCCGTGCTTAAAACTAAGAGAATGCTTACTATCGGAGTCTAAAAGCGGGGCCACCCCATTAAAGACCCTCGAAAAGACGGGACAGAGTGTGCCGCCAAGAAAGATAGACATACTGAAACGAATAATTACAGCAACAATCGCGATTAGAGCGTGCGGTACGTGCCGCGGTGAGGATTTTTGGTTTTCGGGCTACCGAGTGACCACCACTCAAGCTTCCCTCCTAGGCTCATTTACTCATGGACATACTATATACTCATGACTTCTAGCAAACCCGGTTGAGGTCTTCAAGCCGTACAGTACATGCCACTAACACCACGAGGGGCTTGTACTAAACGAAAGAGCATCTCGGCCTGAAGTACAAAGCATTCATCTCAGCCCTGAGTGATTCCACTCAGTCGCATTGCTGGAAATTATTACCAAAATTCAACTAGAATATCTGTGGGCCTATCCTATGGGATAAACCCCGATGGTCTGAGTCAATGGTCTATTTCTCTTAGTCCCAAGTGTAACGAAGTAACACACGATTGAGGTACCCATTCACACTTGCAAATTCAACAACTCAACAACTTATAGCTGTATTGATGTCAACTTCAACAAGGATGAGGTAGAGTGTAGAACACAGAACAAGAAGAGTGTTCCCAGGAAAAGAGCAAGCGGGCCAGTTGGCGTCAGATGAAGACTAGAACAGGCGGTAAATTTTCGAAGAGAGCAGTTCAGACGTGTAGTGGATTGGATGCGTTTACAGAAAGCAGGGAGTTACAGTGTTTGGAAAGAGAAGTGCCAGCCAGAACAGAGGAAAGTGTTTAATGTGGGATTGTAAGCTGAGAAGCAGTACACCGGGGAACTTCCAAGACGTAAACCTCGCCGGAAAACACGAGTCAAGCAAGAGATGGTGCGAAAAGGATAGATCACAGAGACAATGTAGGAAGCTTTTGCAATTTCAGAAGCCAGAAGTAAACCAAAGCCGCCTTCGGAGACCGCCCAGGAAGCTCGTTACAGGCCAGCTCAGGGCAAGGGGTGAATTTGAGTGAACATTTCCGCTGATTCCTTTCGAAGCTGACGGCCAAATACATGGATTTTTGTGGAAATAGTGACATATAGCCGGCTTTGCAAGCGCTGGCACAGAAATGAGAGAGGGTATAAGCCATCTAAGTGTTATCGAGGTTCAGCGAGCGGGAAATGAAGTAATAGATATCAACTTGACGGAATGCGAAAAAGTCTTAGAAAGGGGCATCAGAACCAAGTAGGAGGCCCATAATCATAGTAAAATGGGAAGTGGAGTAAAGGAGCGACCGGCTAAGGGCAGAGAGAGCATTTGTAAGTCAATATTTTTTTTGATGAGGTTGAGAGCGAAATCGACATCTGTTCCATGCTTTCGGAAAAAACGGAAGGTAGCGGGAGCAGAAGAGAGAGGCAACTAGATTCCCATCATCTGCTCACCAACGTTCAAGGAAGGACTGAAACACTCCTGAAATGAAAGGACTGACGGGTGAAGGGCGAGGGCGAAAAGTGGATGTCCAAGTGGGTCACCCTGTTCTGGGGGTCTTGATGCAAAGGCACGCCGCAGCTGTCATGTCCAATGCGGCCTGCTTGATGGCTGACCTGGAGGTAGCTTTTTTAGCGAACGTAGGTCTTCCCTAGTATTGTGTGGGTATACCCTTTTTGTGTCGATTGCTGTGGTCTGTAAAACCATGGGATAGATCGGATCGATCGGATATATCTGATATGATACTATTCAGGGCTTTATACAGTACGGCCATATCCAGACTACGGGAACTCTTAGTACAGCTGGCCTAGTTCACAATGCCTCTCATTCCTTCCTCTCTCAGAAGCCAATGCATTGAACATTGCCACTAAACATTTCATGACACCGATAATATAATACATCAGAGAGCGCTACAAACTAGTCTATTACTTTGTTATACAAGAGAGTGAAAGTAAAGGGAGCAGTTGAGTACGCCACCTCAACATTCCTCATCGTACTCAACTTTCTGGGGAAAGTATTCCCATCGTCTCGCGGAACCTGAGTGCTTCGGATGAGAAATTTCGTCAAAGCATCAGCGACTATGAGAGTTGTCTCGACATACTGGATGGGGGTTTCATTTCGCTCATGGTGCCGCAAAAATTATATTTCACGTCTATTTGCTTGGAGTTCTCTCTTATACTCATACGAATTTATGCTCCAAACGGTGCCAGGCACGGGACGCTTGATTCAAACAATACAATGCGCCTTCTTCAGGCAGAACACCCAGTTGTGGTGTCTAAATTCAAAAAAAGCTTCTAGTTGTTTCATAAAAATCACTTCATCTAATTCTCCGTTCAAGAGGCAGAATTGACATCCAGCTGGAGAGCAGCAAGGTCTTCACGAAAAATCACGAAAAGTAAAGAACGAAGGATACTACATGTAAATGGGGGTTAATTTACTGTGGTAGATATGTGGGTTGTATCCAGTAAATTTGTACCAGAGCGTAGATATCGCATCATTGTCAAGCCAATTGCGAAACCGTACGATGCGTCGAAAGCTGTGGATGGCACTCCAATCTACCAGAAGGTGGAAGGGAGGCCAGCCAGCAAACAAGCGGCATTGGAGGTTACTGTCAAAGCGCATGTTGCAAGAGGAGAGAATGTCTCGCTGTAATTAATCCCAAATTGTTGACTGAAACCCTTAGCGAAAAGTAGCGCACGACGACGTGTCAGGATTCCATTTTCATCCGTCTTATTCAGAAAAACCCATTTGTTAACAGCTAGTTTCATTTCAGGCGACGGCGTTACCAGCGTCGACGTGCTATTCTCCTAAATTTCCCTGAACTACCTCAATCACTTCCTTCCACTCTGAGGCACGCTCACTTGAGTTTCCTGTTTGTAAGTCATTGGCATAGTGCTGGCTTGGTTCTGAGACTTAAATTGAGAGATATAGCCGTTGTATCAAAATATCGTGCAGATGGTCGTACTAATAGTCCTTACGTGGTGTAGTTGGGGTAATGAATCAGTTCCTTCACATCCTCATTGTCATCTTGTAAACTAGCTTTCTCTGCATCCTCAACAGCGGTATTTTTTGAATCGGGTAATTCACCGGGGTATTTTTCAGCAATGAAGCATGATGCCTCAAATGAGATGGATTCATTCTGAGGTGCGCACGTATTCACCTGAGTTACACTTGGACCTGGAACGCCACTCTCATAAAACCTGACATCACGGGAGTGAAGACCTCCTAAGTGTCCGAAAGGTACATCTTGTAGCTGTTTCCACGATCGAGCCCAACTAGGTACACAACCCTCACATGAGATTCGAACCTCCCTTTGTGTTTAGCATTGGGAATATGGACATAGGATTTGCCCCGAATTTAGAACGTGAGAATCATTTGGTTGCCCGCCTACCATCACTTCGGAGGGCTTCATTTCAGGATAGTTGCAGGCACTGCTGTACAGAAGATTACGCAGATAGTTTGTAGAATGCATGGCTTCGGTCCAAAGTCGTTGGTATCCAGCAACATGAGCGATTTCCTGCATCAACTTGCGGGCCATGTCCATATTAATGCGATTCAGTCTCTCAACTTTGCCGTTTGATTTGCGAGTATGGTAATATCTTTTCGTGAATGATTCCCTTATCTTTGAGCCAATTATGCAGCTTCCTTGGGTATAGATCGGATATACCTTCCAAGAGTAAAACACCCAAACGTTTCCCTTGGCAAAACCTTTTTCCAGTTATCCTTAAAGAGTCGAAGAACAGAAATATGTTACGCGTTTGCATTGAAGGCGTTCTCAAGTTACATTATCATGTCCTGCAGTGCATTAGCTGTTTCATCTTTCGTGTTTGTAAACAGAAAAAAAGATAATGAGCTGGCTGATAGGGTAAATTGGCGGGGAAGAGATCCTCAGAACCAATTACCCTGAGAAGGAGGTGTTGCGAGCGACAAAAGTGCTACCGTGGTATTTTTGAACGAACAAAAGGGAGTGTATATAGAAGGGAGTTGAGGAAGCTACAAGCAAGTATAAAAGGGGCAGGGTCTACCACCGACGCTCTGCGACTAGCGTAAGAAAAAGTTTTCTTGGGTCTGAAGTTGACTCTCTACTTCCTACTACTCGGGACTTGGCTTGAAGTTGTCTGCCAACTTGCTTGACCTCTCCATGAGGAAGCAGTTTACTCAGCTTATATAGACTTTTGGCTACCCCTAAAGTCCGAACAAAACTACAGAAGATACCAAGAAATACATAAAAACTTTGTGTGGACAGTATACTCTAAGCAAAAGATACTTAAGAAACTAACAATTAATTTGGTCCTCTTATTTCCCATTCTCTAAATCAGATCCAAACAACTCCTCTAAAATATCCATGCTGTCCAAGCAGTCCCCACAATATCTGCGAATGGCTCACAGCTCTCTATTCCCCCCTGGGAGATATCTAGACTACTAAAGATATCTCCATCCGGTTTCATCGTGGGCACAACTTGATCCATACTCTCCATTCCAGGCCCCACCAGTCCAACACTTTCCATGCCCCCTGTTCCCTCATCCTCCTCATCCTCCTCCTCCTCCTCCTCTTCCTCTTCCTCCTCCCCATCCTCCTCCCTATCCTCATTCTCCTCTTCCTCCTCCTCATTCTCTTCTTCCTCCTCGTCTTTCTCCCGAGCCTCGTACACTAGCTCAGGGCTAACCATTTCTCGAAGGACTCCCCGCTCTCCTCCTCGACCTTCCCAGCCTCTCTCCCTTACCTCCCTCGCTCTTCATATATGAAGAGGTGGCGAACGAACTCGATGACTTGCTTCTTTGTTTGCCGCCGAATGTAGTCGTCGGCATCGGTAGGCCGTAGGCGGCTGGACGAAGGCCATTGATGGGACGGGAAGGGCGGTTTTTGGAAATAGGGACAGAGGGGCGAAGGCTGTTCATTTTGATAGACGTTGGGGAATGGGAGGCAATGTAGGGTGTTTTGGTGTGTGGGGGGAGAGGGGTGATGAGTAAAATGAACGGGAGCATTTGGAACTTAGAATAAAGGGGTTTAAATAGGCTCCCGGGGCAGGTTCTATAGATTAGGAATAGGTAAAATAAATCTGCAAGGGGTTTTGCAGTAGTGCATTTGCGCCCTTCTTTTCAAAAAAAAGGCGAATTTGTAGGAGGACGTAAGCTAAAAGGGAAAAGGGACTTGATTCGGGGTCGATTCAGAGGGTTAAATACAGTATAAAAATATCTAGATAAAATGGAAGTAAATTTGGAAATGACGGTGGGGAAGTTAGGGGCGGGATCGTTGTAGGTTGCTGGATTACACGAGGGGAGGACCATTTCCTGTATTACGTGAAGGGAGGACCATTTCCTGTATTACATGTATTACATGAGGGGAGGACCATTTTTTTTGTATTTCACTGGCATCATCATAAAGAGCAATAAAATAGCGAGAGCCACCTAGGGATGAAAAATTTACAGGGCCAATGACCTCTGCATGAGCTAATTTCAATGGGTGAGTGTGGCTGTTTCTGACTGTTTTGCGGTGATCATGGATAGAATTGCTTTCAGAAAGGTATCAAAGAAGTCGAGTCGGATACATTTCTTGATACCGATGCCTTCAATCAAAAGAATATTTTTCAATTATCCCTTGCTAATATGTCCAAGTCCCAGGATCCGAAGGTTTTGCATATCTTGATCCGGCATCTCAGACGTTGCTGCTAGCGCGTTAGGACCGTCAACATTTTAGGGGGATATTTCTACCTCTTTGAGTCCATCTTGACACCCATGCCCCTTTATAAGTACTTCAGAGCTCCCTTATCGGATTACAATGCACAATACTTCTCCACAATCGTCGCTATTGAACGTAGATGTAAACGCGGCTCTACGAAGCTTAGAAAAGGATATTAAATTGCACATCAACTCAGGGACAAATAACGTATCCAACATCTCAACCGGAATTCAGTCATCATCAGAATAAACGTTTCCCTTGACAGCCCCAATTCCATGGACGCCAGTTTGCTTAATATCACCAACAGATAATGATCTATCGATAGATAATACATCGCGTTCTTTAAATAGTTTCATGTTATTGGACATGTGCGCTGTCGCATGACGGCGCAACAGCTTCAGCCGGGGGTTGTAGGCCACTGCCGGTATCAGCTGTTAACGCGTTACCCGGATTGCAAGCTCCCCGAAGCCGATATCACCACGTAGGTAGTAGTTGCTACTTTCTTTGTTCCAATTAATTCTTGTCCTTCTCGGTTAATCCCGGTACCGGACGATCCCAGGTATTTATTGAGGCTACAGAACATGTTAGATGATTACCAATGCAAGAGGCCCGACAGCATGAGATTATCACTCAACGGAGAGATGCATTACTCATCAGTTAGGATGAATTAGATAATCAACAATGTTGCAATGACTCTCGATTAATGAATAAACCACTTAACGCATATCCACACTCGACTCTTTCTCAAAATGGATGGGACTATGTGGGGTAGCCCATGAAGGGGGCTTTCGATTTACCCATGCGTTTGGAGTTAGAACCAACTTGTTAGTTTGCATGAGATCAATTAGGGCAAAGCATGTCTTTCCTTTTGTAAGCCCGTCGGCTGGGTTCTTATTCGTAGGTATCCAGTAAACTTCTGTTACTTATCGGCGTTCATAAGACTGAAGAACCATATTAAGGTCGATTAGAAGCTTTTTACGGATGTTGAATTAATTCGTACCATGCAATCATACAGACTCCGTGAGTCAGTATAAATATGAAGAGGAATATAACGGCCAAACAATTAGTTAATAGTCAGACGTAAAGTAGTAGAGGTATCGAACCCCTGTACCATAGATTAACTCAACAGCAAGCACGCTTCTAGCCACCCTTCGAGCCTTAATGCTAGCGTAGTGAATTATGTTCGCTTTTCCATTGCCATCTATTAAAGTAACGATGTATCCAAGTTGCGAGTACTGATACCTGTTAGTGGCAAAGCTTGCATCCACGAATAAAGCAACTTTGAGAGACTTCACGTCAAGATTGACATTTTTTCAGGCCCTGTTTCGGTTCATCGATACATTGCTGGATGTACTTGTTCAGTTCCTTACATGAAGCCTTGTCTGGTTTAGTGAGTTGTGCAGCTGCAGCAAATCTAAATGAAAAATCAGGCCTGCATACAGCAGCGACATAAGAGCCTCGAGCAAGTTGAGAAATAAACTCTCCTTGGCTTCCTTGACGGATTATTTTCATCAACAGTAGCCATCTTCCGGATATTTCTGGCTGGGACAGGTGGAGACCAGTTCTATCTTTTGATATAATTGCTCCATTAAATCGCACTTGAGAGCCTGTTTTTAAGAATTTAGCATCCTTGCATTTAAACCGATGTGATCCCTCCCTTTCCATGATGATAAATTTCTGAATTGCTGCAGTAAGGGTGTCGTCAGTTTGTAGGCAGCTAATACCGCTCGGACGAGAATCAAATTTTGGGCAGTGGGCCTTCACTATGATACTGTTAGGGAAGAAAAGTAGGCAGGGGTCATGCACTAATGATTTCATGCGGAATTTGTCAGTATGATGCTTATTGTACGTTAAATACCAATGCACACCTGCTCCTGGAACCGCCGTAAAGGGGCTTATTGATTTTCCATAAAACGTTAGGGGGGTTTGAGGCAGGGCGGAGGACGGACGTAGAAACTTCGGTGCATAACGGTAGCTGACTGGTTGTATGTCGGCGAGATGTCCCTTTTGAAAATTGTAGGGATGAATCTATTGCTGCAACTGCCATTAACATCCTCTGTGATGCACGTTGGACTGTCGGGGCGTATGTGAGCAGTCCCTGTTTTGTATAGTTATAAGCTTGCACGACAAGTCTCGACTTTTCATATGCATCTGGGGATCCGGCGTGCTCGGTCTCGTCTACAAACCGACTCCCATAAATTCGACACCCCCTACCATCACTCTCCGGTACAACAGAGAAAAACCCGCTAGATACCAATCCATCAATCTGCTTTTGCCTAGAGTCCCTGTACCTGTCATAGTCCGATGACTGTGTCTTTGCTAGGATGGACATGACGTCTATTATTTCAGTAAAGTCAGTGTCATTTGTAATTGATAGTGTAGAAATGAGCGCACTGGGGCCATTATTGTGGACCAACTGTGTATCTGATCCAGAGGGAGTAGAATGTGGATCAGGTAGTGCAGTACGGTCAGGGACCATGAAACGCTTGACGAAAGAGGAGCGGAACGGAGTTGGCCGCTTGGTAATAGCACAGTACATGTTTCGCCATCAATTCCAAGTAGTGCAAACGGGCCATCCCAGCAATCTTTCTTGGGTTTGTAATTTGTGAGAGCCAATTGGTGCCTCATGAACCCCTGAAACATTCGGACCATTTCGGGTCCGGATGGCCGAGTTGATCTGCCTTTTAGCAAAAATTTAGATACCTGCTCAATAGCCCGTTTAAGAGCCGTGGCTCTTTGATAAACATACTGAGATGGCTGGTCGATGGCTGGTCGGATGGGAATCCAAGGCGAAGAAGAGCACCGTATACCATTAAAGTAGGCACTAGGCCATCGGGACCGATGGAATAGTTTACTGCTGTGACTGCTATTTGTAGGGCAGCTTCGTCGTCAAGATCCGGAGCGGCAGCTTTAGTTACCTTGTATGCCTTTCTTATTGGATCATGGTACCTTTCAACATATGTTAGCGAGTTCGGTGATTCTACTGGAACCTGTTTGGTGTCAATATGTAATAATCCAGATTCCGTTTGGAATGATTTAGACACGAACTGTTTCCAGCGTCGTATATATGACCTCAGGTAGTCCGAGGTACGTGTCAATCCAACAAAGGCGCAGAGCACGCCAGACGGACTCATTGATACATTTTCAAGCCATCTGCATGCTTGATATCTTGTTGATTCATCGACTACATGAAGGACCATTTTCTCTCTATGGTGAATATGTCGACAAATATGTTTTGATTGAAATGTTTCTCATTTCGTAAAGTGAACTTAAACTCCTCGGTCGCTGTGCATATTTCTGACAAGTAGTACATGATCGGACAATTTTGTCCAGAATAATCAATGTATTGGGCTTGATTCTGTCAATATCGGCCCTTCGTAGGAAATTGAAAAGTTTCTTGCACTGGATGGTCAAATTGCCTGTGCAGGCGCTGCAATTCAGTTATAGTGTAGAAGAATTCTGCTATTGTGTTCCATCTTATAAACGCATGTCAAATTCTCTCGACCGGCAATGAAGTTTTGCTTGCCTTATGGATAAGTTTGTCTGCCAAATTGTCATAGTAGATACGCATCCGGTCCATGTCTTGTAGACCGAGTAAAATGGAAGATCCCCATCGACAATGTGCACAATAAAGAACATGACTAATTGATTAAATGGGAATTGATCAAGGCAGTACCTATTGACTGCGCAGAACTCTTCCAAATGTCACATTAGCCTTTCTAGACACGTCAATGTCTTTTTCTATGCCCATATACCTGCAGTATGCCATGTACTGATTCATACCTGCTGTGCTCCCTTTGCACACCCTGAGTCAACCATGATGCCGTAAAATGTGTCTTTGCTGTAGCGTTCAGGCTGATGCATCCGATGTTAGGGCATGTATGGCTTTCGAGTCATGTAAGTGGGCGACAAAGATGAAAATTTTGTAAGGGCTCAATTTTGTCGATATTTTCACCGTTGTTATCATCCTTATCATCAGCTTCCTCCATAGTCATGACGTGGGCTGCAATATCTTCTAGTTCCCTAATTACTCCCTTATCATCATCTGAACTGTCACTAGTATCACGTTCCTCTTTCATGAATACCTCAAGTTTCTTAAAAGCCTTATTCTTTTTAATGCTCAATCCTTTCAGATTTAGAATGATTTGTAGACCAGCAACCCTCACGTTTGCAGACAAAGCACTTCTTCTTTCGCTGCTTGTCGTTTGCCCAGGTCCTATATTTTCTATCCACGACCATTGCTTCAACATTTGTCATTTTTCACTGTAGCAAGCGATGAGTGTAGGTCTGCAATAATGCCTTGCACAGTGTCTGTGGTTTGAAATATGCAAGCTGGCAATCCTCTCGGTCATTAACTGCATTGAGAAGCTTATTCTTCAGTATAGTGTCATTTCTATACTCAGGGGAAGCGAGGCTTGTATGTCATGTAACCTGGTAATTAATATCTCGAGACATTCTGTCTTTGACTTAGTGACATTCTTTGATATTACAGATGTCAGTGATATCGTATTCCATTCTCGTAGAAGTTTTGACACGTTCAGCAGTCTGAAATCGTTCCCTGGTCTTCATAACCAGCTCAGCAAGACTCAAGCCTTTGTTTCTCAAAGCATCGAAGTAAAATTGCCTCGCGCTACCGCAAACATAATAGAGAACGCCTACGGCGGTCCTCCGGAGATAGAGAGATCTGGTCACATCTCTCCTCAAAGATAGAAAACTTTCATCGAAGTTGTCATCAGTGTTTCTACTGTACCTCTCTCCTCGTTACTGTAGGCTTTGAATAGGTTCCCAACATTGCCTTGCCCCGACTTTGTAAGTGTAATGGTACTTTATTCATATCATAGCCGTATGTCCATCAGTGTGAGGTTCACCGCGGGTAGGGTTCACAGTATCGTAGTCGGTCATGCTATTATGCTTGACGGCGGTTGACACTGCTACGGTTCTATCTCGAGTCACGGGCTGTACTGAAATGAATTGTGGTTTGTCAATGTCATCAAGGGGCCATGGGATGTCTTCTTGCACGGTACATACAACGCGTCAGCTATTATTACATTACGACCTTTCTTGACAATAACCTTTTGTTCTCAATAAGTCTCGGAGCTTACGCTTTGTGTGTGTATCTAAGCCAACAAAGTCTGCTAGTGCAAATGACTTAAAATCGTCAGCATAGTACTGAAAGTACATCGTTGCTCCAGCTCTCGCTCTTGTAAAGCTCGATACAGTAGTCAGCGAAATCCTGCTTATCGTCGGCAGTGGCCGCTTCCGCCAGTCCTTTATTGAATCGATCTGACATGTCGTCCTAGGTAGGCTGTGCGTAATAATGCGGGACTGGCCATTGTCGCACGACGGCGCAACAGCTTCAGCCGGGGGGTTGTAGGCCACTGCCGGTATCAGCTGTTAACGCGTTACCCCGGATTGCAAGCTCCCCGAAGCCGATATCACCACGTAGGTAGTAGTTGCTACTTTCTTTGTTCCAATTAATTCTTGTCCTTTTCGGGTTAATCCCGGTACCGGACGATCCAGGTATTTATTGAGGCTACAGAACATGTTAGATGATTACCAAATGCAAGAGGCCCGAGCGACAGCGTGAGATTATCACACAACGGAGAGATGCATTACTCATCAGTTAGGATGAATTAGATAATCAACAATGTTGCAATGACTCTCAATTAATGAATACACCATTAAACGCATATCCACATGCGCAGTTGCGCCAGTATCTGTGCACCAGCGATTTTTGGTATGAAAAAATTTCTCAAGATGTGAAGCTAAAGACGTGTCAATAAGCGTTAAATATCCGTTCACGGCCTTGTTAGAGTCATTTTTCGCATTATATATATGATTCTGGTTGTTTCAAGTGCTCTCTTATCTTTTTAGGGTATTGTGACGTTTCGACTTATTCTCGTGAGAGCGTTTATTTGGCTCGTACTTCGGGCATTGAGATTTATCAAAGCAAACAATTTTCAAATGAACTTGACGACTATATTGATAGCATTTCTTGTCATTTTTTTCGCGAGTTGTCAGTGTACAAAGATTTTTTTAATTGCCATAACGCTCATGCTTCTGGTTACGTGCAATCTCCTTTGCTACGAGCATGCCAATAGCGGCTGACCAATCTTTGTTCATTTCCCGGATCATGTGAGGGACGCTCTCAAAGTCCTCCCTGAGACCTTGAAGCAGTGCTCGAGGCTTCTCATCCGCACCAACTGGTTGCCCAATGACTTCCAGTTTGTTTTCGATATCAGTCAGTCGATTGCCGTATTGCATTACACCTTCATCATGGTGCATCTTGACTGAATGATACCGCTCCAAATAGGAATCTACTGCGGCTCTAGATATAGCGTTGAACCAGGCTTCTAACGTATTCCAAACTTGCGTAAGATCTTCAGGATGAATACCGAAGTATTGCATTCATCGTTTATTGTCAACAGTATATCAGCCGCTGCGCGGCCCGTTAAGATACCCAGGGGAAAGTGGATGAGACCTGTGACAGATACAATATATTAGCGGGGCCTCCCAGGTATAAGAATTCCTGTTTTGAGGTGTTCCTTTAGATATCAAAACGTTTCTAAAAAACTTCTAGGTTCTGCCTTCGAATTTACTCTGAGCATATTCTTCATGGATTAAAAACACCCCCAATTCTCCCATAATTAAGTGAGAACATGAGGAAACCCAACGTTTGTGGGTCTATCTCTCAGCCGTTTCTCAGATCTTCTCTCGTTCTCGGGAGACCTACACCTGGAGTAAGTGCCTCGGGCCGCGATCTCTTTATTATCTACCCGTTATCCAGATCTTTCGGCTTCCCTGTCGCCCACTTCTCAGTTTCAGCGATGTCAAACGCGGTCCCCGGCGAACGGCTCCAGTCTTCTATCTCGTCTGAGCTCCACAGTTTGACGTTTAATCAGATCTTCCGGTCATCCTCTGACCACGACAGATGTCACCTCCTTTCCGTCCGTGAGTCGTCCTCCTGTTCCGCTTTCTCAACTTTACCACACCCTCACCGCGGCACCTATCTGTCCTCGCAAGCCTGGATAGTCGCTGTCTCTCTACGCCTCGGCCGCGCGATTTTCTCTGGTCATGATCGATGTCCGGTATGTGCTCGCTGTTCCAGCAACATCGCCCCGTTGCTCGATCCCCTGGGCAAACATGCCCTCACCTGTAAGTACGAAGATGGGCAGGCTCGTCGCCACAATGTCTTGCGTAACGCTCTCCTTCGTTACTGCAAGGAGCTTGGAATTTATGCCTCTCTTGAACATCTGCTTCCTCCCCTTCCCCCTTCGTCCTCTCCCTCGTCCGCTCTTCGCATAGATCTTTATATCCCTGGTGCATATGGCATCGACCCGAAGGATATCGCTTTAAATGTCACAGTGGCCCATCCAAAGGTCACTTCCCGCGTTTCCCAGTGTGCCTATCTGGCTGCGCAGCTGCATCAATGGCTGAACGTGCGAAACACACGCACTAAGGTTTAGTCTGCCGCACGAACGATATACGGCTTCTTCCTGTTGGTATTGATGTGTTCGGTGCAATTTGGGCCGAGGGTGCGACTTTCTTCCGGCGCCTTTCTACGTTCGCTGCTGGTCGAGGCATACCTCCCCAACGGGAGCTGAAACTCCTAATCACGCACTTTGTGTTCTGCTTGCATGGGTTGCAAGCGCGTCAAGTTCTCACCAGATACATTTCCGATTACTTCCTCTCTCATCCCCCTTCGCATGTTAGTTTCTCTGTAGTCCCCCTCAGCGTTTTCTCCCACATGATTTTTTCACATAACGTAAAGATTACACACACACCTTTCTCAAAGTCTGATGTATTTAATTTTCCGGGTTCTAATTCTTTCGAAAGTGACGCTATCGAAACAGGGCAAGTCACCGTAAACAAGATATTTTCACCTCTTCAAGAATTCTATAACGATCAGTTAGCTCATGTTTTGCACTATTTCTGTGCCGTAAATCGTAAGGTTAACTATCCTCTGGGGACTCTGATAGGGGTAAATTGTCGTGAGGAGAGATACTTAGAACCAACTACCCCAAGAAGGAGGTGTTGCAAGCGACAAAATTGCTACCGTTGTATAGTTGAACGAATAAAAAGGAGTGTATATGGAAGAGAGTTGAGAGGGCTACAATCAAGTATGGAAGGGGCAGAGTTTGCCACCTATGCTCAGTGACTAGCGTAAAGTAAATGCTTCTTGTGTCTGAATTTGACTCTCAACTTCCTAAATATTTGGGACTTGACTTGAAGTTTTCTGCCAAATTGCTTGACCTTTCCATGCGGAAGCAGTTTACTCAGCGCATATAGACTTTTTTCTATCCCTAAAATCCGAACAAAACTACAGAAGGCACCAGGAAATGCATAGAAACAATTTGTGTGGATGATATACTCTAAACAAAAGATACTTAAGAAACTAACAATCAATGAGGTCCTCTCATTCCCATTCTCTAAATCGGATCCGAACAACTTCTCTAAAATATCCATGCTGTCAAAGCAGTCCCACAAATATCTGCGAACGGCTCATAGCTCTTTATACCCTCCCGGGAGATATCTAAACTACTAAAGATATCTCCATCCGGTTCCAGCGTCGGCATCACTTGTTCCATACTCTCCAGTCCAGGCCCTACCAGTCCAACACTTTCCATGCCCCCTGTTCCCTCATCCAACTCGTCCTCGTTCTCGTCATCCTCCTCTTCCGCCTCTTCCGCCTCCTCATCCTCCTCATCATCCCCATACTCCTCGTTACTAACCTCATAGACCAATCTAGGGGCTACTCACTCCTCATAGGTCTCCCCAGCTCCCTCCTCGATGTCCCACTCCCGGCCCTTACCTGCCTACTCCGCCTCATCCTCAATAAAGAGGCGACGCACGAATTAGATGAACTTTTTCTTGGTTTGCCGGCGCAGGTAGTCCTCGCGGTCAGTAGGTCCGAAAGGGAGTAGGGGAATAGAGTTTAGGGGGCGGGGATGGCGAGTTTTGGAAATGACTTTCGATAGGCGTAGATTGGTCATTTTGGTAGGCTTTGGGGAATAGGAGTCAATGTAGGGTGTTTTGGGTGTGTAGGGGAAGAGGTGTGATGAGAAAAATGATCGGGGACGTTTAAAACTTGGAATAACCGGATTTAAATAGGCCCCCGGGGCAGCTTCTTTAGATTAAGAATAGGCAAAATAAATCTGCAAAATAAATCTGTAATGGATTTTGTAGTGGTTCTTTTGTGCCCTTTTTCTCAAAAAGCGAATTTGGAGGAGAAGGATAGCAAATAGGGAAAAAGAACTTGATTCGGGATCGATTCAAAGGGGTAGATATAGTATAAAAATATCTAGATAAAATGGAAGTAAATTTGGAGAGGACCGCGGTAATGATAAGCGAGGCTCAGGGAGAACGAGGAAGGACCGTAACAATAAGCAAATTTGGACAAGGAGAGGTAGTACAGTAAACTAAAGGTCTGTAGATGACGACGACAAAAAAATTCCTTTCCTATCAGCACGTGCCTAACACCCTCTCGATTCACCAATCTACGGTTTTGGTAGCTTTTTCGAACGATTAATCTGTTCAGCTGCTTTAATCTACGTGTAAACCTGCACAAGCTTGCGAGGACGAGAATAATCAGATTTGCAACAATAATATTCTGTTCAAAGTTTTACAAGAATGCTGTAAGAAACCCATAGTTCTGCCCTTTTTGAGCATCCAATGTCTCTGACATCTGATTCGTCCCCTCTCAGAGAGTACCTTCGCATCCCTCCTGCTGACGGATTTGGCACATATTTTTTCGCATTAGATATCAGTGCAGCCCCTCCATCTTCCCCCTCTCGCGTTTACCATTCTGTCTGTGCTGGCGGCGCAACCAGTTCACATCCTGCTCACTCGGAACACACGGATTGAAGCCCTCTCTACCATAAGCACAACCTATCGTTTCTTCCTGTTGGTATTGATATTTCCGGTGCTCTGGTTACTAAGGCCTCCACTTTCTTCAGCCGTTCATTAGCGTTGCCCCAGCGTGGACTCCAAATATTCGTCACTTATTTTTCGTCCTGATTGCGTGGAACGAAAACCGGCCCTGTTCTTAGAACACACATTCGCGATTGCTTATTTATGATACACACACGCAAGTTCTATCTCATCCTTCAATCTATTCTCGTAAAGATTCCACCACTACGGACCTCTCAAAAATGAATAATTCGGTCTATCAACATAATGAAACAACTAATATCATACAAAAATTCTCCATGTAGTAATGTAATAGAAACAACTGCTGCATTTTCAAGTTCTTTTCAAGCAGGTGGCAAATTTGCACATATTATAGTCCAATTAAGACAATAAAGTCAATAATACAAATGGCACCAACTCACCGAGTCTAAATTTCTCCCAGTTGAGTTGGCAGGCAACTTGAAGTCAGTTACAGATAGTTGCAAAGTTAAAAGCAACTTCAGACCTAGGGGTCGCTTCTTTCATGCTGCTCACAGAGCATAGGTGGTATACCCTGCTCCTTCTATACTAACTTGTAGCTCTTTAAACTGTCCTCCATTCCAACCTCTTTTAGTTCGCTCAACTTCACCACAATAGCATGTTTTTTTTGCAGTAACTTCTTGGGGGAATCTATTCTGGGCATTTTTTTGCGACAAATTACTGCTATCATTTGGTAGCTTTGTAGAGAGTAGAATTCCAGGTCGCCAGCATGCCAGGCGGGTGTAGCGAAACAAAGGGCGCTATCCAGGATGGTCCTTGTTGGAAGACCGAACTGTTCAGTTTTTTCAATTAATCTCAGGACCACTTCAGCATTGGCCTCCTCAGTTGCAACTGGTAATTGGCATTCGGAGATATGTTTCACTCATATGAGGAGATTTTTTTTCAGAAGACGTTTCCTGGAACGGACGGGCAAAGTTGATTGACAAGGTTCTGAAAAGACCGGAAACTGGAAAGATTAGAATCGTCCTGTACTTTCGAGTCGGAGTGAATGTTTGACAGTTTTTCCAGCTTTTCAAGAGATTTTAGACGTGATTATGAATAATCTCACGCAAAAATCTTTCTGCAATAAATTGCTTGTTTGTTGGAGATTCTGATGCCCTAAATGACCATGAAAATTCCTCAATATCTTCATTATTTCTTTCAACGGGGCTACTTATCGAAGACCGGTACTGTTTGTGTCGGAATAGTGTACTATCTTACAATGCAAAGTTCTGTCGAGTCTTGCATGCCGAATTCTTTTGTTCAAGATCAACTTCCCTCATTTTTTGTCCATCAAAGAATTTCATTAGTCCCTGCAGATTACTTTCGTACTCGTTACCGTGTGGCACTTGAACCTCGACAATTTTTTCACTTTTATTCATTGGATTCCTCAAACGGGATAGGTAGTCAGCAGGTTGATTATTGCGTCCAAGTCTATTCGAAACTACAAAAAAATACCGTGATAAAATTTCGAGCCATCGAGCCAAGCAGCAATGCACGTATTTCTTTTGAAATGCTGTCTTGAGTGCCTGGTGATCAGTTTTTAAACTGAGTCTTTTGAGGGATAAAAGGTAGACACGAAAATTTTCAACAGGAAGATGACAGCTAATGGTCCTTTCTCGGAGACTGAATATATATATATTTCCACATCATTCAGGTTTCAACATGCGAATTAAATAGGGTTTAGCCTTCGTTTTTCATCTTTTTTGGACAAAATGGCATCCAGAAACCGTTCTGAGGCATCTGTGTACAAAATATTGTCTCTTGAATCCTAGAAACATGAGCATTGGAGGGACACATAACTCATCTTTAGGATAATCTAATGTAGTTTTCATTTCCTTGCTTCACAAATTCTTTCCGTTATTCGTAGATCTGAGATGTAACGGTGCTTCCGTCTTGGCGAAATATTTGACAATTCTCCGATAATATGACGTCAGACCTAGCAAACTTCGAACCTACCTCTTTAAAGCGGGCCTTGGTGCCAACTTAGCTTTCTTATTTATTTTGGAGCAACATAAATTCTTCCTTGATCGACGAGATGACTGAGTAGTTGGATAGATTCTTTCGCGAAGAATCACTTAATCAACTTAATTTTGAGGCTATATGCCGATATCACTTACAACACTGTCTTGACATCCGAAACGTTCTCATTTAAGCTTTTACAGAAAATTACCATATCATCGATATAAACTCTTGCAAATAGAAGTCCGTTCAAGAAATCTTTCATAATTCTTTGAAAAGTAGCTGTTGCATTCATCAGAAAAGAAACATTATCTCAAATATGAAGATAATAGCTTTGCTGATAAAATTCGATTACCCCTTACGATTATCATCCAAATGAATGCACCAATAGCCACTGTAAGGCTTTATTGGTATGATTATTTCCCGTTCTCCAAGTTCTCAAAGAATTCCTCCATATTTGGAATTACAAGTAGATTGGAAATCATTTTTAATTCAATTGTCGTGAGGCGACGCAAAAGCGATGTTTGTATCCTTCTTTAGTACTAAACTAATAAGAAATGGCCACAGAGACTAAAATTGCTGAATAATATTATTTTCCAGTATACTTGTAATATTTTCCCATATAAACTGTCGTAATTCGGGGTTTGAAGTATAGGCCTATGGTGCATTGGCTAGGTATCGAGAAGGTCTAATTAGTCGTTGGAAGGGATACTTGCTTATATTAGATCAGAAATTCTTTTTTTATTACTTCGGAAGTTTGAAATATATCGGAAAAGTGCTTTGGTGCAGGAGCAGGGATTTTTAGCGCTTTTCCTGAAATTCTGCGATCTTGGGCTCTTTTTTCATGATCCGTAATCTACCTATTTATAGAAACTGTTTCGCTGCGCTCATAACTTTATATATGTAAATAGTCATATTAACATATTATATTTGCAAAGTAATTCGCTTTTAACGATCTGAATACTGTCTTTTGATTGTTTTTTTAAAAAGAAACGATTTGGGGCTCAAAAAGGACCTAAAATTCCAGTCTTCGTCTGTTCCAAGCCCGAAAATCATAATAATTCCTGCCATGTTTAGTACTCCTCGATCATATGTTTTCGTTTTCCGAAAGTTTTAATTCGTTAGTGTCTTCTTTTTCATTGCTGGAAGTGAACTTCTCATCCTTGGTTTCTCTTAAATATTTCTAATGTATGCTATGACCGAATTCTAGGGACATATTTACGGTTCTGCTTTTAATTGGAACTGAAACACTTTGGTTGCCAAATTCAATGCAAGGCCCTAGTTTTTACATTGTATGGGTTTTATTCCATCGAATGGCAGATCAAGAATGATACGAAAGTGGATATCAACTTTTAAGTACACAAAGAACACGGAACCTTGTCAACAGTGCATATGGATATCAATACGGTTCCATACGCAACAGGTATTCTTCGCGTAGTTAGAATACTTTAAAGACCTAGATATGTCACCAAACCTTATGAAATAAGATTTGGAACACCAATCGAATCTAAAATGGCTTTGAGTCTCACTTCCAATGCTTTGATTTGTAACAGCTTAAGGCGTTTTGGAGCTGTCGGGTCCGAATGAAGAAAAACTTTTGCCCTCAGCAGATCAATTATAACGTTCTATTGTTTCCAGTTCTTTATTTAGACCCTCTGTGTCTCCTGCAAAAGCTGCCCAACGTTAGTCCAGTTTGGGCCGATGCAAGCTCAACTATCGAATTGCACTTCTTCACATACTCCATTAAGTCCTTCAGAATGTTTTTAAATTTCTTATTCTTTTTCATTCCCTTGGTCGGGGTAATTTTCACTTCTGGAACAACTTGATCATACTTTTTTGTCTGGGCAGGTCCAAGTGTTGGATAATTTCCCGCATTTCATAATATAGCCTACGGTTTTCGAAAATTTTCACATTTATATCTTTATTGTTGTATTTATTTGACTTTTTTCGTCAATGATAGATGCGCTACTAGCATCGGTCAAAAGTGCATCCTTTTTTTGTAAAGTTTCCAGCTCTGGTTCTGATTCTTTCTTAGTGGTGGATAATTTTGCTCACCTGTTGTTATTTGACCAGCAGCGACTTTCATTGTGCCCATAACGACCGCTCTTTCGACAAGGATATTTATATGTGGATATTCTAGACAGTTATTTAAAATAGACTAGTCTTTTGGTAGTAGAAGCAGACCTCGGCTTCCTTGGGGATCCCAGACTGGTTCTTCTTAATGGTAAGAGTAAGGCTCTACAACTGCGAGATTATCGAGTCAAGCTTATGATCGAATCCGCTTTTCAGCGGATCTTTCAAAGTTTTAAGATCGCTCCTGACAGATTTTAACGCCGCTGCACTATTAGACGGCCGTAGATAATTCTTTCCATGATGTACTATATACATCAATGGACGGTGCCCCTTCGATATCTCACTCAGCGACTGAAATATCTCCTGGTTTTTGAAGAATTATACAATGGTTCGCATCATTAAAAGTGTGAGGGTTCTTGATGAGAACGAGTTTGGATAGCCCCTTATGTTCCCTCGCCGCCTTGCTCAGTATTCCGTACTTGACCTGAGGGTTAAACGCAGCCTTTGCATAGAGATCACAAAAGTATACCAGTGAGTTTAACAAATCAAAGTTGAGAGAGGCCTCTATAGCGTAGCAAATCATATAATCTGATTCTATCTCCTTAGTATCTTCTTTCGCACGCCATTTACATACCTCAACGCAGTTACGCGCACTCCTATTAAAGTACCACCCGTAGATAAACTTGGCTTTATGCTTAAGTTTGTCATCAGCATAGGAATAGTCGAAAATACTTGCGGCTTTCTCTTCTTCGCTATTAGGGCGCATCAAACCATTAACAAATTTATAGAGAAACTCGTCAATGTCTTCTCTTTTGCCCCTGCGAACTTTACACAGGCAGCGTTGAGATCCATGGTTACAGAAAATCCCACTATAGTGTGCCTTATTAGATCGAAGCTTTAATTCCGTGGTTGTGACGACCTCCACAAGAGTACCAAATCATAGGGATAGAGCGTCACAAGGAGAAATACTCAGAGCAAATTACCCCAAGAAGAAGGGGTTGCAAGCGACAAATGTGCTACCGTAGTATAGTTGAGAGAACAGAAAAGGTTGGTAAGGACGACAGTTGATAGGACTGCAACTAGTATAAAGAAGCAGGTTTTGCCCCTCATGCTTTGTGATTAACGTCAGAAAAACAATTCTTGATTCTGACGCGTATTCTCAACTTCCTAGGTATTCAGGACTCAACTTGAAGTTGTCTTCCAACTTTCTTCAGTTCTACCGGAGAATTAGGTTTATTCAGTTTATATAGACTTTTTGAACAACCTTTAAGTCTCGAACAAACAAACTACGTACCACCAAATCCACTAAATGGAACTGTGTGAGCGGGACAGACTAACAGCAGATAATATACCCATAAATATCTAGGGTTACTCCTCACAATCATAGTACTCGATACTGGAGCCAAAAAGTTCTCCAGAATATCTCTAATCTCCGATAAAAATCTTAAAAATCTAGTCGAGCGGCGCAGAATGATAGGTAATCACCTTAGACATATCCAGTTTTTCGAATCCCTCCTCACAACATTCAAACTTCTCTTTATCCCCGTCACAGGAGTCAGAAGTAAATATTTATCCCTCACTATATCCTCTGTTCTCCACTTCAGCTCCACCACCATCTTACACTAGTAGCTCCCATCAGTCCACCTATTCCTCATCACCTATCGATCCTCCCACATCAGCCTCAGATTCCTACTCTTCAACCGCTTCTTCTGCCTTCCCTTTCTCTACCTCCCCCTGTGCATCCTCTGCCTCCTGGAAGCAGTTCCGATGGACCCACTCCCGAACGCGCTCCCGGTTCATTCCTCTTCAGTAACTATCATAGTCAGTTGTTCCATTGTACATCAAAGCCAGGGCCTTGAGAGGGCTGCGTGCTCTCGAAGACTTGGCGATGGTGAGGGACAAGCGGATGTTAGTCATGTTGAGGGCAGAAGGGATTAAGCCGACGGGATGATTAATAGCAGTTGTTTTGCTTCAACAAAGTTCATGTCTTACTCAAAGTCGGATGATGTCCTCGAAGAGTTTCACGACTTTAGGCGAAATAAAAAATCAGAGCCAATATTGTAGTTTTGAATTTGCACGCAATCGGAGCAGTGGTAAAAAAATCTACTTGATCAAATATCGGAACTGAATTTGTAGTACGAAGCAGATCGCGAGTCTAAATATTTCCTTTTTGAAAAAGGAGAATCAAAACTATCAGAGCTAGAATGTAAAATAGAATTTTACAGTGATTTTGGATTTTTAGGAGAAACTTCCTATCAGGATTTTGTTTATAATAGAAAAAAAATGGTGTTATATTTGTTTTGAAAATCAAATTTTCTGCATGGAGATGACAGAGGTTCGTGGGTAAGACCGCTTGCCTGCAGAAAGGACCGGGGTTTTAAGAACAACAATCAAATCAAAAATAAAGAAGGCATCAATCCACTCAGTCTAAGATTAATGTCTATTGAAAGTTGAACGAAACAATTTCATACTATCCACTGGTATCTTTCTACCTTTCCATGGACTTCTGTTCATATTTACTAACCTAAAAGCCCGCAAATTATTCTGCAGAACAAAACTTTGCTTCAAAGTCTATCTAATAACTTCTCTTGCCCTAAAAGTTTCCTATTCTATCGAACAGTACCAGGTGCCAATTATGTAGCAAAAACAAGTGTGCCACCACCAATTCAGGACGATCTCCAGTTTGACCTGGTTGCCTGCTCAAATCCATACTTGAAGTGGATCGCAAACACGTGTAAAACATCGAAATTACATCTTATGTAAGTCGCAACGCACAATTACAGGGTAAAATAGCATCAGTGAAAACGATATCTCCTGCTATCTGCGGAGAGAGTTGTTGTAAGCTACTAAAAATCTATAACGTACGTTTATGAAAAAGTTAGAGGATTGATAATGAAAGGGAAGTTTTTGCTCTAGTCACCAACTCGTAAGGGCCAGACATACCATCTTAAGTATTAGAGATCTAATTGAATTTTTTTCGTTCAAAGTTGACCGCGAACTTGCATTCCTCTCCTAACCTAAAACATTTATTCGGCTTCAATAAAATTCGTTTTCAAAAACAAAATCTTGATAAATTACCTAAAACAGCAGTCAAGGCTGGAAAAGACTTCATCTGTCAGCTTCAAATTTGAAAAAAGATACTTGAAATACACCAAACAAATCTTAGCCCCAAAATCACTGTATTATATATATCAGCCGAGCACTTAACTCAAGACATTTTAAATACCCATGTAGTTTCCACATGTAGCCGTGAATAGTTGATGATTGCTTAACCTTCCTTCCACAAATTTAGCTCAACAAACGCCTATTTTGTTCCAGGGTCAGAACCATCTGATCCACCTAGTCGATTCCCTTCTCTACAATGTGACGCGGACTCCTCAGGCTCCTCTTCTCTCCATATCTGACTTGAATTTTCCATCCTCTCATTTCATCTTGTAGACCAGTTTCGGTGCCCCACTCCTCGAAAAACTCCTCTGTCTTACAGTCTTTCTCTTCCAAATCACCTTCCTTCGCAACTTATCCTTCAACTTCTACTTCAGGACAAACTAAACACACAATCAGGCGTTTTTCTGTTTGTCAACAGAGGTATTTCTCTACTTTTTTGAGCTTAAGGAGAACAGGGAAACTACTGTGATGGAGATAGGATTGTAGTATTTATAAATGGGCAAGAAGAGGGAGTCCTGTGAGTTTTGGCTGCCATCTGGGTTAAAATTATACTGAAGTTGCCCTTGGAGTGTCTTGGGTAGATTTAAGCACAAATCAAGCTACTTTTCATAGAGTTAACATGTTCATATTAGTAGGCACACTGAATAAAAATTAGGTCGAATTCTGTTTTGCAAAGAAAATTACAGAAATTTCTTTGATAAAGATACTTTTGTGGTGGGAGTTACACTATGTGTAGAAATCTTGATAAAATTAAAAAATATTTGAGGTTGAGGAAAATAAAAAACTGGAGAGCACAAAAATAATCGCCGTCAATGAGGGAGGTAGTTTACATGAAAAGAAAAATGGAGAAAAAGTATAAGGGAACAGTAATTTATTTGTAAGGAAAATATTACAGTATAGAGAGAAACATCAAAAGAAAAAAGTTTTTCGGATGAAGACGATGCCTTCCGTTTCTCTTCTGAAAATAGCCTCTTCCTTTCGGAAATATAAGATTAAGGTGATTTTTTTGTTTCTTCATAAGGGCTATCGATTCAATCGCCTCGTTTAGTCATTCCCTGACCCATTAGTGCCCTCATGGTGTGCAAAAGCGTTCCTCTCGCGCCACACTGGTTCTCTCCAAAAAAATTCCTCTTTTTCTTCCCTTTAATTTTTCAAAAACAACTATTACCATCATTTTTCTTTTACGAACCAAATCATGGAACAAAAAGTTCCCAATAATCTAAATTTACTATGCATCTCCATCTCCAAAGAGTTCCCCAAAAATCTAAATTTACTGTGCAACTCCATTTCTATTTGGACTTTGCGCATTTTGGCCTTCGTTTTTCAAAAATGAAATCTTCTGACCCGTGATCCGCTTCGTTCTCCAAATTCAGTTGCGATATTTATCGAGCAGATTTTCAGCTATTGCCTTCATTGTATGCAAATTCGAAGCAGCAGCATTGCTTCACATTTTTTTATTTTTTCCAAGGCCATGAAACTTTTCGAAGACGTCGCCCTATTTAGAGTTCGAATTCAAAGTCGTTGAAGAAAACACCTCGCCACAAACCAACCCATGGGCTCCCCCTTTTTTGCCCTTAACATGACTAACCTCCGCCCGTCCTTCAACACCGCCAAGTCATTCCAAGGCCGCCGCCTGCTCAACACACTGGCCCTGATGGCCAATGGACTAACTGATTATGATGAATATTGTATGACAAGGGATCGGGAACGCGTTCGGGAGTTGGTACACCGGCACTGCTTCGTGGAGGCAGAAGAGACAGAGGAGAAGATAGAGGAAGAATAGGCGGAAGAAGAGGATGAAGGGGAGAACTGCATGGACTCGTGGGAGCTACTTATGTACAATGGTAGGGGAACTGCAGTGGAGAACAAAGGGAAGACTGAGGGAGCAATCGTGATCTCTGGCTTTTCTTGCAAGGATGAAGAGAATTATGAAGAGGTGGACGAGGAAGATAGGAGGAGGGAGATATTGAAAGTGCTGGGATGATGACGAGGGACCCGGACAGTATGAAACAGGAGGTTCCGACGCTGGAACCGGATAGGGGTATCTTTAGTGGTTTGGACATCTCTCAGGAGGAAATAGAGAATTTTAAGTGGTTCACGGATATTTATGGGGACTGCTTGGTTGGAATTAATATTTTGGGGGAATTTTTTGGATCCGATATAGAGTACTAAGCCATACTTGCTTGTAGCCCTCTCAACTGTCTTTCTTACGCAGTGTTTTTGTTCGCCAACTATACCAAGGTAGCGCTTTTGTCGCTTGCAACCCTCCTTCTTGGGGTAATTGGTTCTGATTATCTCTTCTCCCAACGATTTACCCCTACCATTTGCCCTCTTATAGAGGGGGTTGCACCAGTGTTGGTCGAGTTGTGAAGTATATTGAAACACTTCGGTGTTATCTATTTGTGTAATCAGGGATCTCAACACTGAGCCTATAAATTCCACAGGGGGCAAAATTGAAGACGTTGAGGAGTTTCTTTATACATATGTTAATGTTTTGATGCATGGGAAGAACGGAAAAGAGAAGGCCGCAAGTATCTTCGCCTATCTTTATTGTGACGCAAAGCAAAAAATATAAGTCCAAGTTTGTCGACGGGTGGTCTCTTAATGTGAATGGGCGTAGCCTCGGTGAGGTATGTGAGTGGCTTGTGAATGAGTATGCCAAGGATGTAGAACCAGATGATATGATTCGTACCACCATAGAAGCCCGGCTCAACTTCGACGATTTGTTAAGCTCATAGTTATACTTTTGCGATCTCTATGAAACGTCTGGGTTCAATGGTAAAGCCAAGTACGTAATGCTGCATAGGGCGGCGATAGTGATAATCTGCTCGCTCATTTCTCCTAATCAAGTGCCCTCAAACTTTTAATGAGCTGAAGGATACCATAGTAAAATTTGTCAAAAATTCGGAGACGTTTCAGTCACTGGGTGAGGTACCGAGGAAAACCCATACATCGGTGTCTATCGTACATGCTGAAAAGAATTATCAAAAGCCGGCTACTAGTGCAACTGCATCAGAATCTGTCAGGAGCGATATCATAAACTTGGAAGATAGGTTGGAAACTCGATTCGATAATCGACTTGGCATGATAACCTCGCAGTTGAAAAACCTTACTCTTACCATTGAGAAGAATCATAGTAGAATTTATCAAAAACTCGGAGACTTCTCAGTCGTTGAGTAAGGGACGGAGGGAAACTCGTACATAGATATCTGTCGTACATACTAGAAAGAATTATCAAAGACCAGCTACTACTGCAGCGGCATTAGAAACTGTCGAAAGCGATGTCAAAAACTTGTAAGAATGGCTACAAACATGATTCGATAATCTAATTGACATGATAAACTCGCAGTTGGAGAGCCGTCCTTTTACCATCAAGAAGAACCAGCCTGAGAGCTCGAAGGCCGCAAAAATCTGCTCCGACTGCCAAACGCCTGGGAATTTTGCAATAATGTGTCCTGATAATCCACATAGAAAACAAAGTTGGGGAAAGTGCAGTCTAGATGGGTATAGTAAAAATAAGTGCTGGTCCAAAGAAAACGAAAGAGAAAATTCATCGGACGCGAGGTTGCAGGATGCTGTTAATGTATTCATCGCTGAAAAAATAAGTCAAGCCAATGTGAGAAAGAGGGTTGGAGAGGGGGGAATTTACCAAAAAACCTTGTTTACATTATGGAATGATTGAATACATCCCAGCACCTGTACATCCCCGGACGAAGAGGTTTCCTCAAGCTATTCGAGAAGTGAAACTCAAACTGGCTCAGAAATGTAAAAGATTAAGAAATTCAAGAATATCCTGAAGGGAGTACTAGAGAATGAGAAGAATTATAATTAGTTCTCCGAGCTTATATGGGCCCCTATCGGATTGAAGTGTGGTCAAATATTGCGTGCGACGCAGAAAATGCGATAAATGAACTAAAACATTAAGAGGACTAATAAATCCGCTCAGGGTAAGAAGTTGTTTCTTCAATCGGCCCCTACAGCACCAAGACGTCTTAATCTGATACCAGTCGAGGTATTTGGAATGAAAACCTAAGCCTTTTTTGATTGTATTTCTGTTAAAAATCTCATTTTGGAAAGTTAGGTGACAGGTTTAGGTCTCGAAATTATTCCAATGACGTTAAGAATAAATGTTCCGATTGGAACTATATCAAAATGCATGGGCACTGTTGACAAGGTTTTCGTGTTCTTTGGGGACTATAAAGTTGATTCAGACTTTTTTCATGCTTGATCTACCTCTACATGCAGTCATTGGTTGCTCTACCATGTAAAGACTAGGGGCATGCATTGACTTGCGCAACCAAGGAGTTTCAGTTCATATTGACGGCAGAACCGTTAAGATGCCCCCGGACGTCGACAGAAGCACACGTCCGGAAAATTTAAGAAAAAAAGCTACAGTGAAGATTTCATTTCTAGCTGTGAAAGCGATGATTTCGAACCAACCTAAACTTTTTGAAATTGAAAAGGGTATGCTCGTGAAATACTGCACATGGCATGGGATGATTATGATTCTGGGTTTGCAATAGATGACGAATAAAATTCTAGGGAAGATTTTAGATCTGATTTTGTTTTCTTTTGCGATAATATCGAATCAAAGGACAAAATTCATAGTAGCAACATTCATAGTATGAAAGGCGAAAACATTTGCAAAGAAAATAAAAATATATCGAACTCCATATATGAGGGTAATCGCACGCTGGAAGAGGTCCTTCAAAAAAGGGAGAGTAAGAATCAAGAAGAAGAAGAGCGTAGGGTCACTGAAATTCAAGAAAAGTACAGCACCTTCCCGCACGTGTGTCAAAAATTCCGATAAATTAACATCTTCCGAAGTAATTGCATAAAGCGTTTCAGATCTAATACAAGCAGGTGCACCGGTCACTGAAAAATTTGAACTTACCAATATCCAGCCGATTAACCATAGTTGTAGACTTTCACCTCCAAAAAATGACGACATTATCTAAGAAAATGTTACAAATATGCTAGAAAATGATATTATTGGGCCAGTTTTATCCCATAGTCATTTTCAGTTGTGGTAGCACCACAAAAGCATGGAAGACTTCGCTTTTGGTTAGACTACCGATAATTAAGCCCAAGCATCATACCCGATCGATTTTCGATTCCAAGTATGAAGTAAATACTAGAGAAATTGAACAACGGGAGATACTTCATATCAATTGACCGTAACACTGGCTATTGGCATATTACGTTTGATGAAAAATGCAAGGAAAAAACGACCTTTACCAGCAAAGTCGGTACCTTCAGATTCGAAGTGATGCATTTCGGTCTCATGAATGCACAAGCTACATTCTAGAGAATGATGACCGCTGTTTTGAAGGGACTTCCATTTGCAAGTTTTTTATTGACAATGTAGTAATGTTCTAAAGAAATTTGGATTAGCACATACCGCATGTGAAGAAAGTGGTGCATAGGGTATTGGCATAACGCTTGAAGACTTAGTTGAGCGAATGCTTTTTTGTGAAAAAATATATCCAAATAAATGGTCATATTGTCGACCAAGAGGGAGTTAAAGTTGATCCAAAAAAACGAAAAAAGTCAAGTTGGCGCCAAGGCTCGCTTCAAAGACAGAATTTCGAAGCTTCTCGGGACTGGCCTCATATTATCGAAGATTTATCAAAGCTTTCACGAAGATGGCAGCATTGTTACATGCCTGGACTACGCAGAGCGTAAAGTTTTCCTGGAGTAAAGAAATGCGAACTGCATTTCAGGAGCTGAAAGATAGGCCACGTGTTGCCCCAGTGCTAATGTATGCAGTGAAATAACCGGCCCAGTTCCGTGACAAGAGACTTGTAGATCCTGCGTATTGTTCATAGTGTTCTCTGATGAGCCCTTCTTCTTTCAATTCTCCAAACCTTCCAAATGTAAGGTAGTAGATGTAGTGTGCGAACTTTTCTGGCAAAGAGTTCAGAAACGGGTATCTGAAGAAGAAAAACGCTCGCAAAATAAAATCCAGGTCCTCACCAGTAAGGCATGTCCAGTGAATGCTTTGGAAGTACGTGAAAATACTAACCGAAAGGAAATTACCTCGGTTTCTCGAGTTTCCTCCGTTATTTCGCGATTTCAACGTCTAATTGGTAGTCGTACAATAATTAAGGATGCACAGGTTCCCCTTGGGAGACTAGATCGTCTTTGAGATGTTCTTCTCGGTGATCTTCTTCGTTGCTCTCGACGCCTTGCCCTCTTCGATGATCCGCCCCGATCACTAGATGGTCCTGCTCTTATCATCATGACGGTCTCAGGAAAATCTCTATCCTCAGCTGAGCTCGCGTCACCTGGCGAAGAAACGTAAGGTTCTCATAGGGCACAAGGGACCAGTCGATATAAAATATCAGTAGGTAAGGCGTAACCTCTCAGTTGCAAATCTTGGTTGTTTTTTGAATACATAAATGGGGCGGAAAATGTTCAGGTGCGTTTGCGAAAAGTCTCGATAGCTACTATTTCCATACCTTCCTAAAGAGTAATGATACACTACCTCCACAAATCTGGGCCTGCATTCGTGAATTTTTCCGTTTTGGAATGAAAATAAATTCTTATTAATAGTTGGGAAATCTTCTTCAGGAGCGATGGGCCGTTCAACGTACGAAAAGTAGGCATGTGTCAATTTAGAAATGGATGATTACGTGGAGCTCGTAGTAGTCCCGCGTGATCGAGATGATCCATTACAGGCCCTTTTTCCTCCCATAGGAATCATTTCTATAGTTAAAGATGAGTATGCCCCGTGGTTACGCATATTACTGTGTGAGAAGGAATTCTTCAGGCCTCTGATGGTAAGGGAACAGACGAAGTGCATGGATGGTCTTCCGTGATCTCTTCCCTGAGCTTGAACAGAGCTTATAATGCGGGTGTTTTTTCCTCCGTGACGACACAAGGGTTCGAGTACTTTGTTTGGAAGTCAGGCCACTTGATAACCTGCTGCATGGATTTCCCATGGAGAACAAGAAATCTATAAACCGACAGAAAAGGTTTGGACTGGAGGCTCTGTACCCTCCTTTCTTGTCTGTATTAACGCGTGGTGTGATTTCCACCCCTCTGGAGCCAGTCGTTCCACTTCGCTACTCTATTCTTCGTTAATACTATTTTCTATATATCTCTCTAGCATTTTCCGGAGCCCTCCTGTACATTAACTCAAATGGTAAGCGTCCAATTCTACCTCTTCTTCGACGATAGCCGCACAACACTTTTGGTAAGGCATCTTCTCACTGGATTTCATTCTCCAACATAGTTTTCGATATTCGTTTGATGGTTCCAACCATCCTCTCCGCTTTCCCGTTTGAGATAGGAGCGTATGAAAGAGCGTATTCAACTGAATCCCTTTTCTTTTCCAAAAAACGAAGCAGTGAAGTTGCAGTAAAACAAAGGTCTTTATCCGAGATGATCTTTTTTGGAAGACCAAACGGTTCAATTATTTCTTTTTCGATGAATCTCAGGACCACCTCAGTATTTGACTACTCAACTGCAACTGCTACTGGCCATTTAGTAAGATGTTACACCCCTATAAGGAGATATTTGTTTCCGGAAGATGATTCCTTGAATGGACAAGCAATAGTAGATTGAGAAGGTTTCAAAAAGACCGGAAAACTGGAAAGCCTAGAGGTGTCTTATACTTTTGTATTGGAGTGCATTTTTGACAGTTTTCGCAGCTTTTCACGAATTTATAGACTTCCTTATGGATTACGGCCTACCAAAATCTTCTGCAATGAATCATTTGGTTGTTTTGAGATCTCAATGCCGTAACTCGTCATGAAAAGGCCATCAAGATCTTCATTCTTTCTTTCGAAAGGGCCGCAAGTCGAGTAAGGCTCAAGTGTGTCGAGAGAGTTCCCATTCTACAAAGTGAAAGCCATTTGATTCCTTCGTATCACATTTCTGTATTCAGGATCTTCTATTCTCATTTATAGTCCATCAAGTAATTTTTTAAGTCCGTTAATATTAGCTTCGTACTCATCATCGCTCGGCATTTGCACCTTGGCAACTCCTACGACGTCCTCGGAAGCTTTTTCATTTGGACTTATTGGATCCCTCAAGGGGTAGGTAATCCGCTTGCTGATTATTGCGTCCGGGTCTAGACAGAATTTCGAACCTATTTTTGCAAAAATGTTTAGCCATTGAGCCAAGCGGTGATGTACATCTTTCTTTCGGAATGCCGTCTTGAGTGCCTGGTCATCAGTTATCAAGACAAAGGTTTCAAGTGATAAAAGGTATACGCAAACTTTTTCAGTGCGAAGAGGACAGCTATTGCTTCTTTCTCGCACACTGAGTATCTCTCTTCCGCATCATTCAGAGGGGACATGCGAATTGAACAGATGAGTCTTCAGTTTTCATCTTTTTGGACAAAACGACACCCAAAGACCGTTCTGAGGCATCTGTTTCCACAACAAATGGCCCTTGAAATTTGGATCCAAAAAGCACTGGGGGACACATAGCTTATCTTTAAGCTCTTCAAATGCAGTTTGTGTTTGTTTGTTCCAGTAACACTTTCCGTTTCGTAGTACTGGCATGGAAAGGTGCAGCTGTCTTGGCGAAATATTTGATAAATCTTCGGTAATATGTGGCAAGTCTCAGGAAGCATCAAAATTCCGTCCTTGAATAGGGCCCTGGTGACTACTTATTTTTTTCGTTTTCTCTGGATTTACATTAATTTCCTCTGATAGACGTTATGACATAGTAGTTGGATAGGAGTTTTCACAAAGAAGAATTTGCTCAACTTAATTTTCAGGCTGTACAAAGATTATCCTCTTCACCACTTTCTTGACATGCGGTATGTGCTTATAGAAGTTCTTTGAGAATATTAAAACATCATCGTATAAACTCTTGCAAATAGAAGTCCTTTCAAAACTCGTTCATCATTCTTTGGAATGTAGGTGGTGCATTCATGAGACTAAAAGGCATCACTTCGAACCTGAAGTTACCGGATGTGCTGGTAAAAGTTGCTTTTTGCTTTTATTTTTCATCCTACGGAATCTGCCAATAGCCAGATTAAGGGTCAATTTTGATAGGACTCTCCTCCTTCGGGTCCTCGAGGATTTCCACCATGGTTGGAATCGGAAATGAATCGGGTATCGTTCTTGGAATCAATTGTCGGTAAGCGACGCAAAAGCGAAGTTTTCATCCTTCTCTGGTGTAAACACAACTGGAAATGACCATAGGGATGAAAATGGCTGAATAATACCATGTTCAGCGTACATGAAACATTCATTGAGAAATATTGGACATACTTTGGCTATTGAAATTTTGGCCTGTACTAAATTGCTTGATTATCGATAAGTTCTAATTAGTAATTGACCGGAACACTTGATTGTCTTATATTTGAGAGGATCCATGCAATCACTTCGAAAGATGTGAACATGTCCAATATTTTCGTTGAGGCGGGAGTGGAAAGGAGCTGTGATTTTTCTTGTATTTCTGCCATCTTGCGCTCTTCTTCTTCTTGATCCTTACCCTCCATATTTTGAAGGGCCTCTTCCGGCAATATCGTATCTTCAGATGTGGCAATTGGCATATTTTTATTCTCTTTGCAAATGTAGTCTTCTTTCATCCTATGAATTCCGTCCTTTGAGTCCATATTATCGCAAAAGAAAACATAATCTGGTCTCAAATTTACCCTAGAATTCCCTTCGTCACCTGTTTCAAATCCGGATACATAATCATTCCATGCCATGTTCTTTATCCTCGAGCGTACCCTTTCCCACTTCTGAAAATGTTAGTTGGTCCGGTCCGGAATCTTCGCTGTTAAAGCTAAAACTGAAATATTTACTGTTTTTTCTGTTAAATCTTCCAGTTGTATGCTTTGGTCCAAGTCCAAGGGTATTTTCACGACTCTGCCGTCAATATGAACTGAGACTCTTTAGTTGTCAATAACAATACATGCCCCTAGTCTTTCGTGGTAGAGCAACCAATGTTTGCATCGAGAGGGAGCTCAGACATGCCTGAAAAGTCTACATCAACTTTAGACCCAAAAAAACACCGAAACCTTGTCAACAGTGCCCATGCATTTTGATACGGTTCCATTTGCAGAATGTGTTCTTCGAATAGTTGGAATAATTCGAGACCTAGATCTGTCACAGAAACATCTGAAATGACGTTTGAATAACACCCGAATCGGAAAGAGCTTGTATTTTCATTCTCAATAAATTGATCGTTATCAGTTTTACGGCGTCTTGGTGCTGTCGACGCTGGTTGAAGAAACAATTTCCTCCTAGCGTACCTATTAGACCTATATATTTTTTGAGTTCTTTTCTCGCATCCTCGGCGTCGCTCTCAGAAATTTACCATTTTTTATTTCAGCTAGAGCCGATGCGAGCTCAGCTACCAAATTTTACTTCTTCACATAATCTAGTACGTCCTTCGCGGTACTCTAAAAATTCTTATTCTTTTTCGTTTTCTTGGCCGGAGCTATTTTCACTCCTGGAAACAACTTGGTCAGACATTTTCGTCCGAAGAGCTACAGGTGCTGGAATATGCTCCAACATTCCATAATACAGCCTGGGCTTTTTCGATAAAAGTTGTCCCTTCTCCATCCCTTTGTGTCACATTGACTTGACTGAATTTCTTCAGCTATGGATACCGCCATCCGCAAACCTTCTATCCTTTCTGATTTGTTAAACATTATCACATCTGGTCCTAATTCGCTCCCCGCCTCCGATATATTTACTCTTCTGTTGTCATTAGACCAGCAGTTACTTTCATGATGCCCATATTGACCGCAATTTCCACAACTATTTTTTATATGGATTATTAGGACACCTATTTGCAAATGATTCAGTCTCTTGGCAGTAAGAACAGGCTTCTGCGGTCTTCGGGGCCCCATGCTGGGTTCTTCTAAATGGTAAGAGTATAGATCTCCAACTACGAGGGGATCATGTCAAGGCGATTATCGAGTCGGGTTTGGAACCTTTCCTCCAAGTTTTTGACAAAGTTCTGGACAAATTGTAATGCCGTTGCACTATTTTCCATCCTTTTATAATTCTTTTCAGGATATAAGATAGACATCGATGTACGGTTTTTTCCATCGGTACCTCACTCAGTGACTGAATGTGTCTGATTTATTGACAAATTCTACTATGGTACCCTTCAGGTCATTAAAAGTGTGAGGGCCCTTGATGAGGAGGAAATCAGAGAGCTGCTTATCCCTCATCGCGTCTTACTCGGCATTTCGTACTAGGCTTTACCGTCGAACCCAGTCTTTCATAGGATCAGACAAGTATACCAATGGCCTTAACAAGTCGTCGAAGTTGAGCCGGGCCTCAATGGCGGAACGAATCATCTCATCGAGTTCTACCTCCTTAGCATACTCTTTCACAAGCACTCACATACTTCCCAAAGTTACGCCCATTCCCGTTAGGAGACCACCCATCGATAACCCGGCCTTATATCTGTGCTTTGCGTCACCATGAGATGGGCAAAGATACTTGCGGCCTTCTCTACATCGCTCTTCTCACACATTAAAACATTAACATATCTGTAGAGAAATCATCATTGCCTCCTGTGAACGTTTTACGAGCAGCGTTGAGATCCGTGATTACAGAAAAGAAATCCCCCCGAAGTATTCTCTAATACTGCTTAACTCGAATAAACTCGGGTGACCCCCTCACAAGATACCAAATGATATGAGTAAATCGTTGGGAGAAGAGATACTCAGAACCAATTACCCAAGAAGGAGGTGTTGCAAGCGACAAAAGTTCTACTGGGTATAGTTGACCGAACAAAAAGAAGTGTATAAGGAAGCCAGAAGAGAGGGCTTAAAGCAAGTATGGAATGGACTGGGTGTACCACTGATGCTCTGGGAGCAACTTAGGAAAAATATTTCTTGGGTCTGAAGTTGACTCTCAACTACTACTCGCGACTTGACTTGAAGTTATCTACCAACTTGCTTGACCTCCACAAAAGGAAGCAGTTTTTCCGCCTTACATAAACTTTTGGCTACCCTAAGGTCTCAAAAAACATAGCAATAACAATATAAACATTGAAGGAAATCTTGTGAACCAGGGAGACTATTAGAAGATATTTCCTCAAGGTAAATATCTAGATGCCATACCCATGCTCGCCACCTATCGGCCAGGACTGGGAACTAATTTGGCCATTATATAGACCTTTTAGAGACACTCTCAATATAATCCAGAACCTGGAACTGTACTGACATCTATTATGACAGCGTGTCATAACATAGAAAATCAACCCATGAACTTGCCACGCTCATCCAAATTAAAATCATCTTGCAAATTCTCATGCTGTAAAATATCTTGGAAATTCCAATACTATATCAGAATTTGGTCCTGTTCTAGATTTTTTTCGGGTGCAAATTGAGCGCGCACCACAATTTATTGAAGTTTCATTGAGGTAGCCCTGAAGCAAATCTGAGAAATCTTCCTTGAGATACTCGAATGTCACCCAAGCGTTTTCTTCCACGCTGAAACCTTTTCATTTGACATGGAGTTCCACAATATCATTTCTGCGGCAATATTTCTGAAACTACCGCGCAACTAATAGGTCGTTCGCTTGATACGCTAGGTGATTGCGAACATCTTCGCTCACCTCGTAATCGTAATTGCGGAAAAACTTGACACGCTACCTGTGAACTTCAATCTTCTTTTGGGTAACCAAATTCTCGACATCAAAGAGGAAATCTGCCCTTCATGAAACTACACGATAAGGTCCTTCTGACCGCAACGACTGCGTTCGGCCCTTTTCGCGATCGTAGATCCCAAGTAAACGAAATAACCTTCAGAAATGATGACAGATCGTATATTTTTATTGCGGTTGTGAGCGAAAATAGAACATTTGTGTGTACATAAAGCACTGACAGCAACAGATTTATGTAAGGCTTCATGGGCCTAAATTAGCTCCTCTATCTTCATCAAATAACGGAAACGTACCTCCGTAATACTTGATACCTTAAAGCGTTTCTTCAATTTCTGATTTATGTTGAGAAGCGGAAAGTCCTGCGGTAGGCCAGCTGATACCGCCAAATCACAACTGTATTCCATCTTTAAAAGTGGAGAGTTGTTCAGGATGGATTGCAAAATTGGTAACACGGAAGGCCAAAATCGCACTGAGAGTTGACACCGGACAGTTTTGCGCAAAAACATCTTATCAGCTCGCCGCATACTTGTTACACGGTCCTGTTTGCGCACAGGCTATACGCTGGGTTAAGTGATGGTTGACCTCAGAAGCTTCCGGAAGTGACTTCAAAACTCATTCTTGGAATGGGACGCCTGATCTGAAACCCAGTTCCGAATGAACCGAAAAGTGGAAACCAACGCATGGGCGCATCAGCAGTTGTAACTGCGTCAGTGTTTTCTGTGGCAATGAACCTGAAATAGCCGCTAAAATAATTTTTGGGGATGAGCACGTAACAGAATCCACCTTGGACCAGCATCCTGTAGGAGTAGTCTAAGTGAATGAGATAATTAGATCTGGACCCATTCACTGTCTTACTGAGCGGCTTGGTGATGAATCCACCAGTAAAAGTGCAAAAACAATGGATGCAGGAGTGTAGGAAACCCTGAACGTCTTTCGTTATGGCTTCCCAGTGAAAATGAATTCGGATCGTGGTAAGATTAGTCTCCAACGCTCCGTATCCACCAATATCGGTGTGTGCGGCAAACGTGATACGGAACTTCAGGGAAGCATCATATTGAGGTATACAGAAGATCTCCAGGTCATCCTTAATGATGCCGTCCTTGTGCTGAAACCTTTTTCCTGGCATATTCTTCGACTTGCACTGTGCGTTCACGTCGTCCACCAGGTTCGGCCAATCGATTCTACTATCCGGATCAGCTGAGGTCGGCGGCAATATGAAATCCTTAATGCCCACCTTACCTTCGGGTGATACTTGGCGCCTTGTTTCAACTACCCATCGTTTAAGAATGTCAGCCCAACCATTAGGTTTACCTTACACATGCTCCATGACGTAATGTAACGGGCTGAGCTTGATAGCCCAACGCATCAGCCTGCTTGCTGAATGTATGACAGGATATACCCGGGTTATTCCCATATGGGCCAAGCAAGTATCTCAGGTTGGCAAGGTCCACCAAAATGGACACCTTGCTAACAGTTATGAGGTAGTACAACATGCAGATTGCTTCCACTAACAAAAATCATTCTTTCTCTGGAACACTCAAGTTCACCAACGCAACCGTGAATGTGCCCAAGAGGAATCAAAAATGCTTTTGCTCCTGCTCTTCGACTGTATTGCGCTTCTGAGAGTCCGAAAATGGGTCCGGATGACTGCCCAGTGAGTTTGGGATGCATCCGTGAACAAGCAAATAGTGTGATCTTCTTCGGGGTAAGCGATTTTTTGCGGAAGCGGATAGGTGTTGCTTGATTGGCGTGAACGCCTCATCGTACTCACTGCCTCAAGAGTGGCTAACGCAAATCTTTGACACTGCTTTCTTGGTACACTTTCCAAGCTTGCTTACAGGTTTTTTAAGTGAATGACTGAAACGATGCTTTGACTTGAGCATACACCAGAGTAGAAGTGCGCATATAGTTTGTAGCGCAGAGCAATTACTGCAACTCATGTCCATACGATGGGGTCTTCACGTTGAGAAGAGCATTAAAAAGACCTGGGTCGAGTTAAATCCCGTCGCGGGGTAGAATTCGGCACAGAATTGGCTTGGTGCAAGAAAAAATGTGTCCCAGCCAAACCTGGCATGAAAAAAGAGAATATCTGAACAGCGGTTTTTCCAATGGGTTGCTTTCTTTCTCAACGCATTCTTGCTCTGGAGCAAACCTAAAAAACGTCCTAGAGTGGAAGACCATAATGTTGGATAAAACCTAGCTCGAGTAAATTAGTAGAGAGATCACCGAAAGCGTCGGTAGTTTCGGTTCGCTAACCGTAAATCTGAATATTACTGGGATCAACAGAGGGAGTACAGGGGAAAAGAAAGGACGGCACAACCCATGGTGGAGCGTAACTCGTCCCAGGCGCGCGACAGAGCAATAAACAGTGGGATCGACCGAAAATCGGAGCGACTAGAGGGAAAACTATGCATGAACGACGGTTAACCGAGGACAATTCATCCTTAAGGATTTTCCCAAGTAAAGCTGCCTTACTTTTATTGGTAGTAATTGGGGTCAGCTATTGCATGATATAAATGCCGACCCCGGCGGTTTGGGCCCCATATAATTATCTATAGTAAGCTAATAAATATATAACTAGTTACAGTTAGCTAAACTACACAGTGAACTATAGTAGTTATTTATCACCAGCAATGCGGATTACACATAGCCAAGTCCCATTCTCATACCCAAGAACGGTCATTACACTCTGTCATTTCCGCAGTAATACTGCAACAATAAGCTGTATGGCATCTTGTATACAACTCCATGCTTCATTATGGTTTCGTTTCACGTGACACTCGCGCTACGAACAACACGACTGCAGTTTTATGTGGGAGTAGCAACAGGTAATCGGACTAATTTGGGACGCCTCTAGGCTCTCGTGATTCTTCAGAATATGTTAGCTTCGTTTGCAGACATTTCTGATTTCTTTGAGCATTCCCAAAAAAAATTAATACAGCAGTATAAATAGTGTCAATCTGCCCAAGTTCACTTAGCGATTACTCCTGTCCTCCATTTCGATCAATTTCTGTCGTTTCTCGTGGCATCAAGAAGTTAAGGAGCAAAAGAAATTTCACCGCTATATTCTGGCAAATGCCCTAAGAAGGAAGATCCTTTTCTACGCAATTTGGTTTCAGCACGGTGATTGAAAATTGTCGCACGCAAGAACTATGTCTAAGACTATATTAGCTTCTGTCTTAGACATCGCGGTGTAGTAATACAGATAACATAGGCTCTACGGTATTTTAAAACTTCATTATTCAATCTTAAAGCAACCCTAAGCACTAAGTTCAAAAGAGGGAGCTTCTACTGGATTTATCCTAGGTACAATACTATCGATGAAACATCCCTCACCTCCTTTTATGAAGGTTACACTACATGGATTCTCTATACAGCGTTCCAGCTGCGTCCATGTGTGTTCAGGAACGGTCAAAGGAACCTAACTCAGCGACTCTTCCAGTCCAGGTTCTGATGATCATGAATGTTGATAGGGGTAAATCGGCGGGGGAAGAGATCTTCAGAACCAATTACCCTGAGAAGGAGGTGTTGCGAGCGACAAAAGTGCTACCGTGGTATTGTTGAACGAACAAAGGGAGTGTATATAGAAGGGAGTTGAGGAAGCTACAAGCAAGTATAAAAGGGGCAGGGTCTACCACCGACGCTCTGCGACTAGCGTAAGAAAAAGTTTTCTTGGGTCTGAAGTTGACTCTCAACTTCCTACTACTCGGGACTTGGCTTGAAGTTGTCTGCCAACTTGCTTGGTCTCTCCATGAGGAAGCAGTTTACTCAGCTTATATAGACTTTTGGCTACCCCTAAAGTCCGAACAAAACTACAGAAGATTCCAAGAAATGCATAAAAATACTTTGTGTGGACAATATACTCTAAGCAAAAGATACTTAAGAAACTAACAATTAATTTGGTCCTCTTATTTCCCATTCTCTAAATCAGATCCAAACAACTCCTCTAAAATATCCATGCTGTCCAAGCAGTCCCCACAAATATCTGCGAATGGCCCACAGCTCTCTATTTCCCCCTGGGAGATATCTAGACTACTAAAGATATCTCCATCCGGTTCCATCTTGGGCACAACTTGATCCATACTCTCTATTCCAGGCCCCACCAGTCCAACACTTTCCATGCCCCCTGTTCCCTCATCCTCCTCCTCCTCCTCCTCCTCCCCATCCTCCCTCCTCTTCTCCTCCTCATCCTCTTCCTCCTCCCCATCCTCCTCATCCTCTTCCTCCTCTTCCTCCTCTTCTCCTCTTTCTCCTCCTCATCCTCTTCCTCCTCTTCCTCCTCCTCTTCTTCCTCCTCCTCTTCCTCCTCCTCCTCCTCTTCCTCCCCATCCTCTTCCTCCTCCCCATCCTCTTCCTCCTCTTCCTCCTCCTCATCCTCTTCCTCCTCCTCCTCCTCCTCCTCCTCCTCCTGAGCCTCGTTACACTAGCTCAGGGGCTAACCATTCCTCGAAGGACTCCCCGCTCTCCTCCTCGAATTTCTCAGCCTCTCCCGGACTTACCTCCCTCGCCTCTTCTTTTATGAAGAGGCGGCGAACGAACTCGATGATTTGCTTCTTTGTTTGCCGCCGGATGTAGTCGTCGGCATCGGTTGGCCCGTAGGCGGCGAGACGAAGGCCATTGATGGAACGGGAAGGGCGGTTTTTGGAAATAGGGACAGAGGGGCGAAGGTTGTTCATTGTGATAGAAGTTGGGAAAGGGAGGCAATGTAGGGTGTTTTGGGTGTGTGGGGGGAGAGGGGTGATGAGTAAAATGATCGGGGCATTTGGAACTTAGAATAAAGGGGTTTAAATAGGCTCCCTGGGCAGGTTCTATAGATTAGGAATAGGTAAAATAAATCTGCAAGGGATTTTGCAGTAGTGCATTTGCGCCCTTCTTCTCAAAAAAGGCAAATTTGGAGGAGAAGGTAAGCTAAAAGGGAAAAGGGACTTGATTCGGGGTCGATTCAGAGGGTTAAATACAGTATAAAAATATCTAGATAAAATGGAAGTAAATTTGGAAATGACGGTGGGGGAAGTTAGGGGCGGGATCGTTGTAGGTTGCTGGATTACACGAGGGGAGGACCATTTCCTATATTACGTGAAGGGAGGACCATTTCCTATATTACGTGAAGGGAGGACCATTTTTTGTATTACAGATGTAATCAGAACTCCTTATGGAGGATCTTGCCTGGCGAAATCCCTGTAGGCTGTCCGTCGTCAAAGTAAAGAAGGCTGGGTGTAGGTACGTATTTTGGTATAGATATGGAAGTTTCTTCTCCGTACTTAATGACCAGAAGTGTGCTTCTAGGGAGGAGAAGATGTTGACGATTGTATCCTACATTCGAAAATGAGAGCTTTATTTTTCTTAGAGGGCCCTGAATGAAAGAGATTATGATTTATGAGGGTTTCACTGAAAGATATTACATTCAGCTGCGCCCCATATATTAGTGAAACCGTCATAAATCAAACATTTCTTTAGCTCATAGTGCCATAATTACTCATGATGACGCCAAAATAGAGGAAATGGTAGGTGATTTATTTCTTTGCTACACTGACAGTGGAGACATGGTTGGTTAGGTCACTCTTGAAAGTTATGTTAGATCTACCGGTAGTCAAGCATACTTTTAAGGAACGAAGAGGCACAACTTCCCTCCTTACGGCTGTATGCACAGAGAGATGAAACACAGATATGCACTAGGAACGAGATGGAGGGGGCGTTCATACAAAACAGGCGTATTTTTGGCCGTAAATCATGCTGAACTGGTCGAAAAGGTTGCCACAGTGTGTCTTAGTATCTAAACGTTGTTCGTTCGGTAAAGGAAAATGAGCAGTGTTGCGAACAAGATAAGCCTCTTGCACTTGATTTTAAAACACAAGGAAATATTTTACTCGCTCTAAAGTACGAAAGTGAGCACAGAATATTCAAAGATCAATTACAGAGGCAGAAGACAGGTGGCTTCAAACGTAATTCACAGAAATATGCAGGTTCAACAAGCATGATCCTGAGTACCATATTGTAACAAACTCTGAAAAATTAGGTTTGAATATTGGAAAACTGAGACATTCACTTAGAGATTTAATTGGGCCTGTTCAACAGAAAAAAACCGACAAGGGCTTGAAAAATGCATACTACAGCGAAGGGGACGGAAGGAAATTTCCCGCTTGAAATTTCGACAAGCTGAGAAATCAACGGGTTTAAAAATCCCAGAGTGAGTGATTTTTTGACAATAGGTGACGACGACAGCGACAAATGTTCGAAGTGAAAGATGTTCAGTAACACCAGTAGCAAAGTTACAGATAATAAACCTTGCTTTCTATGACGACGATAGCACTGATTGAGTGCGGCTGGGCATGCTGAGCATTGCTGAGCCTGATCGAGGAGGATGACCTTCCTTACATGCCTTACCCAGATCCCTTCAACGTGTGGTGGGGGATAGGAATGACAAATTCGTAAGACCTGCTTGAGCTCTATGCCTCAGCACCTGAGCTTCGCATGCCCCGACCACCGAGCGAAGTGAAACAAATATTGAAAAATACCAGTCGTAAAGGTTGAAAGAGTGAGGAAGCGGGTATAAAGGTAGTGCATAGGATGGCAAAAGTCTGCTTGTCTCGGGGCGCGACATATTACAGATGCAACATGCTTGGCCCAAAACGCATAAATAAACTGCAGATGAAGCCAAGTCCTCGCTCCTGCTGTCGTTCATCCAGTGCAGGCTGCACCAGAGGCCACTTATTCGTCAATTAGATTCTACATCGTCGCAGACTGCGATTCAAGCGAGTGGAAGTCTAACGGTACCAACTTCCATCCCAATTTTGATCTTCTTGGGAGGTTACCACCAGAGATGGCTACTACTTTGCTGGCAAGCTCCCTGTTTTTTAGTTTTCCGCTGCATTGACAACGGCGCACGCCTTGTGCGCTCAAATGGGAATGAAATCCTCTTCGAATTATTCTGTTACTGTGATGTCGTACGCGACCGCGAGAGACGGTTAGGTGTTGATGTTTTCTGACCTCGGGTGCTCTGTGATTTCAAACAGGCCACATATTCAGTCTGGAAAGTAAGGATTTGGCTAAATTGTGATTGCTGATATGCTACGTTGATCACTTGTCAGCCAAATACCCTCACCCGTCTTAGATCCAAGTGGTCAACACGCGTTGACCTGCAAATACGAAGACGGAATGAGTCGTCGTCACCACATCCTCCGCAACGTTCTTGCCCGCTACTGCAAGGAAGTTGGGATCGTCGCCCTCGTCGAACATCCGCTCCTCCACCAGGTTCCCGACTCATCTGGGCATTAGGAGTCCCCCCGTGCTACGAATGGATTTTTACATACCCGCTGCCTACGGGCTTCACAGTACCGATATAGCCGTCGACGTTACTGTGGCCCACCCCTCCGCACGCCGCCACATTTCGCCAAGTACGGTTACTGCCGGCGCCGCCGCGACACTCGCAGAGCGCGAGAAACATCGTCATTACGGCACTTACTGCAACCGAAACGATATCCTCCTCTCCCCCGTCGGGATTGATATCTATGGCGCCTTGGGCGACGACGGTAAGGCTTTTTTCCGCCGCCTTGCTTCCTTCGCTGCTTCCCGTCGCGGTTCCTCCCCTCAACAGGAGCTCCGCGACTTCGTTACCCGTTTTGCATTTAGTCTCCAAATAATGCAGGCGCGACAAGTTTCTACCCGCCGCACCCATCCGTAGTTAATTTATAAATACCCTCCGCACGCCTCTGTGCGACATTGTACGACAAATAAAGATCTACCACCACGTTGCACTCCACGAATGATAGCTTTTTTGCCATTTTCTTCCCAAGTCATTCAAATTGATTGAATGGCCGACGTATTTTAGAAATTTTCTAGAAATAATTTTTTCGCTGTGCCAACGAAAAACCTGCGTTCATAATGAAAGCTTAGGGGGCAGCCTCGGAGCCATTACCGGGACAGAAGGTGCCGTTCATCGACCATTTGAAGTACCTTCGCTACAAACTCCCAGCACTCTACTGGCTGAGGCCTAATCCCTCATTTCCACTGGTATCATCGCTAGGTTGGAACTCGCTGAGTGGGAGGAACCAACCCAACCTTTCCTGAACGCTAAGGAAGGCAGCTTAAATATTCTTTCATAATCCGAACTGTTCGATTATAGTTTCGTGACTAAGCGAAAATGATAGCTTCGCTCAAACCGAACAGTCGGTCAACCCTTTAAGGCAAGAGGGATATATTTTCTGTGAAATCTTGGTTGTATCAATTATGTGCCCATCTTGCTCTGTTCCAGACTGTCAACCCACAAGTACTTGCAAATGACGTCTGTATGTCGCATTCACAGTCTTGTTTGGTGTATTCTGCAGGTGATTGGTGGAACATCGAAGGTAAAAGTGACCAAATACCTTGAAAATATCAAAAATATGACGAACTTTTGAGAACTGAGTCCATCTGTAGTGATATATTCAGGTGCAGCAAGGATAAGATCAAGACGGTAAACCAGAAGGCTTATTGCGCTTCTTATGTGGCTGATTTCTACAATGCGATAAAAAAGATCCCGGATACGACGGATTGTTAGAAAATTGACCGTTATAGTGAAGGTTTGAAGTACTATATTCGTATTTAAGTCATGAAGATTCGTATGGAAAGTCTGGAGAGCGCATTGAAGGGTACTATAGAGGGGAAATTTGGGGTGTTTTTAATGCATGAAAAATATGGTCAGCTGTTCTCTGAGGGATGTCGTGATGGTTCAGGCTTACAATGTAAAGAAATGATACTATAGAGGGTGTAAGTTCTTATTTTTGGGCTTTAATATTCTTTAATATATGAGTATAATTATCTGCGGGAGCCTCTGGAGGTTTGGAACTACCTTAACGTAGACAGGGAACTTGAAGAATCAGAACAAGAAGAGAAAAGAGGACTTGAGGAACAATGCTTGTTTCCGTTGACGTAGGATTGGCTGCAGTCCATTTTTATACTATTATTACAGGAAGAGTGGAAAATAGAGATGATTAAATAATTTTTCGATCGAAGAGTTGTTTGAAACTTTTCCCGAATAGAAGGGGAAAATGGAAAATGCAGAGTCTAACAAAAAAAAAATTGCGCTAAATTTGGACCTCTCGTGAGAAATGATGTGAGATGAACGCCAGTAGAGCGTCATTGTAGTTACTAGGTTAGAGAACTACGACTTGAAAATCCAGTTTTTAATATTGCGAAACCCATCAAAGCGGTGCACTACAAGGTACGTTTCTGAGACTCTCATTAAATTTAGTGGACAATGAATGTGCCTGGCTGTATTTTTTAAAAAGTTTTAGCCTCAATAACATGCAGCGATTAATTGATTGCGGATGGACACTGTACAGTGCAAAAAATATTTCAATTTACAATTCGCAAAATTGGCCACGGCGAGAGACCCACCAGGCCTAGTCCCTCTGGGACTAGCTCGAATCGTGCCAAACGGCCCCATTTGGCCCGAAACATACAAAAGTATATACCTGTGGCATCCATGCACACCGCATTACACACCAGCGTTTCCACAAGTTCTGGCGTAAACAAATGTAAATGTCTAAGTTTAGAGAGCTATTTTACTTCTTATACTCCTGTCCTGTGAAAGTAGTACGGTATTGAAACAATTGTGAAAAAAGACCCAATTTATCCAAAACACGCTACGCTCTGAATCTACAAGCGTCCTCCAAGTATGTTTGCCATTAGGAACTGTTCATAAAGGAGGCCTCTTAGTCTGGTACAGAGTGCAGTACCATGAGTTTGTACGAACGATAAATTTACTTCCAAGGTACCTTCGATGTAATTTCCTGGGCGTAATTCCGATAACCATTCTCGACATGACTCCGGTTGCCTCCTCCATCTTACCAAGAAGTAACTTTAAACGCCTTGTGAGGTATACTAAGAAGGGTCTTCAGACTATACCTAAGACACACTTCGAATCTGTACGTTCGTTTTGTATGTACTATCGTTCTTATCGTAGAATCTGTTTGACCTCCAGAAAGCCCAGACGTTATCGGCTTTTTGCCGTTGATAGCACTATCACGCTACAAGAAAACCGGCATTTAATCTGGGTTTGAGCTTGCACCAATGTAAAAACACACAGTTAAAATTTGGCACGCCGTCCAAACATGTCTTCGTGACAATAAGATCTTTCGGGTTGACAATGGGTAGAAGTGCGGAATTGTTATATTTTGCTACCTTCATTGGTTAATGCAGGATCCAAACGGGTTGTTTTAAAGAGCTTTTCGTAGAAAGGCAAGCAGGGTTGTATTCGTGTGCCTACTGTGGCCATTGTGGTCTTTTCGAAAACGAAGTTTCCACTTTTGGCAACTGCATGCGGTAGTTATGTTGTATGGTATCATTGATGAAGCTCTCTGCGTTACGATTCCACGATGCTCTGTGTAGCAATGTGTCTGTTACACCGCTGTGTAATAGAGGCTTGCCCGCTTTTGTAATTCTAGTTCTCTATTACACAGTGGTGTAACAGAGTAATTGCATCGTCTTCAGTGAATTTAAAAGTTTGATTTTCCTTCAATGTTTTTGATTGACGTGGAGCCCTCTGTCATCGTTTTATTTACTTAGTTCCATCCTAGATAGTACAATTCTATAGTTATACCTCCACTTCCTTGTAAGTTCTACTAGGCTAACAAAGTATTGAATTTGTAGAGTAAAGCTAAAGTACTGTCTGTATAAAAAGGGCTAGTCTGGATTCTTGTGGGAGACCAGGTACACTCCATACACCCTTTGTCCCAAACTTTCAGAGACCAACTACCATCGTCTGTAGTGGTCTTTGTAGTAGAATGGCCTTGTCACGTCCACGCACCGGGGGGTTTTAAGAGTGGAGCTTCTTCTGGAGACCAGTTTAGCTAAACTAGACAGCTACAGGAGTGGCAGGGCGAGCGCGACCGTAGGTCGCGCTCGAGCGCCGGTCGCGCTCGAAGGGACTAGGAGGACGCCCTAGGATCCGGAGGCACACTAGTTGGTCTAGCTGTAGAGATTGACTGCATCGCTCGGCTTGCCAGCACTCAACCTGGCAAAAACTAGACAAAACACACCAGACTACTACGGTCTCGGTGGTGCTGGTCAGGGAATCGGTCTGATAGTTCTTTTATCGTTTACTGTCAGGGCTCCTAAGTTCAACGGCCCTAAGTACTATCGGTGCCATTTACTGTAGTCCTGTCAACTAATTATTCCTACAGTAATGAATAAAATAAAGGGAATTTTAAGGGAATAGATGTAATTGCCCTGGACCTAGAGACGTAGCCCTAAATCATAGCAATCACACCTGTCACTACATCTGTGCCCTGCAGAGCACAGCCTGCGGTACTGTAGTAGGACACTACGCGCGCATGAAAGTAAAAGGCCAGATTCCCACATGCCCCACGTCCAGCGTCGAGCGTATCCCACCGCGAAAAACGCGAGGAAAAAGACCAGTGAACCAGTCTTGTTTGTGGTTTGCGCTGCGCTTTTGAATGAGTAGCACTAATTTCTCACCATGGGTGGGAGTTCCGATGGCGTTGGCAACCTGGTACTGTGGGTACCGAACTTGCGTCGCAGGTTAGTGTCATTACGCTGATATCAATCCGGTCGAGGAGATCCTCGACAAGGTTGTGTCGGTATGGGGAGTGGTAAACCCCATCCGGAAAATTTTGCCGTCTCAAGTCTTAATTGGAAATGTTGCTAGTAAGACTGACTCACGCTTCCCTCGTAGTAGCGTAGCTACTAGTCTTCATACCCTTCGTGGGTCGCAGTTGCACGCGAACTGTATTATTAATTCCTTATTGTGCCTTCCGGGTGTAACTTGAATCGGATAAGGTTGACCTAGTGAATTAAAATGTTTGGGGGCGGTTGAGCGAAAAAACCCTTTGTTTACATATCAAATGCCTTAACTGGGGGTTTTCAGTGGTAGAGGATCAACCCTCAATGGCTTTGTCTGGCACGTGCGGCGCAACCGGGAAAAGCCAATGAAATTCAGTAATCGAGGTAAGGGTTTTGCCATGTTACAAGGAATTCCATTGTGTGTCAGTGCACGCATCTCCTGTACAGTGCGGTATTTAACCAGGAGTCCTGATGATTTCAGGTGCATCCATAACCTCTCCAGAGTCACGGTCCGATCAGACATCTCATTGCCATTCGCTTGTCTTTCCTAACTCATCCATCCTCATCGTCCTCCATTCACCTCTTCATCGCCATCTATCATCAGATTCCTTCTATTCTTCTTCGCTATCGGACAGCCTGTCTTGTCGTGGCCGGCCTTCTTTTTGAAGCTGGATCGGCTGCGAGGGCAGATCAACTGCTTAGTTCCGCTCTGGGTATCCCGAGGGCGAGAGTTGCCAACAGAAACTAGCAAGGGCGCTTTGACTCTGACGCCGGCTCGGTTGGTCAGCACCGGATCGAGAGGCTTCCCGCCTGCGCACGCCGACGCGGTCATTACTTCGACCTTAGTTTTGCTGTCGAGGAGAATCTCGATCTTGCTTTTGCGAGGTGTGCCAATGGGGCACCATACGCTACGAGGATTGACTCGTTAAATAGAGATGACCTGGACTGCGATGATTACTTTTTCACGTCCTTGCTGTTTGCGCGGGAGCGCTCCTTGATCCCTGGTCGCACTGGGCTTGCCCTGAATGTTGCCATCGGGGCGATTGCGATTGCTACCCGATCTATGGGGATATGAACGCAAGTTCTGTCACACCCACCGTGCGTTCCTCGGCTACTACAACCGGGAGGCGGAGATCGTAGTCTCAGCGGCGCTGATTGGGAATTATTTCCTATGCCTGTGTGGTTTCACAAATTCGAAGTGCCGTACGGCTTCCTAGCAGAGACTTTCTGCTACATATTTTACCGCAGTCTCGAATTGTCCGGCGGCTTTGACAATGACGGGGATTCCTCGTGGAATATCACCACATCCGAGTGGGATCAGAACTGCGTCTTCGAGTTTGTGTACGAAGCTCGCAGGGGCAAGCTGTGGTACTTGCTTGGCGCTGCAGTGGATGCTGCACGCGAGATGGGAATGGAAGCGGTACTTCCTAATACTCCTGACGCTGATAGTCAGGACTCCAGAGAGTTGCTGGATTTCGTTGACCAGCTCCCCTGGTCGGAGGTTCCTTCTGCTAACCGTATCCTGCCTGCATAGGCTCAGCGCACACTCAGCTCAGTTGCGTATAACCGTTGGGGTCCGTCATTTTTGATTGCCTTGCTCGGAACGGGCGGTCCGGTGGTATCAACATTGTCGGCATGCTCGATGTACTACGGGAGATCATTGATTCTGGGAGAGCTTTTGTGTTCTCCAAGGGCCTCACGTCGACCGCACCTGCGCTTGCAGTTGTAGAGAGAGGGAATTCTCTCATGGATGAGGCCAATGAGGATTACATGCCGGCCGATACTGGGACTGGCGGATAATTGTTATCATGGGAATAGCCCACTTTTTGTAAATGAAAGTCCAGGTTGGCTGCTCCAAACACTGTTGTTAGACATGCTGCTTCTTTTTTTCCTGAGTACTCTGTAGTTGACAGGAAGTTGAGGCGTTTTCCCGGCTCAACTTAGACTGAAAAGTAGCTTGTACATAATAATAGTGAAATACTGTCATGAAATTCCATAACAAGTGAACATTGTTGTCATGTGAGTTCGTGCTCCAACCTGTCCATCATAGGGAGTGAGAATCGTGCTTAACAAGATCTGTACGAGTAATTAGGCTCGTCTTCGTACCATAGTGGTCATCCAAGGGTCTCTTTGGCAATACAACTGACGCGAGAGTTTTGGTACGTACGTCAGCGCATTGTCTTTCAAACAAGGTGTCCCTATCAAATCAAAATTGAGACGGGGCAAGTTTTACCTTGTGTATGAGCCATGGGCTGTACTCACGTTTGTGTTGAATGTTTTTCCCTGTTAAGGAACCCTTGACATTCTTACCCGATTGAGTGGGGGTCAGGGACTTCCTGAACATAGCAGCGCTGGGCGCGGTTACACTCCATATGAGACTCGGAGAATGGCCCTCCCCACCTTCGTCCTCTTTGAGACCCCATTTAGGTCATCATGAGTTGTCTTCCATCTCCTCAAAGAGCGGGGATTAGGGGTTTTTAAGCGTCCCCGACTAAAATTTAAGGCGAAGATTTCCTTGTCCGTTTGTAGTTGGTCTCGGCATCAACTATCAACGACAGAAACAATTACACAGAGCTTCCTGTGCATAGCAACCCCGAGTCAGCTCGTGGAATCGTTCCCGACAAGGTCACTCTGTCAGTGATTGACCTTGGGGGTGAATATTCATCCTAAACTAACTTCAGCGGTGCTGATGACGGTGACAAGCAACGCGCTCGTCCGCTTCCACATGATATGCTAAGGTACATGGTCCATTTTTCCGTGACTGCTCTTCTCCGGCGTATCGTCCGTAATCGGGCAGGGTTCCTGACTTCTTTCCAAAGTGTCCCTTAGAAGGGTCAGTGGCCTGAGTAACTGGGTTGGCCCAGTATTCGTTCGTAGCCGGACCTACTCAAATTCTAAGTTGTGGGGAGGGTTCCGCCCACTCTTTAAGAGCCATTTTTTGATGGCCCGAGTCTTCAGGAGTCCTGGTGGTTCGGTCGGGACGAAGTTTCGCTTGATACGAATGGACGCAGCAGGGTTGATGCTGTTTGGGCCAAGACTGCCTTGGTCTGCATTTCGAGCAGGCTAAGGACTTTCTCAGTGTATACGCAATTGCAATCGTCTTTGGTCGCCACTATGATTCCTAGTCGAAATGAGGAGTTCCTTCGAACTCGCGCTTATTTTTCAGAGTAGGGGAATCCCCTATTTATCATTGTCATCCAAAAATGTCAATCCCACAGCAGGATGCTAGAGCTTGTTCAGGGGACCTCCCCTTTTTTAAACCAGTCTAGGGACTCCTGAGGCATGAAAACTTATCGAGAGAGTTGTGATGCTACCAGCTTCCCTGGTTACTGCTGAAGTTCCGGCGGAATTTCCCGAAAAGCGCAATGGGATAATATATTGGCGAGGAATCAGTTGATGATCTGATACTGGAGTGGTCAAGCATTGCTTGAAAGAATAGCGTACCGGCAATTCTCGGTCACGCGTGTTGTCAACGGAGTGTGTTTAGCCTTCCCGGCGTTCAGTATTTAATCACGGTGCGGCCTAGGGAACTTAGTCATTGTCACAACGGAGATAAACGGCTCTTACCCTCTCTTGCTATTTGTCGAGCCTCGGCTCGACGATACAGTTGGGGATTTCCCTTTCATTCTTGGTGTGACAAGGTATCGCTTACCGGTTGATACGCGACGCGTAGTTCGTCGCTCGTGTTAATAAGGCGTCCTGTCTTTCGTCTTTGTCGGTCATAAGTGACGTGATATTTCACAAAGAGGACCAACTCCGTTGGTCAGATGGTTGTGGGCGGCTCGCGCACCCGTATACTCAGGTTCTCCTGACTTGGTAAGATCCATTGGAGTGTCTAATTTCTTCTTCGTATTGAAACAATTTATTCATTTTTGTGACTCTGTCCGGCTCCTGCCGGAAGTGGCGTAACGGAAGGGAAGGGTTTCAGGACGTCCTGAATGGATAGACTTGTGCAGGAGATGACTCTGCGTAACTCAAATCAGGGAGCCTGAGGATTGCGGTAAAGCGTAAACTCCACTCTCGCTCGGTGAGCAAGGGAAATCTTGCCAATTCTGGCCACCACATTTCGGAGGGTCAACTTGAGGCTTCCAGAGTCAGGGTATCTTGACTTTGACTGAAGAGCGGTCTCCAGTTGGAGTTTCCGTTTGTTCCAAATTATTTTGGAGAACCCTGAGCACACTTCCGCTCTCGAGTATCCGGTAGTGGGATGAGTTCTTTTCCAGTCTTCACTTGACTCGTGAATTCCTGACCAGATATCCTCGCTGGCGGAGTACAACTGTACAGAGGTACAAATTTACGGGTGTCCAAGTTTACTTAGAACAAACTGCCCTGAAAAGTACAGTATGCCTGGTCATTGCTGTACCAAGATTGAGCTTGGCACTTGAAAATTTCAAAACCAACTCTCAAGCCCATAGTTCAGAGTTCATCAACGCAAAGGAGGGAGAGATCCTCGGATACGAGTGCTTCGACCATGTCGTATGTAGTTAAGTAACCCAACTTGTATAAAGTCAAATTCGGATGCCGGTGTTCGACTATAAACACGCAGGGTTGTCCCTGTTAGTAGTACAGTGCAGTGACACAGTATAGAAAAGAGTTGGAGGTGATCTTCCACATTGCAACGTAAGTCGCCATAGTTATAAACCATTATCAGGTAGTCTTGATAACCAGATGTATCTTCTTATAAAGTCACCCCCACCAGGTAGTCCTGTTTGTTTCACCACAGTAGCTATGAATCACAATCTGCACCAGCGAGAGCAGGTCCTCCCCTCCCCGCGTGAAACAAAACGGTACTGGCTAAACGTGACCCAATGGTGGTGTTGCCATGGTTTTTAGCCAAGTATCTCCTTGTTCTTTACCCACCTGGTTGTCACTCAGATGGCGGGTAGTACTGAGGTGGTCTCAGTCGCTTGCGTCGGTGGTAATGCGCCACCGCGCTGAAAGGAATTGAAGACCTGGGTTCCCAGGTATCATCCCTGGGTGAATAGTTCGTCCAGCGGACGCTGGACGAACCCGCTGTGAAGTTCATGATCGACTATCCGATCAAATACGTAGGTACCAAGGTCACCGGGAGCTTCAGTAAGGTCGTCCTGACTTTTTTTGCAGTCTGGGTTCCAGATGCAGGTATGTCTTTAGTAGTCCGAAGTGTCCTCGGTAGTCCATGCCCTTTTGTCCATGCCCTTTTGCACCAAGGCGGGAGGAACGGCGAAGCTTTGCTTCTTTTGTATTGTATTCCTTTTCGGGGGTTTATCCCTCCGATCTAAGCGAAAAACGGTGCTCCTTGTTCTTGTTCGGCGATGGGGTTTGGATCCTCCACCATTGTCGACTCAGGATTACCCTGAGAGGCTCCCTTCTTTTGCTGAAAAGGTGACAGGGTTGCGAATCCCGAGTCAGGAATGGTCTTACTTCCTTGAGTATCGGGTGAACCCGATTGAGTTGCACTCGGCAGTGACCGAGTATGTGATTTCGATATGCGGTCTCGACATACCATATTCCCAATTTCGTCTCGAAGAATAGTAACTGTAGGTGAGGTAGAACTCACAACTGGGTAAGCACCTAACGCTTTTGCTAGGAGCTTGTTCACTGGTAGATTATCAATCTGCTCCTTGCTCGGCGCGTTTGGCTCGTCGCTCTTCGTTCTTTTGCACTGACGAAGACCGAGTCGCCAACTGAGAAGTCCTCTGTGCTGGGTCGTAAGCGTCGATCGTAATCAAACTTTTATGTACGTTGAACTTTGCTCAACGTCTTCTTCAAAGTCGCCAAAAGGGCCTTCAAACGATCTTAGAAGCATCACTCCACTCGGATGGGGTGCATATCTTCGAGCGCGATTGACCTCACTCCCTTCAAGGCGAGTAAGTTGGGGCCCCGGCTGAGCACCAGCTCAAATGTGGTGTTACTGGCTGTCTAGTGCACGGTGGTATTGTAGTTATAGGTAATTTTGGCGCGAAACTGATCCCAGTCCCTTCCATGCTCACTAAAAAAGTGATGCAATGCCGACATGATGTTCCTGTTGAATTTCTTCGTCTGACTATTTATTTGCGGATGATATGCCATCGTCAACAAGTTACACGTGCCCAAGACAGAGCATATTCTCTGGAAGAACTTGCTGACAAACTGGCCTCCGTTGTCAGACAGCAAATGTACGGGACTTCCGTATACGAACACCCATTCTTCACAGAATGCTTTGGTAATCGTCACCGCAGTAACATTCCGCAATGGATCTGCTCGAAAAAGCTTCAAATATCGATCTGTGATTACCAACAGATATCGATAACCCAAGAAAGTTCTTGGCAAGGGATCGCGGATGTTGATTACCACAAAACTCGAGATACATTCCTTCTTGATTTTGGAATAATCCTTCTCGGCTTGACCGAGCGAGCGGCTTCAGTAGCCGATGGAATGACGAGTGCCATCCCGGTACTCTTGATGTAGAAAAAAACCTACATGTTCGTCGCACACGTCGGTGTCGACCGAATAAGGTAGATTAGGTTGAGGTAAACTCAACACCGGCGGCTCGATAAGTGACTGCTTTAGGGAAGTAAACGCTTCAATGTGGTCAGAGTTGCGGATTGCGATGGCACAGGCAAGTATTCCTCTCCCTTCTTGTTCTTTTCCGTCGAGGTTAAACTCGAGTATGGTGTCGGCATCGGCGATGCGTACCCTACTATCTGGCCTTTTGCCAGGTCTCGCGTCTAGGTTGAGAAGTTCGCGATTTTAACCAAGAATGGCTTGCTCGGGTGAATAGAGACTATGCCATTGCTCAGGCTAACCTGAGAATAAAGATATAACCTGGGGTATGTCTCCAATAAGAGATGCCCTTGAAGGAAAGCTTGAACTTCCACAACTGTCTCCGATTCGGGAAGCTGTTCAAATCGGCGGGTAGTCCGCACGAGCTTGTTTCGAAGTACTTCCTCGAAGAACGATTCCGTCTCCACTGGCACGCGACATAACGGAACTGCTGCGGGTTGTTTGTGAATATCCACTGTAGCCTCGCCAGAAATAACCAATTCTAGACGGCGAATGTGGATGAGTTACACGTGCCGGTCGATGAAAGTAGTACCAATAATCACATCGGCACCGAGCTCCTCGACGACTACAAGGGGTTGTTTGACTTTCAAGTCCCAAATGAGTGGCTTCAATGCTACTAATCCCATTGTCTTAAGACGATGGTTTGAAGTAATAGAGAGGTTGACTATATCTTGTTCATGGTTGCCGGTAGCAACAACCTCTTCTGGCAGGCAAGCTTCCTTGACCAAGTTGGTCCTGCACCGGTGTCGAACGCGGTGTTTTATGCTTGAAGCATGTCTTGGGTAACCTCAAGTTCTGCGACAACCTTGTAGCTGTATCGCGATAGGTAGCAACTGTGTATTCACGATACTCCTCCATGGTAATGTGGGAAAGTAGACCGTGAGGTCTAGATAGGATTCCTATCTTCGATGTTCCAGTATCGGGAACTCCCGAAATTTCCCTTATGGGAGGGGGTTCTGCCGGGGGCTTCTTGTTGTGGCGGACCCCTTTTATTTTTCTAACTCCGTCGGAACTTCTGTGTCCGAGAAGGAAACATGGCGTTCTTCCTTCGTAGCAAAGATCGAGGATTCCCTCGATGGTGATTCAGATCTCACCGGGGGTGCCGGCGGATCACGAGCATAAGACGGGCCTTTCCGGTCCGCAGTAAGGAAGCGCGGTGCTCTTCCTACGGCTCGAAGGAAATCCTTCTGTTTTTGAACAAATTCTCGTAGTTGTGCCGAATGACCCTCGCAATATACGGATATGTATCAGGTCTGCCCTGATCTGGACAATGGGGACGGAGATATCCAAGCCGATAGCAGTTAAAACAAATTTTTGAGGGTTGATCCTCATTTTTAACCAAACCCGGCCTCTGATTCTTGATGTTTTGAGACAACGGCGGCCGCGGCGGGCTACTTGCCGGTATCACGACCAACTTAGTGCCATGTTTCTCTGGAAGAATCCGTGAAAGGGCTGACTTGACCTCCGTTGTCGACTCATACAGTCTTGACGTAGCAAAACACTCTTCGGGATGCAGGGCGAAAACTTGATCGCCCTTTGGTCCAGCGGCCTTTCGAAGGTGCTCTTGCGAGGCATTTATCTCTCCGACAGTATCCACGGAAAGAGCTGCTGCTCTCCGGGATGATCTTGGCAGGAATTACTGCTTCTGCACAAGGGAGCGATGTGCGTCCCCTAGTGCTGCGGCCTTCTCGGCGAAGTCCAAAAAAGCCCTGGGGCTGCCCCGAGTCTGAGCGGATTGCCGTGTAACTTGAATCAACGGCTTCAGCTCAGGTGAAGATCCCCTTACGAAGCGAGTAATGATTTCTACCTCAGTTTACACCGCGCGACAGGACCTCGCACCCTTACGCAAGCGACTAAAAACTTCTAGTTCCGTATCATCCTGCTTCTGCGCGAGATTGTCGATCTCTTCGATCACCCTCTCGATCGCACGATCAGTGGCATACATGCACAGGAACACATGCACGGTTCCAGAGTAGGAGACAAACCCTGCACAACCTTCCTCGGCAAGTTCGAAGTTGGCTTTCCTCACCTGAGAGAAAGTGCTACGACTAGATTCTCTCACTTACGCAATAGTTATCGCATATCTTCTTGTACACAGAAAAGAAAGGGATGATTGAGATGGGTTCTGTCCCATCTAGCTCGCACTCACCAAGCAAATGATTGAGTCGTTTTTGATGGTCACCAGTATAGATTAGCACGTCACCAACGATGTTCTGGTCGGTGAGGCGCAGGCGATACCTGCGATAAAAGACGACGCTAGCCAAATTTGGCTCGGCTGGTTGGATCTCTCTGAGACTCTCGTATCTCGGACCTACCCTTGGTTGTCGTTGGATAGTAAGTTTTCGCTCCCCTCGGTCTGCCCATTCCGAGATGTCCTCGGCCTCGGCCTTGCGGGCCTTCTTTTCTGGATGGGTCTGGAACCAGAGACTGACTCGCTCGGCGAATTAACTGCCAACACTCTGCTTCTTCCCAATGCAGCCACAAGAGTGACAGAGGAGTCCGGTGCAAACAGTGCCGTGGTTGCGGACATTGCTAAGATGACTTCTGTTACTCGTTCATTTCGGTACTGGGCTCCGGTTAGATGCCGAAGAACGATCTCTGCGTAGGATAAGCTCCAGTATTTGATCACACAAGTCAGAAACCTTTCGCTTCTTCTTCAAGCTCTTGAGTGAGGTCCTCGAGCTTCTGCTTGAGCGATGAGTCGGCCACCGACTCCGATGAGCCGGCCAACATGAGTAGCATCTGCAACTGCTCGCTGCTTTCTAGAGAGAAAGACCAACTCCTGACGGATAGTCGTACGGAAGGAGTCTTCGTTCTCCTTCGTCTTCTTTTACAGCCCTGAATTGAAGGCGGTCAAACGACCTTCGAGCATTTGCTCGAAATGTGCCATCAACAAGCGAAGCTCGATAGGTAGTGAAACTTGACGAACATCCTCAAATCCAGGTCCGGCCAAGTCTTCGGCCTTTTTTGAAACTGGGAGAATCCCAATAGATTCCTCCGGCATCGCCGGTTTTTGAACAACTAAAACGGGTTCGCCCGTTATCGGTTCCACCAACTGATGTGGTCACAACTTGGGAAGAGGATCAGAAATTCCCTGATTACGCGGTCACGACGCAAGCGACCCCTCTCCATTGTTGGAGTTGTTGACATGAAGAACTCCTCGCAAAGCGAGATCCGAGGATCTTCCCGGCTGTTCGCATCCGAAGCAAGAGGAATCTTGCCGATTTCAGTGGAACAAACCCTGAAACGAAAAAGAAGGTGTTCTTTCTACAAAATTCCACTCAGTGGTTCCTCAGAAAGGAAAACATTTCTAGGTCAGGGGACCACTTGTAGTAAAATGTACTTGTAAAATTTACGCACCAGGTGGGGGTTTTAGAAGCGGAGCTTCTTCGGGAAAGCAGTCTAGCTGAGCTAGATAGCTACAGCAGTAACTTGGCAGAGCGACCGTAGGTCGCGCTCGAAGGGAATAGGAGGACGCCTAGGATCCTCTTGGTGAACCTGGAGTGGAAGACTGGTAGAAAGAAAAAGTAAAAGGACGAAGAAAAGAAAAAAAGAGGAGGAGGGAGATGATTAGTAAGGGTAAGCGATCCTACTCCGGGAACCGCCCGAAACGGTTAACGGGTGGAACTACTAAGGCACTGTGTCTACTACAGACAAAAGTAGCGCCGCCTACTCCGGACACCGCTAGTTAATCTAGCTGTAGTGATCCCGTGCATCGCTAAGCTTACCTGGCACTCAACCAGGCGGAACCTAGACAAACTACACCGAACTACTCCAGTCTCGGTGGTGCTGGCCACGGATTCAGTCTGATGATTCGTTTACCGTTTATTGTCAGGGCTCCTAAGGCCAACAGCCCTAAGTAGTATTGGTGCCACCTACTGTGGCACTGCCAACTAATTATTCCTGCATCAATTACTAAAAAAAAGGGTTAACTAAAGGAATAGATGTAATTGCTTTGGCCTTACACGTGGCCCTAAAATATGGTAATCACAAGTGAAACTACACGTGTGCCCTGGACAGGACCGCCTATCCGTACTGTGGTAAGAAATTATGGGCGCGCGAAAATGAAAGGCCAAGTTCCCATAGTAGTATACTCTAGCCATATTCATGCCGATGAAGCACACTACCATCACAGAACTAAAAATGAAGTGCTTGCGGGTATGTGACAATGATAATGACGTCAGAAATCTACCGTAGAATCAGAGGAACGGAGAAATACGAACTGATTGAAATATTCGGGGTGAGAGGAATGTATAGTTCCCAAAAATCAGAATAATGCAGTACTGATATGATTTCTAGTGCTTTGGACTGCCATCAGATTCGTTAGCTGTAAATTCTATTCGTATTCCATCTAGAATCAGTGGTTTTGCACGCACTACAGGCGGAAAAGGGCTTCTTTACAAGGATCAATACAGATGTAACTATAGTTATTTGGACCTAGAGCTGTGTCTAGAAAAGTCATACAGTCATGATTTAAATCAGGGACGCAATAATTTACACAAATCAGTTATCAAAACTAGAAAGCGGATTATGCATAATGGGTTCTATTGACTGTAGGCGCACAGCGCTGCAGTATATTTTGTACAAATTCTACCACAGATATGGCGTACTGCATGCCGCGTGCCACGTGCAATTCACTACCTAATTTTGCAGTAATTGTTGTGCAGGAGCTCAGCCCAGTGGACGGTCGTAATTGAATTTTTATTGTGGCTCTGTTTTATTCACGTTGTAGTACAGGTGCGCCGCGTGGAGGCGGAACGTAAGCTCCACGGGGAAAAGTGTGTGTTCGGCAGTCACATATATGTAGTGGATTAGTCCGAGCTGGCACAATGGTGCGGATTTTTTTAATCGAATTATACAATGTACATCTGAAGTGGGGAAAGGAAGGGCCTACACTGATGTTGAGCAAGGTCACAGTACGAGGGAAGTACGTACTGTGAATATGGATACAGGTCGGAGGAAAACATCCGGCTAAATTGCATGCTGTGGATTATTTCGAGCTTGCTCGACCGGGACAAATAATATCTCGAGCCAGATAAATAGCCCGTTGCGGCAGCGACAGCCAGGGATAGGAAAAAGAAAATGGGAGAGAAAAAGGCGAATGGGACCTTTCTCCGCTCAACCATTCCTTCCACGCTGAATCGCTGGGTACCTCAGTTTGGACGCTGAAGCCAAATTGGATTTATAGTTAGCATAAGTAAACCCACGACCACACTGACAACACCAATTAGAGTGTAACCGTTGTAAAGGCTCTTCTAGTTTGTGTGATACAGAGCAGTGTACTTTGGACCTACAGGCCCGTTGTATTTATGTTGGTACCAGTATTTCTACGGTAAGATCCTTTTTGTTCGTGTGTCGAATCGAAAGTTGTAGTGAAGTTTCCATGCTCATCACTTCCACGCGCATGCTGTTCAGCCTGATTCCATGCCCTGAAGACTGACCCCCATGCTCGTATACATGGCTACTACGGTCATACCCGCACAAACCCCTGGCTCTTGAGCAGTAAGGGTCGTTTTCATATCAATTACTACCATTATTATAAGCGCAAACTCATCTGTAGAGGTCCCACGAGCTGCTGTCGCCACCATACGATCTACCATGGTCAGTATCTGTACCTTTTCTATAGTCTTCATTCGGTCGAATGAATTTTTGGTCACTATATCCGCCATAAACACTACCAGTAATCCTCGGTACCGAGTGATACCTACCGTCTTCAAACCCTTGTTTGCGACCTCCATATCTGCTATACTCAGTGTTTCTATTTAGTGCATCCCGAAGTAAACCATGTGATTTGCCTGCGTACAAGCTGTTAGATTGGAACCGGCAGAATGGGCATAGATTGCTAAATAGCCATGGGCCATGTCGTATAAGTGAGTGATGAGATCATGTACTGTAATAAACCCCCTCCATATTGAGCCAGTTCTGCGAAGCAGCCAAGGATTGTAGAGCATGATGGGTGTTACATTCATCTTGGGTGAGGCAAAGTGAAATAAAACATCACTCCCCCTTAAGAGAAGAATCGCCCCGATTCTTGAGGTTCTGCTTGTACTTATTCAAAAGTTCTTGTGAATTCTTGAGGTATGATTCGGGAAGTTCTCATGATCTCCGTACCCTTTCCATTTGACAAGGAATTTATTTTTTCCACGTTCTTTTTTATGAGCGAGTATAGACTCAACTTCGTATTCCTCATGTCCATCTTGAAATTGGAGTGGCGGTGGTGGAATTTGTCGGTTGAATTCATCTTCAAAGAACGGTTTCAAGAGGCTAGCGTGGAACGCATTATGTATTCCTCTGTCGATCATCGGTTGAGATAACTGCAGACGGTAAGTTACACCGTTAATGTCCTCTGTTATTTCAAAGGGACCACAATACTTTGGGTTCAGTTTGCGTGATCCAGCCGCATCTTCAAGTGATAAGTTCTTTGTTGATAGCCAAACCTTATCACCAATCTTGAACGTAGACGGCCTTCTTTTCTTGTTTACATATTTTGCGGTGGACTCATTGGATTTTCGGATCTGATTCTGGGCTTTCCTTAATGCTTCTTGCATATGTTTTAGAAACCCTGCCGCTGGATTGTCTGACGCTAAAATCTAAGGTACTGTTCGTGGTTGAATTCCGTAATTGAGGAAAAATGGTGAGAAAGTTGTGGTGACATTCACAGAGGAGTTGTAAGCAACTTCAAAGTCTACCAGGAAATTATCCCAATCTGATTTGTCGAAGCTAACGAAAGCACGGATCATTTCCTCTATTTTCCTGTTCATTATCTCCGATTGTCCATCAGTTTGTGGGTGGTATGCAGAGGAGGGGGATCTTTGTTCCTAAGTAAAGATGGGATCTCGGTCACATATGATATTCTCTGGTAATCCATGATTTCGGTATACGTGATTCTTGAACAGCAGTGCTGTTTCAGGAGCATCTGTGTTTGGTTTCGTTGGTATTATTCTGATCATTTAGAAAGTCTGTCAACGACTGTTAACACGCCGTTGTTTCCATTCTCGACTTTGGGAGAGGTGTGATGAAATCCATGGTTATGTGGGTCCATTTGGTTTTCGGTGGTTCTAGTGGTTGTAAAAGACCTGCGGGTTTCTGATTGGTTGCTTTGGTTCTCTGGCATTGGCAGGAACGTACGTATCGGATTACATCCGATCTTAAATTTTTCCAATAAAACTTTGGTGATATTCTGTTGATAGTTTTGCTTATTCCTAGGTGTCCCGTGTTGGGAGTGCAATGATAGTCATGCAGGAGCTTGACTCTGAAATTTCCTTCTGGTACACAGATCTTCTTGTTTTTAAGTAGAAGCATCCCTCGACGCTCAAAGGGAGCTTTAGGATCTTGAATGGGTTCTGAGGTTCTCATCCCTACCATAATCTTCTACCAACCCCACTAACTCAGTGTTTGTGAATGATATGGTCGAAATGTTATTGGATTCTGAGGATGTCTTGGTAATAACTTCTTGAAGTAATGAATTGTTTCGTGATCAGGTGACGGCACATCTTGTGGTTGCCTCGATAGTGCGTCCGCCACTACATTTGATTTTCCTGAGATGGGTATTATCTTGAAGTCGAAATTAACTAATCTTTCCAGCCATCTCACTTGTCTCGGGGACAAGTTTTCTTGGGTTTCTAGGTATCTTAGGGGATAGTGGTCCGAGTGAATGGTGAATGAATTACCATAAAGGTATGATCTCCACCACTTGAGGGAATCTACAATGGCCAAAAGTTCCCTTTCATGGGCCGCATAGTTTTGTTCCGCATCATTAAGAGTCCTGGATGCAAACGCGACCGGCCTTTTAGAACCTAATTCTTCCTGTTCCAGCACTGCACCAATTGCATACTGTGATGCATCTGTGGTTACGTAGATAGGCAGTGTGGCGTCGAAATTTCTGAGAACCGGTGCGCTACAAAGTGTTTGCTTGAGTACTTTGAAGGCATCATCTTGAGTGTGGCTCCATTGGAAATTCACGTTTTTCGTCAATTCTGTGAGAGGTTTTGCAAGAATTGAACAGCCTTTTATGAATCTCCGGTAATAATTGACAAAACCAAGAAAAGACTGTACTTGTTGCTTATTCTTTGGTATCGGCCATTCCATGACTGCACTTATCTTGGATCAACAGAAATACCACTTTGAGAAATGATGTGTCCTAGGTACTCGACTTCTGTAACTCCGAAGAACATTTAGATAATTTGCCAAACAATTTTTCTTTTCTGAGGATTTCGAGTACAGTTCGAATATGATCCAAGTGATCCTTCCATGTCTTACTGTAGATGAGATATCATCCAGATAGACGATCACAAATAAGTCGAGCTGATCCTTGAAAATCATTCATTAGGTTCATGAAAGTTGCTGGGCATTAGTGAGTCCAAACGGCAGAACAAGAAATTCAAAGTGCCCGTATCGTGTTCTGAAGGCGGTAAATGGAATCGAATCTTCGTGTAGTCTAATCTGGTGATACCAGATCTAAGATCAATTTTGCTGAAGAACTTTGCTCCTTTAAGCTGGTCGAAAATGTCGTCAATTCGTGGTAAGGGATAGCTGTTTTTTACAGTAAGCCGGTTTAAGGCTCTGTAATCCACACATCCGTAGACTATCATCCTTCTTGCTCAAATAGATAGGAGCTCCCAGGGCTCTTACTAGGTCTTATAAACTCAGCTTCTAGTAGTTCGTCCAACTGTTTTCGGAGTTCTGACATTTCTTTGTCAGAAAGTCTATAGAGACCTTTCTTGTGGTTCTGCTCCTTCCTTTAATTCTATTTCAAAGTCTTGTTTCCTTCTCGGTGGCAAACCTCTTGGGAGTTTCTCTGGAAACACGTCAGCAAATGTTTCCAAAACCTTCTGTATGTCTCGAGGGTATACTGGTGCTCTTGTTCACTAGATGTAACGGTCTAAGTAAAACTGCAAATAACTCTTTTTTCTCATCGAAATCACTAACTATGGTATTGAAAGATACAAAAGGACTCACTACGGCATCATCAGCAATAAATATGAATGAATTTCCCTTATGTTCGATTTTCACCTCATTATTAAAACAATTGATTTTTGCCCCATGCGAGGCGCACCATTCTTTCCCAAGAATTGCATCATAACGCTTCAATGGGCTTACTGCAAAGTACAGAGGTTCAGTATAGGCAGTTATATGTACAATGACAGCATTTACCAATTCTTGAAGTATCTGGTCCGCACCGTTGGCCATTTCAGCAAGCTCTCTGGAATCTCGGGTCTTTATTTGATGTTTTCTTGCAAAAATTCACTCAAAATTGATCTCACCACCAGGGTCTATGAGGATTTTTGCTGGCCACCAGAATTGTACCCTTGACAATGAAAGGCCCTTGTGATTTCTCTCGAATGCAGGGAGAATGCTTCAATGAAAGTTGCATTCGGTCTGATGTGGACAAAATGGACTTTTTTTTATTCAATGAAACTTTCGACTTTACTTGTCTAATACAAGGGTTTCTAATGGTTTTTCAATGACTGGAACTGACTGGGGACCTTCAATCAATTCCTTCGGGCTTTTGGGCAGTTCTTGGCCATGTGGCCTTTCTGTCTGCACCTGAAGACAGAGACCTTCGCGCATACATCTTTCACGTTCTTCTTTGTCAAGCTTCTAAATTGGGAGTGTTTCTTTTCAGCCCCGGTATCACTTCTACGTTCCCAATTTCCATTGGTACAGGACTGCTGGTTCCAGCAAAAGAGCTTCCATTTCCATTCCTTCCTCCAGAAGACTTTGGTAGGTTACCGGGTCCAGAACGCCGATAGGCCGACTCTACTCGCTCAGCATCCTCATTAGATCGGAGAGGTTGACGTATTCTTTGGTGCACAACGCCTTCCAGATATAGGGCTTCAAACCGCGAGAGTAACGATCTATCTGGTCTTTAACTCCAATATCGGGGATGTCGAGTATAATTTTGTTGAAGTCTTCGTTGAAGGTAGGAACATCTTTGACTTGTTTCCAGCGGGCGAGTTTGTCTCGAGCGATCTTCTCTTTTTCAGTGCTTCAAAACGCTGGATCAAAGCACCTTCAGGGTCTGCCAGGAATTTATTCCTTTCCCTTCTTCTGTCTTGAGTGGACCATCCACCATTCATGGGCATTGCCAGCCAAGTAGCTGAGGCTATGTGTAGGGGTCCATTGCCATCATTTCCTCCGAGGTAGTTGTCCATCTGAACACCAGCTGCCAATTGATCCTTTCCCAGTGAATGTAGTTGGCTTGTTTTTCTTTGGGCCAGCCTGACTATCCACTGGGCATTACTTGACGAACTGGCCTGGTTTCGGGCGTTTACGAGTTCAGATTCTAAGGAGGATACCTTTTGCGCTGCAATAGAAAGCTCTGATCTGTGTGCCGCAATCTGGTTATTGGCGTGCTCAAGATTCTGCTGCAACTGAAGCACCATTTGCGTAAGGGACTCTAGGGTGACTTGCGGCTGATCCATAGGATTAGGTTCACAAAGCAGTAACAGTGTTTTCCTGGTATCTGAGAGAAGTTTCCGACTTTACACGTGTACACGTGGTGATACGTGTACACGATTTCTGTAACACTTGAAGTAACAGAGAGTCTCCTAGATGGTTCTTGGGCTAACTACCCACGATGCGAAGCCTCCAGCAAGCTGGTTTTTCAAAATGCCAGAGAAGAAGTTTAATGCGTTCAGTATCTACTGGGACTGCGCACGTCCTAACTATACGGTTAAGATCTAACCGGTGTACTTCGTCGTCCATGCGCATCGGCTCGCGACAGGATAGCTTCAGCGATGGATGACCAGAGGGTGCAACTCAGTCGCTGGTAGATACGGCGGCGGATAACGCCAACTGTCGAGTGACACTTGGACGCGATCCGCGGAACTAACTCCTCGATAAATGCAATAGTTCCAGGGGAAGGGGCACCTAGGGAATCAAACGCCAGAGGTCGAAACGTGAAGTTCGGCGTGTAAGGCGCAGAAGATGGCCAGTTGAGGGAGCGGGGAGGCGTCGGGCGATGTTGCGTTCCAGGGTTGTAACCTTATCGCGGGCCGCCAGTTCAGCAGCGCCTCCGGCAACCTGGGTCGCCTTGGTGCGAACTGCGGCCTTAAACGGTGAGACGACAGTGATGTCACAGGCAATGGGGCGCAACGTTGTGCCTTCCGGGGTTGGGGCGGTTGTACAAGGATATCGGCGGGCCGGAGCTCAGTGCCCGGGACGAGGAACGGAACCTCTTGCCGAGTATCCAGACCCGCGGCGCGGGTAACGTGTGTCGCAATCGCATTACAGAGCGAGTTATGGCGGTGACGACGGCCGAAACCAGGGCAGCAGAGGTCGGCGGCGTGATCCCGAGGGTGTCCAAGGGGTGGTCACAGTGGTGGCAGTTGAGGGCATGGAGTCATCATACACTGGCAGTCCGAGGTGACGGCGGAGCATGGTCTGCCAGTGTGTGTGTGGACCTTCGTAGCTGCCGTGGGGTGAGCGAAGAGAAACGCCGCAGCGGGGCTGCGGCGGAACGCTAAGCCACGGATGCGATGTCGAATGTCGGCGTCGCTGGGCGGTCGGGTTTGGGGCATTCGCCCAGGAGTCGTCGTGCCAATGTACTCTTGCCCGCGCCTCTTGCTGCACCCGTTTGAGAAGGGTTAGAGTGTTGGTGGGTGAAGCAGCTAGAGTTGGAGGGTCAAGGGTGGAAAGGTCGACTATCCGGGATGGAGAGGGCGAAACGGCGGAGAGAAGGCCCAGCCTGACGGAGGAGGAAGGACCGGTCGCCGCGGTAGCGGCCAGAAGCAAGTGCACAAGCACGCGGCGTGGCGTATGCGGAAGTTCGCTGCCGTGCGGGCGCAGCATCAATGATGCTGGCGGCGGCAGCGCCGTGGAGGCACGAGGCGATGCTTTCGAAGCCCTGACCTCCGAGGTGCATGGGGAGGCAGACTTGGTCCCAGGCTCGGTCCGTGAGAGCTATGCCGTGTAACTTTTCATATGATGACCGTTGTAGATCATCAAATTCTTCTGCGGCGGACTCGGCTAAGCGCGGATCTGAGAGCTTGAATGCATGCGATAGGAGGCATGCAGAGGCACAGATCCGGTGCATGTGGAACCGGGCGCGGGCGTCGCGGACCAGCAGGAGGCGGTCCAGGGTACGGCGGCACTGAGCAATCTTGGACCGGAGAAAACTCTCCGTGAACGTTTTGTTCCCAATGGGGGCCCCTAGAAGCGGAAAGCCCCCGCGAGCATTCTGCGAGAGGGAATTCCGCTAAGAGGGCTGCTCGATCCGGCGGCATGACGTGAGGCCATATGTGCGTGTCTTTCGTGGTTGACGTGGAACCCAACCGGGGACCATCTCGGGCAAGGAGCCGGAGCGCCTGACGGATGGCGCCAAGGTTCCCGACGATCGTGCCGTCATCGGCGTACCATTGGCAGAGAGCAATGTTGGGGATCTCAGCAACCCGACGGATGAGGGGTTGAATCGTTAGCGAGAACAACAACATGCTGGCCGGGTCACCCTGTTGGGTGCCCTGGGCACTTGGTATGACGGTGCGATCCCGGTTCGGGACAAGCAATGGCGGTTGCATTCGGCCATAGATCATGTTTGCGAAGCGGGCTAGCGAGGGGGCGAGCATTGGTAGGTGGTCCAGCATAGACTGCCGATCAACGCGGTTAAAGGCGTTGTTGGCGTCTATGAGGACCGTGGCGACGTTCGGGGTGGCGGAGAAGCGCGTAGTGTCGTGCGGGTGTCGTGTAATAGAGTCCAACCCGGCTTTAACACCATTGGCCGTCTGATGCGGCGACAGAACCGAGTGTGAATCGGCTATTGCGGCGGGAGCAGTGCCTTCGTCACTATCCTGCGAAGCACAGACCCGATGGCGATCGGGCGGACCTTGTCGGAGTCGGCTGAAGCGGGAGGAGCGTCGCCGCTGCCACGAGGGGGAGCACAGCGTCCGGGAGTTCCCCCCGTGCGAGCCGAAACGAGCTGTGTCAGGACACGCAGACCGGTCACGCCGGCTCAGGACTGACGCGAGTCTTAACCAAGAGGTGGAACCAGCGGGACGGCGTTCGTTCGGGTCCGGCGGTGGTGTCCCGCGGGACGCCGCGGACCACGTGTTCCACAGCAGCCTCAGTGATGCATGGGGGTGGCGGGAGTCGTCCTTCCGGGAGCGGCGAGACAGGGCGCCGGGGACGGGATGCAGATCCCTGAGCCGCTGAATCGTCGCCGGGTCGTTGGCTTCGGCGAGCGGGCCATTGTGGAGGGCGCGCATGGCCTTACCATATCGCGCATCAGCGCAGAGGGCCTCTGCACGACGAGCGCGCCCGATGTCGCCGGGACCGTTGGGGCATACAGCGTGTTTCGTTCCCACCATTCAAGCCGTGCTTGTTTGCGCGAGAGCTTCGGCCAGAGTGCTCCCCACTGCGAGCCGTGTGCGCACGACGGAGGCGCTCTCGGAGGGCGATCCGTTGGCTCTTGGGTCCCGCCATCCGCGCTCCCTCGAAGACAGCAACGGAGGACAGCCGTGGGCAACATGTGGAGGTGAAGGAATGCTCGTTGGGTGGCGTCTTCCCCACAAGCATTCGCAGCAGCTTTCACCAACTTGATGAACAGGAGGATAAATTGCGTGGGCAGGGAGCGGATATCTTGGAATAACCCTGTCGCGGAAGGGCGTTGAGAGGATTTCCAGGAGGTGGGCAAGGGGAATGACGCCGATGTATCATGCGGCGTGGGGTCCGATTCCATGGGGTGGACCGAATCCATGGCGGGGAGGAGCGAAGTTAGGCCGACTGGCCTGTTAACTGATGGTGGGGCTCCTCCGCACCTTGTACGCCAGCCATCAATGGCTGCATGGGAACGTGCGATGCGGACTCCTTCCAATCGTTGCGCGGAGGCGACGGTGGGAGCGAGAACGGCCTGGGCGCCGGTGGTGCGTTGGGCACCATGAGGAACTCCGGCGCCTGGGCTTCTCCGGTTTCGGGTCATCGGCGTTTTGACGGCGACGGGGAAGAGCCCGGGGAGCGAGTGTGAGGTCGGTGTGTGGCGAGCGGCGGGCGGGGAGCGGCAGGGGGGGAGGGGGTGTGCTCCCGTTGGGGCGTTTGGGGGCTTGTGCGGGGCCGGGTGAGGCCAGGACGGTTTTGGTCGGGGCCAGGGCGGTGGTTTGGCGGGATTATCGGTCGGTGTTTGGGCGGGCGTGCGGGCGGGATTCCCGCGGGTCGGGCGGCGCGCCTCAGCAATGAGGCGGGCATCGTGACGGAGGGCAATCGCCATGGCGTTGCGGACGTGGGGCAACCCACGAGCGCAGTTTGGGGCTCACCAGGCGAGCCTTCACGTTGGAGGCGGGTGGCCACACCCTGGGCAGCAGAGATATCCAGTGCGGAGCAGTGCTGCGTGAGCGAAAGCGCGAGACGTACAGGTCCGGATAACGTGAGACAAAGATGAGCGAGGACGTTGAAAACGTCAGGGGGCCGGGGCGGGAAAGTATAGTAGAACAGTTTCCCGACGAGCGGGACCAGGACGAAGGGGGGCAGGGTTGTCTTGGCAAGGGCGGCGGCCAAGCAGAGCTGGCGGTGGCTGTGTCAACGATGGGAAGAGGACGTAGTTGACGGGGCGAATCCCACGTGAAGGAGGTCGGGGCAGGCGAGCGAACGGGTTCGGGCTCGCCCGTGCGGGGGTCGAGCGGCAAGGGTTGTCGGTAACGGTGGCGAGGAGGGCGCTGGCGCGGGCAAGGTCGGCCTGGGAAAAATCTTCCAGGTGGCCAATCATATGGCGCGCCTTCGGGAGATTGAGAATATTGTGGCCAATAGCGGGGTCGATTTCGGGGAGCTGCACCGATGGTAACGGACGCAGCGTGGAGGGGGTGGATGGGCGGGGTGGGAGACGGGATGCGACGACCGCGTACGGCGCGTGCATCCAGAGGGAGGGCGTCTGCTCGTCCATGCGGGCGGAAGGGCGGCCGCGCTGGAGACGGAGAGGGGGCGGCGGCCACAGGAAGGGGCGGCGCCACAGGAAGTGGGGGAGAAGTCATGGGATTTGGGGAGTGGGAAGCATGATGGAGTGTGTATACGTGAAGAACAAGTTTGTGAAACTTTACTTCATTGAGTATCTCTCGTGTACACTGCAGGACTGACTACACGGCTAAGAACTAACCGGATGTTCCACGTCAGGCACGTGCAGTGGGCTCGCGATAGAATCGCCATTGCAATAGAAGACCACAATGTGCAACTAATGCGCTGATAAATACATCTGCGGATCACTGCTGTGGTTGTGTGAACTTTCTCTGCGATGCGCGGGATGAAGTCTTCGATGAAACAGGATAGAGGCAGGGGACGGGGCACCCGAGGAGTCGAAAGCCAGGGGCTGAAACTTGAAGTCGGTTCCTGGAGGGTGTTGTGCGAAGGGGGCGGGATGCGGCTACCAGTTTGCCCTCCAGGTCTGTTACTTTGTCTCGGTGGGCAATGTCAGCGGCGCCGGCCATTTGGGTGGCCCTTGTGCGCATACCTTGTTTGAACGGCGAGACAATGGTTAGGTCGCAGGCTATGGGGCGGACCTGTTTGCCAGTGGGCAGGGGGGGTTGTATGAGAATGTCCGCAGGGCGGATATTCGTTCCCGGGATAAGGAGCGGGACTTCGTATTGGTAGTCCAGGCCCGCAGCGCGAGCAACGTGGTAGGCGAAAACGTTGCGCAGCGAGTTGTGGCGGTGCGGGCGGCCGAAGCCGGCAGGGCAGAGGTCAGCCGCGTGGTCCCCGAGTGCGTCCAAGGTTTGATTGCGGTGGGCACAGATGAGCGGGCGGGAGTCGTCGTATACGGGGAGGCCTAGGTGCCGGCGGATGATTTTTGAAAATTTTGTGAATTATAATCTGATTGGCTCTCCTTGTACCTTCAAATTTCGGTCCTGGTGACCTATTGGTTAAGTGTAGGCAGCTCCTGATGAAGTGGATGCGGGTTCAAATCCGCCAGGAGCACTTACAAAACGTTCTTTCTCTGACGAAGAGGTTGACGTCAGAGGTTGACGTCAGTCACGTAGGGTGCGTTATAGTAGCCCTTATTCCGATTCTTGCTTTGCGGTGGTTGTCCAGTCCGGGTCCCGATGGCGATACGGACTTACTACAAGGATCTAGGGCAGTAGAGGAAAGCTTGCAATCACAACGGAAAAGTAAACAAAACAAACACACGAATTCGATTGAAAAGTGAAATTATAGCTCTACTATCCTTTCCATTACTCAAAACAAGCACTTTTAATGGAATATAATGACAATAATTGCGACCCCTGACTGTGACTCGATGCTGAGCCCTGTTTCGATGGCGGACAAGATCTTGTTCACTGAATAACTCAATTTGGCTGTCCTTGCACTTGTACTCCTTCTTGCTTGTACGGCAGATTTGACGACGGGAACGGAGGTGCTCGAAGCTCTGAACGCGACCAGAGCAGGTGACTTGACAATAACGACAATGAAACGGAGAGGACCTCGGATTCTTGTTCATTCGCGGCCTTTTTGAGGGCCTAGCCTTGCGGATTCGACGCTTCATCACCCTTTGGATCGCACCGAGGCGGCCTACTGCAGCACTTGAAGCCTTCTCCGAGGAGCCCTTGAACTTGTCGGTGGCCTTGACGGGTTCGAGACGTTCGGACACTACGGATTACTCGGGACTGGAGTAAGGATCGAAGACCAGTCGATGAGGGTAGGGTGAACGAGCGAAAAGGGGTGCATGGATCTTCGACCGTAACAAGGGGAGATGCTACTGACAGTGCTCGGGGTAAGAAAAGATCTTGGAAAGTCGGCGTCGGTGTCTTGGGCTCCTCGGGCTGATTAAGGCGATCGGGGTGCTCGGAGTCGACAAACGAGGCGGAGTCTTGGGATCTTCTTCCTCGCCAATCGGTACTGTTGGCGAGGTGGGCGGAACAAAGGTCGGCGAGGCCTTCTGAGTCGTACTCTTTATGGGGACGGAGGGCGTCTCTTTGACTTCCTGTGTACGACACTGTGGGTTACCGCGTAAGGGGCAGAGTGAAAAACATAATTTTAATCTCTGTTTGCAAACGGGCAGCTGAAATCTAGTAGAGATTATATCTCAACTGGTAGATTGGAAAAACGCACAAAACAGTACAACTTACTTGCGATGCTAACACGATGTGGGTTGTTAAGCGCACACGACCAGATCAAGTTAGAACTGTGGCTGAAACATTGGTTGAGGCTGGCTGGGAAAAGCTGGCCGCTCCAAACCAGGGTTTATATAGAACTGAAGATAGCTACAAACTAAAGGAAAATGCAGTCTAACAGTAGCGAATTCAAATGTATTCCCGTAAAACAGCCCTGACGGTATCGTAAGTAGCGCGTTCAGAATTGTAGTCAGCACGAGTGAAACACTCTGACAAGATGTAAGAAGTACATTGGTCCAGGTGGCATGGATAGCAAGGCGACTTTTGATTGGTAAAGCAATGATATAATATCCCAGTGTGCAACTCGTCCGTAATTGTTTCAAGTGTACCAATGGGGTCAAAAGCTGTGTTCAGAACTGCAAGGAAAGTGTAATGACAGTAAAGTGCCTAGTAGCCCTGGCCGCAAGGTTAACTGTGGTTTGAATCTACAGTACAGTAGATGCAGTGAATTAGCGTAAAGCTGTAAGGTCTGTGAAGTGAAATACAACACCCATCTTCTTCCAATGGGGCTTTCTCGTTTGCCACGTGAAACGTAGGTCTACCACATTTGTCGTCAAAACAATTCTAGACCTCACGCTGTGGGCTCAAATCAGGGGAAATTTGGGTGTTTTACTCTTGGAAGGTATATCCGATCTATCCCATGGTTTTCCAGACAACCACAATCGACTCAAAAAGGGTATACCGACACCGTAATGGGGAAGGAACTACGCTCCCTAAAATGCTACCTTCAGGCCAGCCATCAAGCAGACCGCATTGGACATGACGGCTGCTGCAGCGTGCCTTTGCATCAAAACCCCCCGAACCTTTCCGTACGTCTCCAGTGCCCTCACAGACACGTTCCTTGCCACGTCATTTAACACTGCACATGCATCCGGGTGCCAACCTCCAAGAGTGGAGATTGGCACAGGCACGAGCCTACCTTTGGTAGAGGTCGCGATAAAAGATTGATATCTTCTCTGCTTTGCATTTCGCGCCGCATTCAGAGAGGACATCGGGTGAAGGCCCTCACTCTTCTGTTGGAGGGAGCGAGGGGATTCACGAAGGAAACATCAAAAAAGTCGGTCCCTCCGCTGCTTCCCATTGCCTGGATGTCTGGTCTCGTGCGGTGGAGACCATGGCGTGGCTCTACAACAGGATGACGAGCAGCTCTTTGATGTGCGCAAATTCGCACACGAAAAAAATCTAGATGAGGACCATGATTGTATACAGTATCGGAATTGGGAAGATATTTTTACAGTTTTTGAATTTGCAAGATATTTTTAATTTGGGTGAGTGTGGCAAATTCATCGGTTGATTTTTTCATTTTAGGACACGCTGTCATAGTAGATGTCAGTACAGTTCCAGGTTGTGGGTGATACTACAAGTAGCTCTGAAAGGTCTATATAATGGCCACATCAATTCCACCCCTGGCCGATGGGTGACTGGCATGGGTATGGCACCTAGATATTTACCTTGAAGAAATATCTCCTAATAGTCTCTCTGGTTCACACGATTACCGTGAATACATTTTATGGTTATTAGTATGTCTGTTTGACACTTTTTGGGATAGCCAAAAGTCTATATAAGCCGAGTAAACTGCTTCCTTTAGTGGAGGTGAAGCAAGTTGGCAGACAACTTCAAGCCAAGTCCCGAGTAGTAGGAAGTTAAAAGTCAACTTCAGACCCAAGAAAACTTTTTCCTAAGCTGGTCGCAGAGCGTTGGTGGTAGACCCTGCCCCTTTTATACTTGCTTGTAGCTTTCCTCAACTCTCTTCTATATACACTCCCTTTTGTTCGTTCAACAATACCACGGCAGCACTTTGTCGCTCGCAACACCTCCTTCTCAGGTAATTGGTTCTGAGGATCTCCTCCCCGCCGATTTACCCCTATCATTTGGTACTCTTGTGGAGGGGGTTGCACCCGAGGTATTCGAGTTGAGCAGTAGTAAGGAACACTTCGGGGGGATTTCTTTTCGGTAATCATGGATCTCAACGCTGCTCGTAACGTTCACAGGGGGCAAGACTGAAGACGTTGAGGAGTTTCTTTACACATATGTCAACGTTGTGATGCGAGAGAAGGGCGATGAAGAGAAGGCCGCAAGTATCTTCGCCTATTTTCATGGTGACGCAAAGCACAAATATAAGTCCAAGTTTATCGACGGGTGGTCTCTTAACGGGAATGGGCGTAACTTCGGTGAGGTATGTGAGTGGCTTATGAAAGAGTATGCTAAGGAGGTAGAACCAGATGAGATGATTCGTACCGCCATAGGGCCCGTCTCAACTTCGACGATTTGTTAAGCTCATTGGTGTACTTGTGTGATCTTTATGAAAAGGCTGGGTTCAACGCCCAAGCAAAGTACGGAATGCTGCGTAAGGCGGCTATGGGGATAAGCGCCTCTCCGATTTCCTCCTCATCAAGGGCCCTCACACTTTTGATGAACTGAAGGGTACCATAGTAGAATTTGTCAAAAATTCGGAGACGTTTCAGTCACTGAGTGAGGTACCGAGGGAAACCCGCACATCGATGTCTATCGTACATCCTGAAAAGAATTATCAAAGGCCGGCTACTAAAGCAGCGGCATTAGAATCTGTCAGGAGCGATGCCAAACTTGGAAGAAAGGTTGGAAACCCGATTCGATAATCGACTTGACATGATAACCTCGCAGTTGGAAAGCCTTACTCTTACCATTAAGAAGAACCAGTCTGGGGCCCCTAAAGCCGCAGAAGTCTGTTCTCACTGTCACAAGCCTGGACACTTTGCAAACAGGTGCCCTGATAATCACATAGAAACACTCGTTGTGCGAAGTGCGGTCGATATGGGCATCATGAAAGTAACTGCTGGTCTAAAGACAACAGAAGAGCAAATTTATCGGAAGCAAGGAGTGAGTCAGGAACAGAGGTGAAAATCTTACAAAATAGAAGGATAAAAGGTTGACCGATGCCGGTAACGTATCCATCGCTGAAGAGATTTGTCAAGTCAATGTGACAAAAAGGGATGGGGAAGGGAACATTTTATCGAAGAAACCTAGGCTAGAGTATGGAATGCTGGAGCATATCCAGCACCTGTACTTCCTCGAACCAAGAGGTCTGATCAAGTTGTTCCAGGAGTGGGAGTCACTCCGCAAGAAGACGAAAAAGAGTAAGAAAGTTAAGAGTATCTCTAAGGACGTACTAGAGTATGTGAAGAGGTACAATTTGTGGCTGAGCTTGCATCGGCCCCAACTGGGATAACGTTTGGTCAACTTTTGAGGGCGACGCAGAGGATGCGAGAAAAAACTCAAAAAAATTATCAGGTCTAATAAGTCCGCTAAGGGTAAGAAACTGTTTCTTCAATCGGCCTCGACAGCACCAAGACGTCTTAAGCTGGTACCAGTCAAAGTATTGGTATGAAAACCCAAGCTCTCTTCGATTCGGGTGCTGTTCCAAACCTCATTTCAGAAACTTTGGTGACAGGTCTAGGTCTCGAAATTACTCCAACGACTCGAAAAAATAACTGTAGCGGATGGAACCGTCTCAAAATGCATGGGCACTGTTGACAAGGTTTCCGTGTTCTTGGGGACTCTAAAGTTGATGTAGACTTTCTTGTCATGCCGGATCTCCCTTTCGATGCAATCATTGGCTGCCCCACAATGGAAAGACAGGAACATGCATTGACTTGGGCAACCAAATGGTTTCAGTTAATATTGACGCAGAACCGTGAGATGCCCTGGATTTCGACAAAAGCACGCATCCTGAAGATTTAAAAGAAACGAACAGTGAATATTTCACTTATAGCTACGACAGCGAAGATTCGGAACCAACTAACATTTTCGGAAGTGGAAAAGGGTACCCTCGGGGGGTAATGAACATGGCATGAGACGATTATGATTCTGGGTTTGAAAACAGATGACGACTGGAATTCTAGGATAAGTTTGAAACCCGAATGTGTTTCTTTTTGCGATGATATCGAATCAAAGGACAGAATTAGGAGCATGAAAGAAGATTACCTTTGCAAAGAAAATAAGATACAGCGAACTCCATATATGAAGGTGAGCACGACGGAAGAGGTCCTTCAAAATATTGAGGTTGAGGATCAAGAAGAAAAAGGGCGCCAAACGCAGAAATCCAAGGAAAAGTGCAGCAATGTCCCGCTCCTGCCTCACTGAAAATATCGACATGTTAACATCTTCCGAGTAATTGCATGGAGCGTTTCAGATTTAGACAAGCAAGTGTACCGGTTACTCACTCGTTCGAACTTACCGACACTCAACGATTTACCACAAGCCTAGACGTCAACCGCCAAAATATGACCAATTTATCTCAGAAATTGTTACAAGTATGCTGAAAAATGATATTATCGACCAGTTTCATCCCCATGGTCGTTTCCAGTTGTGGTCGCACCAAAGAAGGATGGAAAGCTGCGTTTTTGCGTCGATTACCGACAACTGACCAGAGAATGATACCCGATCGATTTCCGATTCCGAACATAGAGGAATCCTCGGACCTGAGGGATGGAGATATTTCACCTCAATTGACCTTTACACTGGCTATTGGCAGATTCCATTGGATGAAAAATGTAAGGAAAAAACAACCTTTACCAGCAAAGCCGGTACGTTCAGGTTCGAAGTGATGCCTTTTGGTCTCATGAATGCACCAGCTACATTCCAAAGAATGATGAACGAGGTTTTGAAAGGACTTCCATTCGCAAGAGTCTATATCGATGATGTCGTCATATTCTCAGAAACATTGGATCAGCACATCTCGCACGTCAAGACAGTTGTGGAGAGGATATCGGAGTATAGCTTGAAAATTAAGTTGAGCAAATGCTTCTTTGCGAAAACTTCTATCCAATTACTCGGTCATATCGTCGACCAAGAGGGAATTAGAGTGGATCCAGAGAAAACGAAAAAAATAAAGTTGGCACCAAGGCCCGCTTCAAAGACGGAGGTCCGAAGCTTCTTAGGACTGGCCTCATATTACAGAAGATTTATCAAAGATTTCGCCAAGACTGCAGCACCGTTACATGCCAGCACTACGAAGAACGGAAAATTTTACTGGAACAAGGAAATGGAAACTGCATTTCAGGAGCTTAAAGATAAGCTATGTGTCCCCCCAGTTCTCATGTACCCAGATTTCAAGAGACCATTCGTTGTGGAGACAGATGCCTCAGAACGGTCTTTGGGTGCCGTTTTGTCCCAAAAAGATGAAAACGGAAGACTACACCCTGTTCAATTCGCAAGCCGAACTCTGAATGATGCGGAAAAGAGATACTCAGTCTGCGAGAAAGAAGCGCTAGCTGTCGTCTTCGCGCTGAAAAAGTTTCGCGTATACCTTTTATCACTCGAGAAATTTGTCTTGATAACTGATCACCAGGCACTTAAAACAGCATTCCAAAAGAAGGATGTACATCACCGCTTGGCCCGATGGCTCGACATTTTCGCAGAATATCGGTTTGAAATTGTGTATAGACCCGGACGCAATAATCAGCCTGCCGATTACCTATCCCGCTTGAGGGACGCACTGATTCCAAATGAAAAAGCTTCGGAGGACATCGTCGGAGTCGCCGAGTTGCAGTTGCCGAACGATAACGAGTACGAAGCTAATATTCACGGACTGATCAAATTCCTCGATGGACTAGAAATGAGAAAGGTTGATCTTGAACACGAAATTGGGTACGCAGGAATCAAAAGGCTTTTACATTGTGGAATGGGAAACTCTTCCGGCACACTAAAGCCGGTCCCCGACTAGTGGCCCCTTTGAAAGAAAGAATGAAGATCTTGAGGACTTTCCATGATGAGCTAGGGCATTGGGATCTCGAAACAACCAAAAAATTCGTAACTGAGAGATTCTGGTGGCCCGGTATCCATAAGGACGTCTATAATTTCGTGAAAAGCTGCGACAACTGCCAAAAATTCACTCCAATACGGAAGTATAAGACAACTCTAAGTTTTCCAGTTTCCGGTCTCTTTGAAACCTTCTCAATTGACTTCGCGGGCCCGTTCAAGGAAACTTCTTCCGGAAACAAATATCTCCTTATAGGGGTGGAACATCTTACTGGATGGCCAATAGCAGTTGCAGTGAGGAGGCAAATGCTGAGGTGGTACTGAGATTCATCGAAAAAGAAATAATTGAACCGTTTGGTCTTCCAAAAAGGATCATCTCGGATAACGCCCTTTGTTTTACTGCAACTTCACTGCTTCGTTTTTTGGAAGAGAAAGGATTCAGCTGAAGACCGTTCTCGCATACGCTCCTATGTCCAACGGGAAAGCGGAGAGGATGGTTGGAACCATCAAACGAGCAATATCGAAAACTATGTTGGAGAATGAAATCCAGTGGGAAGATGCCTTACCAAAAGTGTTATACGGCTCGTCGAAGAAGAGGAAGAAATGGACGCTCACCATTCGAGCTAATGTACGGAAGGGCTCCTAGAATGTTACAGAGAGACATGGAAACAAATATTATCGATGAAGAGAGTAGGGAAGTTGAACTACTGGCCACCGAAGGCTGGAGATCACACCGCGCGCTAACACAGACAAGAAATAAGGATGCAGAACCTGCAGTCAGAACCTTTTCAGTTGGCTCTAAAGTACTTGTAGTACATGGAAAAGCAATGCAGCAGGCTGTGAAGTGGCCGGCCTTCCAAACCAAGTACTCGAACCCTTGCATCGTCACGGAGGAAAGACACCCGCACTATCAGCTCTGTTCAAGCTCAGGGAAGAGATCAAGGAGGGCCATCCATGCACGTCGTCTGGTCCCTTACCATCAGAGGCCTGAAGAATTCCTTCTCACACAGGACTATGCGCAACCACGGGGCATACTCATCTTTAACTATAGAATGATTCCGGAGGAAAAAGGGCCTGGAATGGATCATCTGTACGCGGGACTACTACGAACTCCACGTAATCATCCATTTCTACATTAATATATGCCTATGTTTTCGTACGTTGAACGGACCATTGCTACCTGAAGAAGATTTCCGACTATTAATAAGAGTTCTATTTTCATTCCAAAACGGAAGGTTCACGGAAGCAGGTCCAGAGTTTGTGGAGGTAATATATCATTACTCTATAGGAAGATATGGAATGGTAGCTGCTGGAGACTTGTCGCAAACGTATCTGAATATTATCCGTCCAATTTACGTATTTCTCAAGAACAACCAAGACGTGCGACTGAGAGGTTACGCCTTACCCCCGGATATGGAATACAGGCTGGTCCCGTATCCTCTATGGGAACCTTACGTTTCTCCGCCACAAATTGGGAACGTTGGAGGCGGCGAGGATCCTCCTGAAGCAGTGATGATGACCAGAGGAGGACCTTCAGGAGACAACAACCCGCCCAGAAGAGGTTCCGGTCGTCCCCCGAGAGGACCTCGTGCAGGTCCCAGTACGTCAGGAGCTGGTCGCGGCCATTCATCGGGACCGTCCACCACAACTTCATCTCTAGCTCTCCTTCACAACCATGCACAGCATACAGTCGGAAGAAGAAGATTATCTTTTTGGCTGCGCAATATCTCCGAGGATGCGAACGATGCGCAGGTCATTTCTTATTTCATGATAAGCATCTGTTTATGTTTTAGGGCGCTACATGGACCGCACTTATCTTACGAAGATTCGTTCTTGATGATGCGCGTCTTCTTTTCTTATCGCATCCATTCCTCCGGCATCTTCCAGAAGAGTTTGCATATCACATATATTTTTTCACTCTTGGAAGATTCGGAAGAGTCACGGAAGAAGAATGTATTCAACCCCACCTCGATGATCAAACCAATATATGAGGCTATGCTACAAAGTGAGGTACCAGTAATGCGAACCTACTTTTTAGAGCATCATATTGGTAATCAGTTGCATCCGTACCCGTTTGAGAGACCATACATTTTATCAATAAGACAGCGAACACTAACGGAAGCAGAAGAAGAGCAGTGACGAGTCGGGACGTTCGTCTTGAGCGAGAGGGCGTGATGTGCGCAAATTCGCGCACGAAAAAAATCTAGATGAGGACCATGATTGTATACAGTATCGGAATTGGGAAGATATTTTTACAGTTTTTGAATTTGCAAGATATTTTTAATTTGGGTGAGTGTGGCAAATTCATCGGTTGATTTTTTTCATTTTAGGACACGCTGTCATAGTAGATGTCAGTACAGTTCCAGGTTGTGGGTGATACTACAAGTAGCTCTGAAAGGTCTATATAATGGCCACATCAATTCCCACCCCTGGCCGATGGGTGGCTGGCATGGGTATGGCACCTAGATATTTACCTTGAGGAAATATCTTCTAATAGTCTCTCTGGTTCACACGATTACCGTGAATACATTTTATGGTTATTAGTATGTTTGTTTGAGACTTTTGGGGTAGCCAAAAGTCTATATAAGCCGAGTAAACTGCTTCCTTTAGTGGAGGTGAAGCAAGTTGGCAGACAACTTCAAGCCAAGTCCCGAGTAGTAGGAAGTTGAGAGTCAACTTCAGACCCAAGAAAATTTTTCTTACGCTGGTCGCAGAGCGTCGGTGGTAGACCCTGCCCCTTTTATACTTGCTTGTAGCTTTCTCAACTCTCTTCTATATACACTCCCTTTTGTTCGTTCAACAATACCACGGTAGCACTTTTGTCGCTCGCAACACCTCCTTCTCAGGGTAATTGGTTCTGAGGATCTCTTCCCCGCCGATTTACCCCTATCAAACCTGTTCAGCGATATTGATATTCTAGCAATATTTACAGGGTCCTTGCGTAAAGGAAATTTGATAATGAAACTTACTGTAGTGTGAATATTCTGACTGATTATGAAGCAGTACTTAGCTCGACCTTGAAATCCATCCAAAACATCGGGAAATACACAGATGCCTAAAAATACCTTGATTTGGCCCGATCTCTAATGTAATATTGATATACCTATAGATGTCTAATTTCAAATAGCGGCGGAGATTTCTACTGATATTGATATTTAAAAGTAGTTGTTGCACTCAGTTATTAATTTTGATTATTTAATTTCTGCTTGAGTGAAGAAAACGTTGATTCAAATGATACTTTTATAATACGATAGATTTGTATTGTTACAATCATGACCTTCTCACACATTATAGTTGCACTTCGATGACAAAGTGCTTCAGAAGTGACATATTAGCTACATATGTACTGACAGTGTAGGATCATAGATATGAAGTAAACTTCTATTCTTAAAAAAATCAATCAATAATAGGAAAATTAATCTAAAACGAGAGCATAACGAGTTGAGACGTGTCTAGCAAAGGGGTTGCGGTTTTTTATTTTACGCATTACCTTGCGTTCATGTTTGTGTATGTAAGTGCCGAAGTGCTAATAACACGAGAGTAATTTCATTACGCAGGCAGCCTGTGATGCGGGATCACTGAAAAAAATCAAAAGACGTACGTCTATACAAGTTTAATATTTTCATAATAGACTCCTGTTGATAACAATTGACCTTAAAGGCATAAAACCACTGAATACTAGGACATAGTGTAGTCCTGCGGGTAGGAAAACATTTCAATCTATTCTTCGGCTACAATACTGAAAGTTTGCTTTTTGTTCTTCTTTACAATACATCAAGGATTCTCGTTACATGTAAATGATCTATTTAACGAATTTTGATACCAAATGATTCGTTCGCCTGGGTAAATCCTATAAAACGGGGTTTCACCTAGAAGTTGGCCTTACTGTTCACACATACTGATTGTGTTGATTGATTTTAGAAAAATTGACAGCTGTTGTCCTGCTAATTGTAAAACAATAGTACTCAAACCAAACGAGTAATGATTACCGAGCGTAATCTTCATGATCTCAAAGAGTCCATAACTAAGATATTTTTCTACGTTGCGCAATTTACACCACATTCACGTTAGAAATACTGAGTCAGCGTTCATTCTGAAAATGAAATGAATATATATAGAGTTTATTGAGCGACATGGAAACTGTATAACCTCCATCTTCAAAAAATCATCTTCCCATGGTAAATATACCGAAAAAGCATCTATTTGCACTCCCAGTACATAGCCATGCCTCAGAACAACAAAGATTATGAGAGCTTCTTTCGGCGTGGGAAATCTCGTAACGGATATAAGGTGGTAAAAGCTATGTTTGCTGATGTCACGGAAGGATCTCTGAACATAACCGCGGTGCCGGTTTCTTGCATTACCCTAACATGCATCCGCAAAATCAGCCCTTCAGGAGTTGAGCGCATGAAAAGGATTTTCGGGAATGTTGTCAGAGCCATTTGGTGGAACGCAGATGTGAATAAAGAAGTGGAATAGTTACAAGGTCCGACTCTCCTATCGTGATCCCCCTCACTGGCATGTTCCATCGATACGTTGTCAATCAATTTAGAGGGACTAAAGAAATGTCGGAGGCAGAAACAAAACAATTTTCAAACTCTCGAGATGAGTGGTTTCGAATAGTGGACGGTATGCACAAGTTAATTTCTTTGAAAGAATTGATCGAGGATGACTTCGATACCTGGAGAGGCTTTTCGTGGACAATGACGATCTTGAAAGGTGGGCACGATATTGGAAAGCTGAGACAACTTGCAAGGCATCAAAACTGTAAACACTTTGCAGAATTGTATGCAGAGACAACTTTTTACAATACATTGCGGGTACTTTGCGACGAGGCTTCTAGATTGTATGGGGCGGCAAATTGAGAACAAACTTCGGCCAAAGATGTAGCATCTCAATTCGACGGGAAGCCACATAGAAAGGAGGGTAATATTAAGCAGACTGCAGCAACTGCATTGTGAAACGAAACGAACTCCTTAAACCTGGTACGAAGTCTCCTGTTCTTGTTGAGAGAGAAGAGCACAAAGCTTCTTTGCGAGTTGCTAACAACTTTCTGCCCCAAAGCAGGACTTGATTTAGATCCATATGCTGGCACTTTAACAACTGCAACGTATTCCCTGGAAACTGGCCGAAAATGTGTGGCTATAGAAAAAATGCAGATTGCTATCGTTTAGCATTTCAGCGTCTCCGAAAGTAGCTCTCGAGATATCACTGCAACGTAAGCTACAAAACTTATGGCACTGAGCCCCTTACGAAAACTAACCATATCTGTCAATTCAAGCCCATCAATTGTCGCAATGAAATATCCAGATGTGCATCCCGCAGACATCAGCAGCACGCATTCCCAGGAAAATAGTTCAATGACATTGAGAGGAGGACAGGTTGTAAGGCTCTTTAATGAGTGACGCATTATAGGGATGGGCACTATTCAAGGTGAGGTCCAAGATCCATTATTGCTCAAGAGAAGTATCCTTGAATGTACGTTAAAAGAATTCGAAATTGCAGGACAAGATCTAGTGTGCATCTATAATGTTATAATTTCTCAGGGATGGGTTCCCTGCTATATTCATAAACGTTTGGAGGAATAGAGGGTATTCCAATAACACTTGGTGCAATAGGCGCCAGTTTGGTCGCTTGGGATCTCAAAGACATGGAACCTGATAGTAAGTGGCATCTCCTCGTAAGCATAGTATCCACAACAAAGACAGAGTTACTTGTGGGAAAAAATAGATATTGTCTCGATATAGTTTTCGTTACAGCTTAGCCCATAAACAAGTCTTTTCCATCACGTTCCGCCAACATCTTGACCTACCGGTGCATGGTGATTAAATCGCCTCGATACGCTGACACCACACCTACGGGCCAGCTGAAGCGCGCAACGGTCTGTTCTTGCAAGGCCGCCGGTGGCGCTAAGCGCACTGATGCAGCAAAGGTCCAGATAGTTCAGTCATAACTGTAGGGAGTTTGTTCCTCGTAACAGATTTGCATACACTTTCTCTATTGTACTCCATTGCACTCCACTGTAATCTAATTTCTTGAACTGTGCTCCAGTTTACTGCATTGTATTCTACTGTACTGTTCTGCAACGTAGAATCTGAAATTGATTAAATGGTTGTTCTCAGCGGATCCGCTGATTTGCGATGTTGGTGACGAAACGTTCAGAAAGTTCGCACCAAGAAAGTACATGACACAAGTTTTTCAACAGATACTTGTGTTGAATTTTCATTACTCCGTTTATGTCGCAGCTGTAGAGTCTGGACTACTATGCACCGTTTTCATAAGATGTTCGGATAATCTTCTGTGCAAATAGCTGGATGCTCTTATACATTTTTGTCGAGCATTAGTGCGGTGAGCACAGGACAGCGGCACTGAGACACCTGAATTTGTGAGCCAGCCTTTACGCAGTATACTAAATTCTAGACTCGTCCCAATTTTTAAAGATTGTCGGAATTACGTCAAATAAAATGGATATTTTGCTCCGTTGAAGCTTTTAAAGCACGGTGCGCAGACGTTTTATTCAGGTACAAGAGCCAGGGCGATCGGCGCGACACATAAATGTGCAACAGAGCGAAGCTTAACGTGACATTTTTAATGGGGGCAAATAATTATCTTACAAAGTGTTAAGACTGTGGCCTTAAATGACTTTGTCGGATGAAAAATGCACGGGCGTAAAGACGTGCAACACCGACTTTACTCTGCAAAATTTGTTGTCTCTCTAGATAGTTATCGCAATGCCCTGAGCAAGGTGCAAGCTACTCCGGACTTCATGTACGATATGTCACAGGAACTGCTTCTGTACGCTTCTAACATTGCTATTGATATGGAATAAGTGAACGGGGACAAGGAATATGCAGAAGAAAATTCTGAAGAGGAAAGTAATAAGCTGATCAGAATGGCACCCGTGGGAATCGCAACAGGCTGCAATTCTTCAATAGCGTCGAAGGTATTTTTCTACGTCTTTCATTACGAAGAGATTCTTCCAAACAGATGAACCGCCATCAGTACTGCGCATTTTGTGGACAGAATAGATATAACACTTTTGGAGAACATAGGACAATATGCTGTTGTATAATTCGTGATTTGTTTCTTTGTGCAATGACTCATCCCGGGATAAAAAAGCTGCTGGGACCTTCGGCATTTTTGGAAGGACCTTTTCGCGAGATAAACCTATCCCTTAAGCGCGTTCAGTGCCTCTTAGCAAAAGTAGAAGGAAGCCAACAATAGACATCAATCTCAGGTGGAGAATGCTCTGGGATAGTAAGATATCCTACAGAAAACAATGACTCCGTTTCCCGGACAAGGTTTGGAGCAGTAAGTGCTGATGCTAGGATTGAATACAAGCCGCAAGCTCCACATAGCGTTGTTCATCAAAATACAGGGAATGTTGGGAGTAGGGTTGCACGCAAGAGACTACTTGCTGAAAGCACTAACAAGAGCGGTGAAAAGGTTACGACGAAACGGAGGAATGGATATTAGGCTCGTTCTAAGAAAATTATAAAAAATCGCCCTTACGGCCGCATAATAAAGGACTTCTGATGTGATGTATATGTATACGTAAACGTCACATAACGTGCTTTGGAGGTTTTGGCAGCCCCAATGTGTGCGAAAATTTAGGCCTTCCCTCTTGGACTAGTTTCCCTCTTTGTGTCCAAAACTTGGGGAGCTAATAGGGATTTTTTGTTCTTTTTGTCGCTTTGTAATCAATTTCTGCACAATTTAAGATCCTTCAAGCTAGATTTTCAAAATCTATGCCGCATAAAAGTAACGTAAAATCCTGTTATAGGGTATATTCTTGAAGAAAAGTGCTATGACTAGCCACTACAGCTTGAAGGATCTTCAAACTCTTACGCTAGCGAACTAGGAAAAGGAACCAGCAGTTTACCAAGACTCAGGAGTTCTGCAAGATCAATACAGGCAATGGAATCATTACCTATTTTGCATAACTCCCGAGTCTCGTTAAACTGTTCCAACTCGGCCTTTTGAATGCAGTAGTTAAAACGGACTATACAATTGGTAGGCGCGTGCTGATAGGAACGGATTTTTTTGTCGCCATCATCTACAGGTCTTCAGTTTACTGTACTACCTCTTCTTGTCCAAATTTGCTTACAGGTCCGGTCCTTCCTCGTCCTCCCTGAACCTCGCTTATCATTACCGCGGTCCTCTCCAAATTTACTTCCATTTTATGTAGATATTTTTGTTCTGTATCTACCCCTCTGAATCGATCCAGAATCAAGTTCTTTTTCCCTTTTTGATTACGTCCTCTTCCAAATTCGCTTTTTTGAGAAAAAGGGCGCAAATACACTACTTCATAATTCCTTGCAGGTTTATTTAACCTATTCCTAATCTATAGAACCTGCACCGGAAGCCTTCTTAAACCCCTTTATTCCGAGTTTTAAACGTTCCCGATCATTTTGCTCAGCACTTCTCTCCCCCACACATCCCGCTCAACCCTTTTCCAGAAATATGACATCAAATCGCCCCCCTTTCCCTATCTCCAAAAACCGCCGTTCCCGTTCCATCAATGGCCTCCGTCTCGCCGTCTACGGGCCAACCGATGCCGACGAATACATCCGGCGGCAAACTAAGAAGAAAATCATCGATTTCGCCGCCGCCTATTCATAGAAGAAGAAAGAAGCGAGGTAAGTGAGGATGTGACTGAGAAAGTCGAGGAGGAGAGCTGGGAGTCCTTCGAGGAATGGTTAGCCCTTGAGCTAGTGTACGAGACTCAGGAGAAGGAAGAGGAGGAAGAGGAGGGGAAGAGGAGGAGGATGAGGATGAGGGAATAGGGGGCATGGAAATTGTTGGACTAGTGGGGCCTCGAATGGAGAGTATGGATCAAGTTGTGCCGACGCTGGAACCGGATGGAGATATCCTTAGTACTTTAGATATCTCCCAGGAGGGAATAGAGGGCTATGAGCCATTCGCCGATATTTGTGGGGACTGCTTGGACAGCATGGATATTTTAGAGGAGTTGTTTGGATCTGATTTAGAGAATTGGAAATAAGAGGACCCCATTGATTGTTAGTTTCTTAAGTATCTTTTGTTTAGAGTATATCATCCACACAATTTGTTTCTGTGCATTTCCTGGTTCCTTCTGTAGTTTTGTTCGGACTTTAGGGGTAGCCAAAAAGTCTATATAAGCTGAATAAACGGATTCCTCATGGAGAGGTCAAGCAAGTTGGCAAACAACTTCAAGCTCAGTCCCAAATAGTTAGAAAGTTGAGAGTCAACATCAGACCCAAGAGGCATTTATTTTACGCTAGTCACTGAGCATAGGTGGTAGACCCTGCTCCTTCCATACTTGCTTGTAGCCCATTCAACTGTCTTCCCTATCCACTCTTTTCTGTTCGTTCAACTATACTACGGTAGCACTTTTGTCGCTTGCAACACCTCCTTCTTGATGTAATTGGTTCTGAGAATCGCTTCCCCTGCCGATTTGTCCCTATCAACTATCATGAATCGACAATTCGTACTGAAAGTCCTGAATCCTGGTTTGAACACAAGTTCATAGGACTCCCAACCCACAGAGTATTCCACAACATCCACTGAGAAAGTGTATTTATCTAAAATCGATTTGGTTCTTTAATATTTGAGATTTGTGGTTCGACTATTCCCCGTTGTATGCTAAACGTATTCAGGACAATGGATAGTGTCACTTGCTCGCCTCAAGAGCTTGCTCAAAGCCTGTCAGTAGACATGATGCATCGGATATCACTATTGCTGTCGCATGCCTCTGGTTTTAAACCGCTCGAACTGTCCCATATGTTTCCATTGCCCTAACACCCACATTCCGCGTCACGTAGTTTAGCTCTGCGTAATTGCCTGGGTGCCAGCCCCCAAGGGTGGATATAGGATTGGGCATGAGTCTGCTTTCCACGAAGGTCGCGATAAAAGATTCATATCTTCTATACTTTTCAGTCTTTGTCCCATTGAGGAATGTGAGCGGACTAAAGGTGCGCACTCTCCTATTGGATGGCGCGAGCGGGTTTACAAATGTGACATCGGAGAAACCCGTACCTCCAGTGCTTCCCATTGCCCTGATCTCCGGCCTTGTAAGATGGAGGCCGTCCCTCGGCTCGATGGCGGGGTGACAAGCAACTTTCCGCAGGTCCTGGGCAAGCAAGCAAACTTGGCGGTCATGTCTTCGTATTCTGCGGCCCCCGTGAATGCATTGCAGTAGAAGATCTCTGAATCAAGTGTTTCGGGGCAGTTTCTCCTCGGCACGGTGTGTCTGGAGCGCAAAGCGGAACTTGAAGCTAGTATTGAAGCCATGTCGGGAATTCGCGTCAAATCCAAGGAGGAAAAAAACTTTCCCTTGGACTAGGATTCACGTCCGCGAAAGATATCTCACGTGCTGTGTTTCTGGCCTCCAGTTCAGCCTCCAAAAGGCTGTGCGAAAAGGGTTTGCCAGCCTCCACCAAGATTCTCACAACATATGAAGAAGCCCTGGAGGCTCACTTGCTTTGGTCTCAATCCTGCAAACATTCAAGGATTCTTCCGTTCAGTGACTTTTGCTCAAACAAAACACCTTCGCGAAAGACACTCACGGAAACAGTCCACGAGGCTGTACAAGACGGTATACCTCTCGGAGACGCAAGGAGGCAGTCGTTTTGTGCTTCGATTGCGCTACCAGGGGCGACGGAATGGGCGTGCTGTTTCCCGTGCCCTGGTCTGAAGACTAGTATCGAAGCCCGCGAATTCTCGGCATGGCTTCAATACCACCTCCAAGTTCCGCTTTTCGCTCCAGACACACCATACCCGAGGAGAAACCGTCCAGAAACACTTGGCTGCCTCGGGGATCATCTCCTACACTGCGTTCACGGAGGCCACAGAATACGAAGACATGACGGCCAAGTTTGCTTGCATGCTAAGGACCTGCAGAAAGCTGCTTGTCACCCCGCCATCGAGCCGAGGGACGGCTTTCATCATACAATACCCTTTATGAGTCGATTGTGGTTGTCTGGAAAACCGTGGAATAGATCGGATATATCTTCCAAGAGTAAAACACCCAAACCTGTCCCTCCTCGTACAAGGCCGGACATCAGGTCAATGGGAAGCACTGGAGGCACGGATTTCTTCGATGTCACATTTGTAAACCTGCTCGCCATCCAACAGGAGCGTGCGCACCCTTACCCCGCTCGCATCCCTCAGCACGACGAAGGCTGCAAATTATAGAAGATATGAATATTTTATCGCGAACCCCGCCAGAAGCAGACTCATGCCTATCCCTATACTCACCCTCAGCGGCTTACACCCAGACGCCTACTCAGTGCTAACCGACGTGGCTCGGAACGTGGCTGTTAGGGCAATGGAGACATACGGACAGTTAGAGTGGTTTTAACCCAGAGACATGCGGTAGCAGCAGTGATGTCCAATGCATCATGCCTGCTGACAGGGTTTGAGCCAGCCATTTAGGCACACGAGTGGATATTATCCACTATCCTGAACACGTCAAGCATACGCCGGGGATAGCCGAACCGCACTTTTCAAACATTAAAGAACCAAATCGACCCCCTCCTTACGAAATAACCAACTTCGGAAATATGACTGGAAAGATGTGTGAAAGTAGCTGGGCAAATCTAAGAAACGTAACCTTTACATTTTGATCTAGCAACAACATAAATCCTACTCGCATGCAGTTCCATGGCATCTCCAGATGCTGAATCCCTGATGTCGACAGGCCGCAGAGCTACGCGGTGTTGTTACAACTGTTCGTTTTCTTTCGGCATGCAGAGTTGTCGCTTTACGAGAAAAGATGCGAAATTTTTACTTTTCTCAATGAAATTCCACATCATGACTACTTTTGAGCACCAGCACTAAAGTGTATGAAAAGTCACATAATCTACAACTCTACATGTCTACATTTTCAAAATTTCACGCTAATCTTTGCAGATGTGTTACACCGCGGCATATAATGCGATGCTACTTAGATTTATGTTCACAATCTGACAATTTTGTTCTTTCGAGTGGCCGAATAATGCCTCTCCCGATAGCAGCCTCCAAACGCATGGTGCTCTTATAAACTCTCTCGGAGACTTTTGCCCAATCTGAAATCTGCGGTGACACTTTTCACAACCGGCTATACAGTGGCTTTCAAATTTGAGTGGGTATTTAAGAGACGGCCGCGCAGATTACTACTGCAGCTCTACAGATTTGGCTCGATCCGTCAACGTAATACTTTTACCGTACCACCGCACAAAATTTGACTATTTTCGTTCTATCTTCTCTCCAACATCACGATGGCTAATCCTTCCCAAACAGAAGGATCTGCGAGCCAACCCGAGGAAGAACCGTTTTCTCCATTCACAGAGGAACAACTTAAAGCGCTGCGTGAGCTAGGAGATGAACTTGTCTCTCTCCAAAATGGAACGAGAGATTCAACCATCGCAAGATTTGGAATGGAGCTGCCTATGCACTTCGACGTTCGAGCCCTTCCCCCGGACCTGTCACCGGAAACTCGAGAGGGCAAACTCGTTATTGATTTTTACACAAGACAAACACCTCGCGTGTGCACAAACGTCTTCTGCAAGAAGCTGGAAATTGGATTCATTGATATTATGGTAAGTATGTAGTGTTTGAGGAATGTGGTATGATACATGATCCGTCGCGGGTAAGATTACTAACATGTGATCCCTTCACCGTTTTTGTTCCTGGAACCTTGCCATGATTTTGGGGAACGGGATGACTTAACATGACACACAACTACAACAGAAGCATCAGATGGACCACGGACGATACTGCAAACTATTATGCCTTGAACCCGACTGCTATGCAGTCTTCCTTAAGGTGAGCAACGCCAAACGCCACAATTTGAAGTAAGTATTTGACTCTTCGTTGTATCCCATGGCAGGAAGACTGCAGATAATTTGGATGCTAACGTAATGTTTACTAATCGTGTACAAATGTGCGAACTAGACTACACTGTGAAAAGAAGACGAAGAATAACCCGCCGAATAATGGAAACGTTTTTGCGGAAGCCAAAACTGGTGATCGTTCGGAAGATGAAGGTACTGTTGAAGGAGAAGCTGCCCAGGAAAAGTCTAGGAAGAATGGAGACCCGGAAATTACGGCTGCAAACGAGAATGAGGAACGGGCGGGGAAAAGGAGGAGGAAACGCGATGAAGAGGGTGGGGAACAAGGTAGAGGCAGGAAGAGAAGAGCGACAGGGAGATCGCCAGCAAGGGCAGGACCGTCGCGCTGCCCAAAAGCTGGGCCGTCGCGGTTCCCACATGCAGGGCCGTCGGGTACCGGAAGAGCTGGGCCGTCCACATTCCAGCAAGCTGGGCCATCGGGAGTACGCAAAGAAGGGCCGTCGGGCGTACGTAAATTTCGGCCGTCGGGCGTGGCAAAGCGAGGCCATCGGCCGTAAGCAAATGTGGGCCGTCGAGCTTCTGTCAAGCGGGGCCGTCTAGCATCCCTCAAGCGGTGCCGTCCAGCTTTCCTCAAGCTGGACCATCCAGCATCCATCATGCAGGGCTGTCCAGCATCCGCCAATCAAATCCGCCCAGTTTTCCCCGAGCTAGGCCATCCAGCATTCGTCAAGCTGGGGCATCCAGCATCCGCTTAGCAGATACATCCAGCATCCGTCAAGCTGGGCCGTCCAGTTCTCCTAAAGCTGGGCCGTCCAGCTCTCCTCAAGCTGGGCCGTCCAGCTCTCCTCCCGCTGGGCCGTCTAGCTCTCCTCACGCTTTGCCGTCCAGTATTCATCACGTCGTACCATCGAGCACCCCGCAAGTTGGACCGATGACTTCCTCGCTTTCCGATTGTGATGGCGAAGAAAACCCGGAGTACAGTCGGGAAGAAGTGCAAGCAGCAAGGGAGTTCATCAAGAAGAGCATGGAGCATCTCGATCAGACAGACTACGATGAGAGAGAGAAGTGGGCAGCACTCGTGCTCACTTGCTTTCACAAACCCCTTGAGATGAGGTGTTTGCGCGAAGTGAGGCACCTGATTTTTCCGCATGAGCATTCCGGTGGCGGTGGCTAACAGATGGGGTTCACCAGAGAAGCGAGTGCGGAAAATTGGAGAGGATGAAGGCCTCTAAAGTACGTTTGTTATGATATCTTGATTATTATGTAAAGTTATGAATGACTATTAGGGTTTTGATGCGAATGAAATGCCAACAGCAGAGTCAATGAATACCGCCTGCACGCGCAGTCCCGCCCTCTTGGTCCCTTTGCTCCGTCAGTCCTGAGGCCAGCCCTCGTCACACCACACTATATGGCGCCAAAAACAAACTTTTTCGCTGCCACCTTCAGCAACCCCGTCGTTGCTCTTTCACGTACCGCGCTTGATTTCTTGGTCAAGTTCGCTTCACTACTTGACGGGACGGTTCGAGCGGTTTTAATGCAGAGGCATGCGACAGCAGCGGGGATGTCCAATGCATCATGCCTGCTGACAAGCTTCGAGCCAGCCATTTATGCACATGACTCACATTACCCATTATCCTGAGCATGTCTAGCATACACCGGGGATAGACGAACCACACTTTTCAAAAATTAAATAACCAAATCATCCCCCTACTTGACGGTGAATTTACCCCTGCTTGTCGGAGATGGGAACCTTGCTGACCCCTATCAACCGATCATTTCCTCGCATCCGCCCTGCAAACCTCTACGTTCAACGCGCTTAAGCCGTCTTTCCATAACAACCCGCAGTTTAGGTCTGTCCTGAACATTCTTAACGCGCTTTTCGGCGTTGATGTTTCCGCACCCCGTTCTCCTTCCGCCTCCGACGCCAATTCACCTGAAGAAGATCCTGCGGCCACAACACCGGCTCCGTATCTGCGAGCGGTCAAAAGCTCCAGCGACCCAAGCCCCTGTGCGGACCCATCCTATTCGTTGCCTCCCCCCCCTCGGTCGTCAAGGCTTGACTGAGCATCGCCATCTCGACGACGCCCGCCTAGCCCGTAAGTGTGCAAGCACTGTTCGTAATGCCACCCGCGGCCTTTTCGGAGGTAATCAGAAGCGTTTCGTTCGCGTCTCCGTTCCATCGACTTTCCAGATCCACAACCCGTCCAAGTTTCGTGCCGCCATCTCTGCCGGTGGGTTCTTTGGTTCATGTTCGATCATCCAATCCCCCGATCCGAACCACTTCTACAACTGTGTGGCGGAGCGCTACTTAACGACCGTCAATGCTGCATACGACTCTTATTACACCCTAGCGCAGCATTCCGACAATTTCGACGCACCAACTCTTACCTTCTCTGGCATGGATCTAGAGACTGATCTCTCGGCTGATGACCTCGTTGCAGTATGGCAAGGTCGCGTTCCGAAATCTCTCGGTTGAAAGATGACACATGCTAATGGTATCCTGTTCGATCCTTCGCCACCGCTCTTCGGGACATCGATACCAAAATACTTGCCAAACTGTCCGGCCTCCCTAGTTTCCCTGAGCAGTCCCTCTGCCTCCCCCACCAGCAGCGGCAAGTGGATTCAATCCCCACCGTACTCAGAATGCCCCTTCCGCCTCAAACGGATGGCTGGATTAAGGTCGGTGCCCCTAATGCCCAATCCCATCCCTCCGCTCCCTACTATACCACCGACGCCAACCCCTAGGTCTCCTGAATACATTCCGCCCTCGACGCCGACATGGATCCTAACGCATGAATCTCCGAGCTGTGAATCACGTTTCAGGACCGTCCCAGTCACCTCTCACCTTCCACTCCCTCGTCTCCGCCCCCTTCCCTGTTCTCACCTTCATTCCTCCCTGTCCAAGCCGCGACTTACGACTTATACCTCGCTGTCCTTGTACCGCGTTATATCTGCTCCTCGCCAGAGCACAGCTCAGCCCTTCTGGAACTTCTTGCCATCCCGAAGTTGGTTTTCCGACACAACCACCCCCGCGCTCTTGGCCGCCGCCGCCAGGAAAATTGCTCCAACTTTGTTGACCGCATCCGCGTGGCCTCCAGCCGCCTCTATCATGACCTGTTCGACGAGGCCACCTCGTTATTCATCTCCGCCCTCCCCTCGCCGATTCCATCCCCTCCCACCCTCGCCCGCCCTGACACGGCCCTTCGCAGACGCCACCGCCTTCTCTCCCGTGGTACCCTGATTGGGCCACAGCAGCCCTTCTCTAAGTCGATCCACCACTCTCCCCCGGCGAAGCTACCTCTCAATCCTTGCCTTCTCTTCATCCCCCGCCCCCCATTCCTATCACTCCCACGCCCTCTCACGGTTTGCCTCCCGCGCTAAAGTTCTCGGCCTCGGATGTCCGCCGTGCTATTCACAGACTGGATCTTTCAACCGCTCCTGGGGCCGGTAGTCTATCTCCAGTGTTCCTGAGAATGCTGCTTCGCCCGGCAGGTGGGGTCACGCCCTGGAGGATTGCCTACATTCCCTGACAAAGTTCCTCAACCTCTGTTTGAACAGCGATCTACCGGCCGCGTGCTGCCCGTAGTTCTGCGGAGGCCGTCTTACTGCGCTGCCGAGGCCAAGCGGGGGAATCCGTCCGATCGCGGTTGGGCTTCTCTACCGACGCCTAATTTCTAGGCTCACGACAAACAAAGTCACCCCCGCCATCCGCTCCTACCTTCTGCTCCATCAGGTCAGATGGGGCGTCAAGAACGGCACCGATGCAATAATTCATTTCGTGCGTCGTCTCTCCCAGAAATACGAGTTCCACGATCACGTCTTGGTCCAGATCGACGCTCGCAACGCTTTCAATTGAATCTCCCGCCAGCTCATTCTGGAAGCCGTACAGACACATGCCTCAGGCCTCGCACGGTGGGTACACTCTTGTTACGATGCTCTTACAGAGCTTGCTTTCGGACCCTACTATGTCCATAGTTCAGAAGGCACTCAGCAAGTTGATCCCTCGGTCCCTTGCACTTTGCCCTGGCTCTCCATCCTCTCTTGCTATCGTTACAGGAGAAGTTCTCACCTGCCCTTGATGTGGGCAAATTCGCACACGAAAAAAATCCAGATGAGGACCATGATTGTATACAGTATCGGAATTGGGCAGATACTTTTACAGTTTGTGAATTTGTAAGATATTTTTAATTTGGATGAGTGTGTCAAATTCATCGGTTGATTTTTTTTTATTTTAGGACACGCTGTCATAGTAGATGTCAGTACAGTTCCAGGTTGTGGGTGATACTACAAGTAGCTCTGAAAGGTCTATATAATGGCCACATCAATTCCCACCCCTGGCCGATGGGTGGCGGGCATGGGTATGGCACCTAGATATTTACCTTGAGGAAATATCTTCTAAGTCTCTCTGGTTCACACGATTACCGTGAATACATTTTATGGTTATTAGTATGTTTGTTTGAGACTTTTGGGGTAGCCAAAAGTCTATATAAGCCGAGTAAACTGCTTCCTTTAGTGGAGGTGAAGCAAGTTGGCAGACAACTTCAAGCCAAGTCCCGAGTAGTAGGAAGTTGAGAGTCAACTTCAGACCCAAGAAAACTTTTTCTACGCTGTCGCAGAGCGTCGGTGGTAGACCCTGCCCCTTTTATACTTGCTTGTAGCTTTCTCAACTCTCTTCTATATACACTCCCTTTTGTTCGTTCAACAATACCACGGTAGCACTTTTGTCGCTCGCAACACCTCCTTCTCAGGGTAATTGGTTCTGAGGATCTCTTCCCCCGCCGATTTACCCCTATCATTTGGTACTCTTGTGGAGGGGGTTGCACCCGAGGTATTCGAGTTGAGCAGTAGTAAGGAACACTTCGGGGGGATTTCTTTTCTGTAATCATGGATCTCAACGCTGCTCGTATAACGTTCACAGGGGGCAAGACTGAAGACGTTGAGGAGTTTCTTTACACATATGTCAACGTTGTGATGCGAGAGAAGGGCGATGAAGAGAAGGCCGCAAGTATCTTCGCCTATCTTCATGGTGACGCAAAGCACAAATATAAGTCCAAGTTTATCGACGGGTGGTCTCTTAACGGGAATGGGCGTAACTTCGGTGAGGTATGTGAGTGGCTTGTGAAAGAGTATGCTAAGGAGGTAGAACCAGATGAGATGATTCGTACCGCCATAGAGGCCCGGCTCAACTTCGACGATTTGTTAAGCTCATTGGTGTACTTGTGTGATCTTTATGAAAAGGCTGGGTTCAACGCCCAAGCCAAGTACGGAATGCTGCGTAAGGCGGCTATGGGGGATAAGCGGCTCTCCGATTTCCTCCTCATCAAGGGCCCTCACACTTTTGATGAACTGAAGGGTACCATAGTAGAATTTGTCAAAAATTCGGAGACGTTTCAGTCACTGAGTGAGGTACCGAGGGAAACCCGCACATCGATGTCTATCGTACATCCTGAAAAGAATTATCAAAGGCCGGCTACTAGTGCAGCGGCATTAGAATCTGTCAGGAGCGATGTCAAAAACTTGGAAGAAAGGTTGGAAACCCGATTCGATAATCGACTTGACATGATAACCTCGCAGTTGGAAAGCCTTACTCTTACCATTAAGAAGAACCAGTCTGGGGCCCCTAAGGCCGCAGAAGTCTGTTCTTACTGTCACAAGCCTGGACACTTTGCAAACAGGTGTCCTGATAATCCACATAGAAACACTCGTTGTGCAAAGTGCGGTCGATATGGGCATCATGAAAGTAACTGCTGGTCTAAAGACAACAGAAGAGCAAATTTATCGGAAGCAAGGAGTGAGTCAGGACCAGAGGTGAAAATCTTACAAAATAGAAGGGATCAAAGGTTGACGGATGCCGGTAACGTATCCATCGCTGAAGAGATTAGTCAAGTCAATGTGACAAAAAGGGATGGGGAAGGGAACATTTTATCGAAGAAACCTAGGCTAGAGTATGGAATGCTGGAGCATATCCCAGCACCTGTACCTCCTCGAACCAAGAGGTCTGATCAAGTTGTTCCAGGAGTGGGAGTCACTCCGGCCAAGAAGACGAAAAAGAGTAAGAAAGTTAAGAGTATCTCTAAGGACGTACTAGAGTATGTGAAGAGGTACAATTTGGTGGCTGAGCTTGCATCGGCCCCAACTGGGATAACGTTTGGTCAACTTTTGAGGGGCGACGCAGAGGATGCGAGAAAAGAACTCAAAAAAATTATCAGGTCTAATAAGTCCGCTAAGGGTAAGAAACTGTTTCTTCAATCGGCCTCGACAGCACCAAGACGTCTTAAGCTGGTACCAGTCAAAGTATTGGGTATGAAAACCCAAGCTCTCTTCGATTCGGGTGCTGTTCCAAACCTCATTTCAGAAACTTTGGTGACAGATCTAGGTCTCGAAATTACTCCAACGACTCGAAAAATAACTGTAGCGGATGGAACCGTCTCAAAATGCATGGGCACTGTTGACAAGGTTTCCGTGTTCTTTGGGGACTCTAAAGTTGATGTAGACTTTCTTGTCATGCCGGATCTCCCTTTCGATGCAATCATTGGCTGCCCCACAATGGAAAGACTAGGAACATGCATTGACTTGGGCAACCAAATGGTTTCAGTTAATATTGACGGCAGAACCGTGAAGATGCCCCTGGATTTCGACAAAAGCACGCATCCTGAAGATTTAAAAGAAACGGACAGTGAAGATTTCACTTCTAGCTATGACAGCGAAGATTCGGAACCAACTAACACTTTCGGAAGTGGAAAAGGGTACCCTCGGGGGTAATGAACATGGCATGGGACGATTATGATTCCGGGTTTGAAACAGATGACGACTGGATTCTAGGATAAGTTTGAAACCCGAATGTGTTTCTTTTTGCGATGATATCGAATCAAAGGACAGAATTCGGAGCATGAAAGAAGATTACCTTTGCAAAGAAAATAAGAATACGTCGAATTCCATATATGAAGATGTGAGCACGACGGAAGAGGTCCTTCAAAATATTGAGGTTGAGGATCAAGAAAAAAAGGGCGCCAAATGGCAGAAATCCAAGGAAAAGTGCAGCACCTTCCCGCCCCCTCACTGAAAATATCCGACATGTTAACATCTTCCGAAGTAATTGCATGGAGCGTTTCAGATTTAAGACAAGCAAGTGTACCGGTTACTCACTCGTTCGAACTTACCGACACTCAACCGATTTACCACAAGCCTAGACGTCAACCGCCAAAATATGACCAATTTATCTCAGAAAATGTTACAAGTATGCTGAAAAATGATATTATTCGACCAGTTTCATCCCCATGGTCGTTTCCAGTTGTGGTCGCACCAAAGAAGGATGGAAAGCTGCGTTTTTGCGTCGATTACCGACAACTGAACCAGAGAATGATACCCGATCGATTTCCGATTCCGAACATGGAGGAGATCCTCGAGGACCTGAAGGACGGGAGATATTTCACCTCAATTGACCTTTACACTGGCTATTGGCAGATTCCATTGGATGAAAAATGTAAGGAAAAAACAACCTTTACCAGCAAAGCCGGTACGTTCAGGTTCGAAGTGATGCCTTTTGGTCTCATGAATGCACCAGCTACATTCCAAAGAATGATGAACGAGGTTTTGAAAGGACTTCCATTCGCAAGAGTCTATATCGATGATGTCGTCATATTCTCAGAAACATTGGATCAGCACATCTCGCACGTCAAGACAGTTGTGGAGAGGATATCGGAGTATAGCTTGAAAATTAAGTTGAGCAAATGCTTCTTTGCGAAAACTTCTATCCAATTACTCGGTCATATCGTCGACCAAGAGGGAATTAGAGTGGATCCAGAGAAAACGAAAAAAATAAAGTTGGCACCAAGGCCCGCTTCAAAGACGGAGGTCCGAAGCTTCTTAGGACTGGCCTCATATTACAGAAGATTTATCAAAGATTTCGCCAAGACTGCAGCACCGTTACATGCCAGCACTACGAAGAACGGAAAATTTTACTGGAACAAGGAAATGGAAACTGCATTTAAGGAGGCTTAAAGATAAGCTATGTGTCCCCCCAGTTCTCATGTACCCAGATTTCAAGAGACCATTCGTTGTGGAGACAGATGCCTCAGAACGGTCTTTGGGTGCCGTTTTGTCCCAAAAAGATGAAAACGGAAGACTACACCCTGTTCAATTCGCAAGCCGAACTCTGAATGATGCGGAAAAGAGATACTCAGTCTGCGAGAAAGAAGCGCTAGCTGTCGTCTTCGCGCTGAAAAAGTTTCGCGTATACCTTTTATCACTCGAGAAATTTGTCTTGATAACTGATCACCAGGCACTTAAAACAGCATTCCAAAAGAAGGATGTACATCACCGCTTGGCCCGATGGCTCGACATTTTCGCAGAATATCGGTTTGAAATTGTGTATAGACCCGGACGCAATAATCAGCCTGCCGATTACCTATCCCGCTTGAGGGACGCACTGATTCCAAATGAAAAAGCTTCGGAGGACATCGTCGGAGTCGCCGAGTTGCAGTTGCCGAACGATAACGAGTACGAAGCTAATATTCACGGACTGATCAAATTCCTCGATGGACTAGAAATGAGAAAGGTTGATCTTGAACACCGAAATTGGGTACGCAGGAATCAAAAGGCTTTTACATTGTGGAATGGGAAACTCTTCCGGCACACTAAAGCCGGTCCCCGACTAGTGGCCCCTTTGAAAGAAAGAATGAAGATCTTGAGGACTTTCCATGATGAGCTAGGGCATTGGGATCTCGAAACAACCAAAAAATTCGTAACTGAGAGATTCTGGTGGCCCGGTATCCATAAGGACGTCTATTTCGTGAAAAGCTGCGACAACTGCCAAAAATTCACTCCAATACGGAAGTATAAGACAACTCTAAGTTTTCCAGTTTCCGGTCTCTTTGAAACCTTCTCAATTGACTTCGCGGGCCCGTTCAAGGAAACTTCTTCCGGAAACAAATATCTCCTTATAGGGGTGGAACATCTTACTGGATGGCCAATAGCAGTTGCAGTGAGGAGGCAAATGCTGAGGTGGTACTGAGATTCATCGAAAAAGAAATAATTGAACCGTTTGGTCTTCCAAAAAGGATCATCTCGGATAACGCCCTTTGTTTTACTGCAACTTCACTGCTTCGTTTTTTGGAAGAGAAAGGATTCAGCTGAAGACCGTTCTCGCATACGCTCCTATGTCCAACGGGAAAGCGGAGAGGATGGTTGGAACCATCAAACGAGCAATATCGAAAACTATGTCGGAGAATGAAATCCAGTGGGAAGATGCCTTACCAAAAGTGTTATACGGCTACCGTCGAAGAAGAGGAAGAAATGGACGCTCACCATTCGAGCTAATGTACGGAAGGGCTCCTAGAATGTTACAGAGAGACATGGAAACAAATATTATCGATGAAGAGAGTAGGGAAGTTGAACTACTGGCCACCGAAGGCTGGAGATCACACCGCGCGCTAACACAGACAAGAAATAAGGATGCAGAACCTGCAGTCAGAACCTTTTCAGTTGGCTCTAAAGTACTTGTAGTACATGGAAAAGCAATGCAGCAGGCTGTGAAGTGGCCGGCCTTCCAAACCAAGTACTCGAACCCTTGCATCGTCACGGAGGAAAGACACCCGCACTATCAGCTCTGTTCAAGCTCAGGGAAGAGATCAAGGAGGGCCATCCATGCACGTCGTCTGGTCCCTTACCATCAGAGGCCTGAAGAATTCCTTCTCACACAGGACTATGCGCAACCACGGGGCATACTCATCTTTAACTATAGAATGATTCCTATGGGAGGAAAAAGGGCCTGGGAATGGATCATCTCGTTACGCGGGACTACTACGAACTCCACGTAATCATCCATTTCTACATTAATATATGCCTATGTTTTCGTACGTTGAACGGACCATTGCTACCTGAAGAAGATTTCCGACTATTAATAAGAGTTCTATTTTCATTCCAAAACGGAAGGTTCACGGAAGCAGGTCCAGAGTTTGTGGAGGTAATATATCATTACTCTATAGGAAGATATGGAATGGTAGCTGCTGGAGACTTGTCGCAAACGTATCTGAATATTATCCGTCCAATTTACGTATTTCTCAAGAACAACCAAGACGTGCGACTGAGAGGTTACGCCTTACCCCCGGATATGGAATACAGGCTGGTCCCGTATCCTCTATGGGAACCTTACGTTTCTCCGCCACAAATTGGGAACGTTGGAGGCGGCGAGGATCCTCCTGAAGCAGTGATGATGACCAGAGGAGGACCTTCAGGAGACAACAACCCGCCCAGAAGAGGTTCCGGTCGTCCCCCGAGAGGACCTCGTGCAGGTCCCAGTACGTCAGGAGCTGGTCGCGGCCATTCATCGGGACCGTCCACCACAACTTCATCTCTAGCTCTCCTTCACAACCATGCACAGCATACAGTCGGAAGAAGAAGATTATCTTTTTGGCTGCGCAATATCTCCGAGGATGCGAACGATGCGCAGGTCATTTCTTATTTCATGATAAGCATCTGTTTATGTTTTAGGGCGCTACATGGACCGCACTTATCTTACGAAGATTCGTTCTTGATGATGCGCGTCTTCTTTTCTTATCGACATCCATTCCTCCGGCATCTTCCAGAAGAGTTTGCATATCACATATATTTTTTCACTCTTGGAAGATTCGGAAGAGTCACGGAAGAAGAATGTATTCAACCCCACCTCGATGTATCAAACCAATATATGAGGCTATGCTACAAAGTGAGGTACCAGTAATGCGAACCTACTTTTTAGAGCATCATATTGGTAATCAGTTGCATCCGTACCCGTTTGAGAGACCATACATTTTATCAATAAGACAGCGAACACTAACGGAAGCAAGAAGAGCAGTGACGAGTCGGGACGTTCGTCTTGAGCGAGAGGGCGTGATGTGCGCAAATTCGCACACGAAAAAAATCTAGATGAGGACCATGATTGTATACAGTATCGGAATTGGGAAGATATTTTTACAGTTTTTGAATTTGCAAGATATTTTTAATTTGGGTGAGTGTGGCAAATTCGGTTGATTTTTTCATTTTAGGACACGCTGTCATAGTAGATGTCAGTACAGTTCCAGGTTGTGGGTGATACTACAAGTAGCTCTGAAAGGTCTATATAATGGCCACATCAATTCCCACCCCTGGCCGATGGGTGGCTGGCATGGGTATGGCACCTAGATATTTACCTTGAGGAAATATCTTCTAATAGTCTCTCTGGTTCACACGATTACCGTGAATACATTTTATGGTTATTAGTATGTTTGTTTGAGACTTTTGGGGTAGCCAAAAGTCTATATAAGCCGAGTAAACTGCTTCCTTTAGTGGAGGTGAAGCAAGTTGGCAGACAACTTCAAGCCAAGTCCCGAGTAGTAGGAAGTTGAGAGTCAACTTCAGACCCAAGAAAACTTTTTCTTACGCTAGTCGCAGAGCGTCGGTGGTAGACCCTGCCCCTTTTATACTTGCTTGTAGCTTCCTCAACTCTCTTCTATATACACTCCCTTTTGTTCGTTCAACAATACCACGGTAGCACTTTTGTCGCTCGCAACACCTCCTTCTCAGGGTAATTGGTTCTGAGGATCTCTTTCCCCCCGATTTTACCCTATCACCTGAACGCTTGGTACGCAGATGACGGTAAAATTGTTCTTCTTCGGTCCTAAGCCGCCGCTGCCATCCGTTTCATCCATCAATCACGGAGACTGCTTACGCAGCATCTGCAATTGATTCTTTTGGACTTATCTCTGACCTCCTCACTCTTTCTCAGGACCGCCATTTGGAAGAGATACCTCGGTCCTCCATCACGCTCTCATCCTCCCGCCACCCGCAGCTGTCTTTTTCGCTACAGCTACGGCTCTTTCGAGCGTTGTTCATCGCCGGCGAAAGGCTCTAGTCTGCGATCACTACGAACTCATGCTATCGAAGTCCGATAGGTGTTCTTGTCCGCAGCAGCCACGTCTGAGCACGGCCCTCCCGTGCGGACTTCCTCCGCCTCATCATACCCCTCTGATATGCGCAGGAATACAGTGCTGGGACTTTGGTTTTAAACGAGCCAATTGCTTCCCAAACATTATGGAACAATACTTCCTGGACCAGATACACTCCCTTGAGCCTTTCCTTAACGCTATCTTGGAAGTCGAGGACGCATACGCTTCGTTCCAACTGCTACGCAACTGCTTTGGGGTTTGCAAAGTGGGATACCTCTTGCGAGTTGTGCATTCCTCCTGTACGCGGAAATGGGCTAAATATTTCGGCATATTAATCGAGAACTGCTGCCGTATTTTAGCGGGTGGAATGCTAGACAACTCTATATTCAAGGAGCAGTAACTGCCCATTGAGGGGGCCTAGTTTCTTCCCATTACTGTGTCGGTATACACTTTGATAGGGGTAAATATTTGTGAGAAGAGATACTCAGAACCAACTACCCTGAGAAGGAGGTGTTGCAAGCGACAAAAGTGCTACCGTGGTATATTTGAACGAAAAAAAAGTAGTGTATATGGAAGAAAGTTGAGAAGGCTACAAGCAAGTATGGAAGGGGCAGGTTCTACCACTGATGCTCTGGGACCAGCTTAAGAAAAATATTTCTCGGGTCTGAGGTTGACTCTCAACTCCCCACTACTCGAAGCTTGACTTGAAGTTGTCTGCCAACTTGCTTGACCTCTCCATGAGGAAGCAGTTTACTCAGCTTATATAGACCTTTTGCTACCCTAAAGTCCAAACAAAACTACAGAAGGTACCAGGAAATGCATAGAAACAATTTGTGTGGATGATAAACTCTAAATAAAAGATACTTAAGAAACTAACAATCAAAGAGGTCCTCTTATTTCCCATTCTCTAAATTAGATCCAAACAACTTCTCCAAAATATCCATGCTGCCCGATCAGTCCCAATACCTGTGAACGGCTCATAGCTCTCTATGTTCTCCTGGGAATATCTAAACTACTAAAGATATCTCCATCCGGTTCCAGTGTCGGCACCACTTGTTCCATTCTCTCCAGTCCCAAACCCCACCGGTCCAACACTTTACATGCTCCCTGTTACCTCATACTCCTCGTCTTCGTCCTCTTCGTCCTCCTCTTCCTCCTCTTCCTCCCCTTCTTCCTTTTCCTCCTCTTCATCCTCTTCCTTCTCTTCCTCCTCTTCAAGCTCCCAATCGTCCCTATCCTCCCCATCTTCCCCATCTTCCCCGTTATTAACCTCGTAGAACAAGTCAGGGGCTACCCACTTCTCGAAGTTCTCCCCAGCTCCCTCCCGATGTCCCACTCCCGCCCCTTTCCTACCTCCTCCGCCTCATCTTCAGTAAAAAGGCGACGCACTAATTCGATAACCTTCTTTTGGTTTGCCGGCGCAGGTAGTCCTCGCGGTCAGTAGGTCCGAAAGGGAGTAGGGGAATAGGGTTTAGGGAACGGGGATGGCGAGTTTTGGAAATTACTTTTGAGGGGAATAGATTTTTTATTTTGGTAGGCTTTGGGGAATGGGAGCCAATGAAGGGTTTTTTTGGGTGTATGGGGGAGATGGGTGATGAGCAAAATGATCGGGACGTTTAAAACTTGGAATAATGGGGCTTAAATAGACTCCCGGGGTAGGTTCTTTAGATTAGGAGTAGGTAAGATAAATCTGTAACGGATTTTGTAGCAGTGCATTTGTGCCCTTTTTTCAAAAAAGCGATTTTGGAGGTGAAAGACAGCAAAAAGGGAAAAAGAACTTGATTCAGGATCGATTCAGAGGGGTAGATACAGTATAGAAATATCTAGATAAAATGGAAGTAAATTTGGAGAGGACCGCGGTGATAATAAGCGAGGCTCAGGGAGGACGAGGAAGGACCGGAACTATAAGCAAATTTTGACAAGGAGAGGTAGTAAAGTAAACTAAAGGTCTGTAGATGACGGCGACAAAAAAACCGTTCCTATCAGCACGCGCCTAACACTCTTCTTGAGTCGATTGAGGGTGTCTGGAAACCCATGGAATAGATTGGATATATCTCCCAAGAGTAAAGTACCCAAACCTTTCCACTGCCCACTAAGCCACTACAGGAGAAAAAGAGGACCTTGGAAATCAGACTTTTATTCGCGCGAGATGTCGCCGCCGCTTCGTTTCTTGCGTCTAGCGCCGCGACACAGCAGTTATGCGAGAAGTCTTTGCCTTCCTGATTTCGAGATCTGATGCAGTTCAAGGATGCTATAGCCGCCGTTACCACATAGCGCGCCTCTTGTCGACCCTCAGAACGAATCCTGTTTTGCAATTTCTGCTCCTCCAAGCCACCATCGCAGAAGCTAATAGATGCAATTCATGTCGCTGCTCAAGAGGCCTTGTCGCTCAGAAACATCCGCACCCGCGCCTTCCGCGCTAGCATGTCCCTCCCGGTCCAAAGGCTGGGTCTACTGTGTCCCTTGCCCTGGATTGAGGACGCACATCAAGAGCAAAGACTTCTCTGTGTGGTTCCGGTTCTTTTGCCAAACCCCTTATTCGCCCCAGGTACCCCTTACCAGAAGCAGGGTGTCCAGAAATGCTGGCAATCTACGGGGACCACTTGCTACGTTGTCGCTGGGAGCGAAATACTCGCCACAACAACCAGGTGACTTAAGTGGGGAACGATCTTGCAAAGAGCCGCCCGACGACCATTCATTGAACCTCGTTTACTCTTCAAAAACAGGACAGGCGATCGTTCCTAACGCTGCAACACAGTCTCTCCCCTAGACCGGTCGTCGGCTGTAGAACGAATCTAGGTGTGGTTTCGACAGTTATAACTGTCCTGGTCGACCGCAAATGTAAAAAGCATCCCCATGGCTACTCCTGAAGATAACTTACCGCAAGAAAGTTGAAGTGCAGAAGTGGCGTCAAGCAGGGAGCATATATCTAACAGTTTTGCAGCTCTAACCGAAGAGAATGAATTGCAACTGAATTCAATCGGAGGTCCTGAACCACCAGATGAAAGCGCTTCACAAGAGACTTTGGTACAGTAAAAAGCAGAAGTAGAGTCGTATGCTAAAGAAATGTTACAAGTGTTCAAAGAAATAGAACTTAAAGGAGAGTGGCTATGGCTGCAATTTACTGCAACCTTCAGGCCTCAAACCATTCCGTTTATCCCAAAGACGACGACGCTAAGGTGGATAGAATTTCTTATTGCTCGTGGAGTTTATGTCAAACGCCAACAAGGGTAACCCACAGAAAAAGCACTTCTTGAATGCTTAACAAGAAGACATCTGTTGCAACCGTAGGCAAATTGGACACACCATTGTCAAACTCTAGAAGCAATACGAAGCGTACCGAACGATCCCATGAACATACATCTGCCAATCACCATCCGGAGGCATTAACTCCATCTGTTTCGAACCAGCCACCCCAGACAAATCAAGAGAACTCAGGATCAAGAAACAACCCTCCTGTTCTTCAAGAAACGTCTAAGGATCCCTACTCGATGCCAAGCAAACGAACCCATCTCACCAACCAAGATCCCGCACCAGAGTTCAAGACCATTTACCCAATGTTGTTGCAAATTCTTTTCAGGAACGCGAGAGATCTTTTTATAATGCTGACAACGCACAGACTGGTAACCACTCACTTGACTTTGATAGGGGTAAATCGGCGGGGGAAGAGATCCTCAGAACCAATTACCCTGAGAAGGAGGTGTTGCGAGCGACAAAAGTGCTACCGTGGTATTGTTGAACAAACAAAAGGGAGTGTAAATAGAAGAAAGTTGAGAAAGCTACAAGCAAGTTTAAAAGGGGCAGGGTCTACCACCGACGCTCTGCGACCAGCATGGAAAAAGTTTTCTTGGGTCTGAAGTTGACTCTCAACTTCACTACTCGGGACTTGGCTTGAAGTTGTCTGCCAACTTGCTTCACCTCCACTAAAGGAAGCAGTTTACTCGGCTTATATAGACTTTTGGCTACCACAAAAGTCTCAAACAAACATACTGATAACCATGAAATGCATTCACGGTAATCGTGTGAACCAGAGATACTATTAGGAGATATTTCCTCAAGGTAAATATCTAGGTGCCATACCCATGCCAGCTACTCATCGGCCAGGGGTGGGAATTGATGTGACCATTATATAGACCTTTCAGAGTCACTCGTAGTATCACCCACAACCTAGAACTGTACTGAATCTACTATGACAGCGTGTCCTAAAATGAAAAAAATCAACCGACGAATTTGCCCACACTCACCCAAATTAAAAACATCTTGCAAATTCAAAAACTGTAAAAATATCTTCCCAATTCCGATACTGTATACAATCATGGTCCTCATCTAGATTTTTTTGTGTGCGAATTTGCGCACATCACGCCCTCTCGCTCAAGACGAACGTCCCGACTCGTCACTGCTCTTCTTCTGCTTCCGTTAGTGTTCGCTGTCTTATTGATAAAATGTATGGTCTCTCAAACGGGTACGGATGCAACTGATTACCATATGATGCTCTAAAAGTAGGTTCGCATTACGGGTACCCCACTTTGTAGCATAGCCTCATATATTGGTTTGATCACATCGAGGTGGGGTTGAATACATTCTTCTTCCGTGACTCTTCGAATCTTCCAAGAGTGAAAAAAATATATGTGATATGCAAACTCTTCTGGAAGATGCCGGAGGAATGGATGTCGATAAGAAAAGAAGACGCGCATCATCAAGAACGAATCTTCGTAAGATAAGTGCGGTCCATGTAGCGCCCTAAAACATAAGCAGATGCTTATCATGAAATAAAAAATGACCTGCGCATCGTTCGCATCCTCGGAGATATTGCGCAGCCAAAAAGATAATCTTCTTCTTCCGACTGTATGCTGTGCATGGTTGTGAAGCAGAGCTAGAGATGAAGTTGTGGTGGACGGTCCCGATGAATGGCCGCGACCAGCTCGTGACGTACTGGGCCTGTACGAGGTCCTCTCAGGGGACGACCGGAACCTCTTCTGGGCGGGTTGTTGTCTCCTGAAGGTCCTCCTCTGGTCATCATCACTGCTTCAGGAGGATCCTCGCCGCCTTCAACGTTCCCAATTTGTTGCGGAGAAACGTAAGGTTCCCATAGAGGATACGGACCAGCCTGTATTCCATATCGGGGGTAAGGCGTAACCTCTCAGTCGCACGTCCTGGTTGTTCTTGAGAAATACGTAAATTGGACGGATAATATTCAGATACGTTTGCGACAAGTCTCCAGCAGCTACCATTCCATATCTTCCTATAGAGTAATGATATATTACCTCCACAAATCTGGACCTGCTTCCGTGAACCTTCCGTTTTGGAATGAAAATAGAACTCTATTAAAGTCGGAAATCTTCTTTCAGGAACCAATGGTCCATTCAACGTACGAAAACATAGGCATATATTAATGTAGAAATGGATGATTACGTGGAGTTCGTAGTAGTCCCGCGTAATCGAGATGATCCATTCCCAGGCCCTTGCTCCTCCCATAGGAATCATTCTATAGTTAAAGATTAGTAATGCCCGTGTTGCGCATAGTCCTGTGTGAGAAGGAATTCTTCAGGCCTTCATGGTGAGGGACCAGACGACGTGCATGGATGGCCTCCTTGATCTCTTCCCTGAGCTTGAACAGAGCTGATAGTGCGGGTGTCTTTCCTCCGTGACGATGCAAGGGTTCGAGTACTTGGTTAGGAAGGCCGGCCACTTCACAGCCTGCTGCATTGCTTCTCCATGTACTTCAAGTACTTTAGAGCCAACTGAAAAGGTTCTGACTGCAGGTTCTGCATCCATATTTCTTGTCTGTGTTAGCGCGCGGTGTGATCTTCAGCCTTCGGTGGCCATTAATTCAACTTCCTACTCTTTTCATCGATAATATTTGTTTCCACGTCTCTCTGTAACATTCTAAGAGCCCTTCCGTACATTAGCTCGAATGGTGAGCGTCCATTTCTTCCTCTTCTTCGACGGTAGCCGTTAAACTTTTGGTAATGCATCTTCCCACTGGATTTTATTCTCCGACATAGTTTCCGATATTGCTCGTTTGATGTTCCAACCATCCTATCAGCTTTCCCATTTGACATAGGAGCGTATGCGAGAACGGTCTTCAGCTGAATCTCTTTCTCTTCCAAGAATCGAAGCAGTAAGTTTGCAGTAAAACAAAGGGCGTTATCCGAGATGATCCTTTTTGGAAGACCAAACGGTTCAATTATTCTCTTTTGATGAATCTCAGTACCACCTCAGTATTTGCTATTAAGCTCCTGAAATGCAGTTTCCATTTCCTTGTTCCAGTAAAAGTTTCCGTTCTTCGTAGTGCTGGCATGTACCGGTGCTGCAGTCTTGGCGAAATATTTGATAAATCTTCTGTAATATGAGGCCAGTCCTGAGAAGCTTCGGACCTCCGTCTTTGAAGCGGGCCTTGGTGCCAACTTTATTTTTTCGTTTTTCTCTGGATCCACTCTAATTCCCTCTTGGTCGACGATATGACCGAGTAATTGGATAGAAGTTTTCGCAAAGAAGCATTTGCTCAACTTAATTTTCAAGCTATACTCCGATATCCTCTCCACAACTGTCTTGACGTGCGAGATGTGCTGGTCCAATGTTTCTGATAATATGAAGACATCATCAATATAGACTCTTGCGAATGGAAGTCCTTTCAAAACCTCGTTCATCATTCTTTGGAATGCAGCTGGTGCATTCATGAGACCAAAAGGCATCACTTGGAACCTGAACGTACCGGCTTTGCTGGTAAAGGTTGTTTTTCCTAACATTTTCATCCAATGGAATCTGCCAATAGCCAGTGTAAAGGTCAATTGAGGTGAAATATCTCCCATCCCTCAGGTCCTCGAGGATCTCCTATATGTTCGGAATCGGAAATCGAGCGGGTATCATTCTCTGGTTCAGTTGTCCGGTAATCGACGCAAAAACGCAGCTTTCCATCCTTCTTTGGTGCGACCACAACTGGAAACGACCATGGGATGAAACTGGTCGAATAATATCATTTTTCAGCATACTTAAAACATTTTCTGAGATAGATTGGTCATATATTGGCGGTTGACGTCTAGGCTCGTGGTAAATCGGTTGAGTGTCGGTAAGTTCGAACGAGTGAGTAACCGGTACACTTGCTTGTCTTAAATCTGAAACGCTCCATGCAATTACTTCGGAAGATGTTAACATGTCGGATATTTTCAGTGAGGCGGGGCGGGAAGGTGCTGCACTTTTCCTTGAATTTCTGCCATTTGGCGCCCTTTTTCTTCTTTATCCTCAACCTCAATATTTTGAAGGACCTCTTCCGTCGTGCTCACATCTTCATATATGGAATTCGACATATTCTTATTTTCTTTGCAAAGGTAATCTTCTTTCATGCTCCTAATTCTTTTCTTTGATTCGATATCATCGCAAAAAGAAACACATTCGGGTTTCAAACTTATCCTAGAATTCCAGTCGTCATCTGCTTCAAACCCGGAATCATAATAGTCCCATGCCATGTTCATTACCCCCCGAGGGTACCCTTTTCCACTTCCGAAAATGTTAGTTGGTTCCGAATCTTCGCTGTCATAGCTATAAGTGAAATCTTCACTGTTCGTTTCTTTTAAATCTTCAGGATGCGTGCTTTTGTCGAAATCCAGGGGCATCTTCACGTTTCTGCCGTCAATATTAACTGAAACCATTTAGTTGCCAAGTCAATGCATGTCCCTAGTCTTTCCATGGTGGGCAGCCAATGATTGCATCGAAAGGGAGATCCGGCATGACAAGAAAGTCTACATCAACTTTAGATTCCCCAAAGAACACGGAAACCTTTTCAACAGTGCCCCATGCATTTTGAGACAGTTCCATCCGCTACAGTTATTTTTCGAGTCGTTGGAGTAATTTGGAGACCCAGATCTGTCACCAAAGTTTCTGAAATGAGGTTTGGAACAGCACCCGAATCGAAGAGAGCTTGGGTTTTCATACCCAATACTTTGACTGGTACCAGCTTAAGACCTCTTGGTGCTGTCGAGGCCGATTGAAGAAACAGTTTCTTACCCTTAGCGGACTTATTAGACCTGATAATTTTTTTGAGTTCTTTTCTCGCATCCTTTGCGTCGCCCCTCAAAAGTTGACCAAACGTTATCCCAGTTGGTGCTGATGAAAACTCAGCCAACCAAATTGTACCTCTTCACATACTCTAGTACGTCCTTAGAGATACTCTTAAATTCTTACTCTTTTTCGTCTTCTTGGCCAAAGTGCTTCCCACTCCTGGAACAACTTTATCAGGCCTCTTGGTTCAGGGAGGTACAGTTGCTGGGATATGCTCCAGCATTCCATACTCTAGCCTAGGTTTTTCGATAAAATGTTCCCTTCCCCATCCCTTTTTGTCACATTGACTTGACTGATTTCTTCAGCGATGGATACATACCAGCATCCGTCAACCTTTGATCCTTCCTATTTTATAAGATTTTCATCTCTGGCCCTGACTCACTCCTTGCATCCGATAAATTTGCTCTTCTGTTGTTCTTTAGACCAGCAGTTTACTTTCATGATGCCCATATCGACCGCACTTCGCACAACGAGTGTTTTCTATGTGGATTATCAGGGCACCTGTTTGCAAAATGTCCAGGCTTGTGACAGTAAGAACAGACTTCTGCGGCTTTAGGGGCCCCAGACTGGTTCTTCTTAATGGTAAGAGTAAGGCTTTCCAACTGCGAGGTTATCATGTCAAGTCGATTATCGAATCGGGTTTCCAACCTTTCTTCCAAGTTTGGCATCGCTCCTGACAGATTCTAATGCCGCTGCTTTAGTAACCGGCCTTTTGATAATTCTTTTCAGGGATGTACGATAGACATCGATGTGCGGGTTTCCCTCGGTACCTCACTCAGTGACTGAAACGTCTCCGAATTTTTGACAAATTCTACTATGGTACCCTTCAGTTCATCAAAAGTGTGAGGGCCCTTGATGAGGAGGAAATCGGAGAGCCGCTTATCCCCCATAGCCGCCTTACGCAGCATTCCGTACTTGGCTTGGGCGTTGAACCCAGCCTTTTCATAAAGATCACACAAGTACACCAATGAGCTTAACAAATCGTCGAAGTTGAGCCGGGCCTCTATGGCGGTACGAATCATCTCATCTGGTTCTACCTCCTTAGCATACTCTTTCACAAGCCACTCACATACCTCACCGAAGTTACGCCCATTCCCGTTAAGAGACCACCCGTCGATAAACTTGGACTTATATTTGTGCTTTGCGTCACCATGAAGATAGGCGAAGATACTTGCGGCCTTCTCTTCATCGCCCTTCTCTCGCATCACAACGTTGACATATGTGTAAAGAAACTCCTCAACGTCTTCAGTCTTGCCCCCTGTGAACGTTATACGAGCAGCGTTGAGATCCATGATTACAGAAAAGAAATCCCCCCGAAGTGTTCCTTACTACTGCTCAACTCGAATACCTCGGGTGCAACCCCCTCCACAAGAGTACCAAATGATAGGGGTAAATCGGCGGGGGAAGAGATCCTCAGAACCAATTACCCTGAGAAGGAGGTGTTGCGAGCGACAAAAGTGCTACCGTGGTATTGTTGAACGAACAAAAGGGAGTGTATATAGAAGAGAGTTGAGAAGCTACAAGCAAGTATAAAAGGGGCAGGGTCTACCACCGACGCTCTGCGACTAGCGTAAGAAAAAGTTTTCTTGGGTCTGAAGTTGACTCTCAACTTCCTACTACTCGGGACTTGGCTTGAAGTTGTCTGCCAACTTGCTTCACCTCCACTAAAGGAAGCAGTTTACTCGGCTTATATAGACTTTTGGCTACCCCAAAAGTCTCAACAAACATACTAATAACCATAAAATGTATTCACGGTAATCGTGTGAACCAGAGAGACTATTAGAAGATATTTCCTCAAGGTAAATATCTAGGTGCCATACCCATGCCAGCCACCCATCGGCCAGGGGTGGGAATTGATGTGGCCATTATATAGACCTTTCAGAGCACTCGTAGTATCACCCACAACCTAGAATCCAAGTGTCAACACGCGTTTGACCTGCAAATACGAAGACGGGATGACTCGTCGTCACCACATCCTCCGCAACGTTCTTCCGCTACTGCAAGAAGTTGGGATCGTCGCCCTCGTCGAACATCCGCTCCTCCACCAGGCTTCCCGACTCATCTGGGCATCGGAGTCCCCGTGCTACGAATGGATATCTACATACCCGCTGCATACGGGCTTCACAGTACCGATATAGCCGTCGACGTTACTGTTGCCCACCCCTCCGCACGCCGCCACATTTCGCCAAGTACGGTTACTGCCGGCGCCGCGCGACACTCGCAGAGCGCGAGAAACATCGTCATTACGGCACTTACTGCAACCGAAACGATATCCTCCTCTCCCCCGTCGGGATTGATATCTATGGCGCCTTGGGCGACGACGGTAAGGCTTTTTCCGCCGCCTTGCTTCCTTCGCTGCTTCTCGTCGCGGTTCCTCCCCTCAACAGGAGCTCCGCGACTTCGTTACCCGTTTTGCATTTAGTCTCCAAATAATGCAGGCGCGACAAGTTTCTACCCGCCGCCCGCATCCGTAGTTAATTTATAAATACCCTCCGCACGCCTCTGTGCGACATTGTATGACAAATAAAGATCTACCACCTAGAACTGTACTGACATCTACTATGACAGCGTGTCCTAAAATGAAAAAAAATCAACCGACGAATTTGCCACACTCACCCAAATTAAAAACATCTTGCAAATTCAAAAACTGTAAAAATATCTTCCCAATTCCGATACTGTATACAATCATGGTCCTCATCTAGATTTTTTTGTGTGCGAATTTGCGCACATCAGACTTAATGGAATAATTTATGCCCATCAGGCGCGAAAACGATTCTGCAGTGGATTTGATGAAGACCTTCGTGGATTTCTTGAAGTTCTAAGATACTATGGCTCGTTTGTGCAAGCTGACAGAGAAAGAAAAAGTGGAAGCAATGCCCGTGATGCTTGACGAAGATGCATTGTCTCTGTAAATTGAAAAATATCGTCCCGGTACGTCTTACGCGAATATGCTACAGCTTTTAATCGACAACTAAATCAGCGAAGAACAGAGGAACAGAACCGTGATTCTCTAGCAATCTCTACGGTTGTCTCAGTTCATGAGAGAGAATCCCGAGAAAAGTGAATTGGAAGTGTTTCGATTATTTTGCTACAAGATTTCTCAGCTTCAGAAGCAAATGGATCCCAGTTATAGAACGGATATCTTCCTTAGAGATCAGCTAATTGTTGCAGTTGATACAAATCAGGTGACGCATCCTCTCCTCGAATGCATTCTAGCCACATTTCAGGACGCACGTAGTATGATTGCTGCGTTTCTCTCCAACGAACCAAGTCCGCAGGTGCATTTGTCGTCAATACGCCAAGGATAGGTACCTCATCTTCTGAAGCGCACTATAGTTTAGGAAACACCTACGGTGGCGAGGCCAAAAGAAACTTCAGGGGTTATACGAAAGGATACAAGGAAGGTGCCGCACGATCTCTTCCCGAATAATATCGGGCAGAAAATCTTTTTATGTATGCGGTGAGGATCATCTAGCAAAGACTCGACACTCCCCTGCCGAAGTGAAAGTAGCTATTGAGCGTATGAGAAGACGCAAACCAAACGCATACCTGTCGGTAGGACATGGCTTGCGTCGTTGATGACCTCTTGGAAGACGATAATAAGGAACAGGATCCTGACGAAGTGAACTATGCATACTCAACTAACGAAGAATCTGATAATGAAGACGAAGGAACGTGGTATATTGAAGAAGACGAAATGGCCCTTCACACAGGCGACGAGGTGCACTTGGCAAATGCCTCTCTCGTTCATGGCATTCATACAACAAGGATCTGGAAATGACATTAGCAGGCAATGAACCGGGAACTATCACAAGGTGAGAACAATCGCTTCAAAGGAATTCTCCTGGATACACGCGCAAATCGCTCTTCCGTCATGTCGTATTCACAGTACAAGGCGTATTGCGAAGAATTCGACGTACCAAGTCAGTTGTAAAAAGGGGAAACGTTTTGGGTGTTTTACTCTTGGAAGTATATCCGATCTATCCCATGGTTTTCCAGACAACCATAATCGACTCAAAAAGTGTATACCGACACCGTAAGGGGGAAGGAACTACGCTCCATAAAATGCTACCTTTAGCCCCAGTTGGAAAAGAGGGACACCAAGAGCCTTACTGGTATCGGAGGAACTAAGAAAGCCATTGTAAATGTGACTATCCCAATACCCTTCAAGGATCTAAACCTTGTTATCGATGTGAAGTTTTAGATCTTACCGGAAGACGGACCAAATCTGCTCAGTATGAAGGACATGATAGACAATGGCCTCGATATAAGTATCCAGAAGCAGCAGGTGACCTATAAGCATCTCATCCAACCAATATCAATTCAGAACTACTTCCCTCTCCACAAATGGAAACCAGAAGATCTTTCATTTTCTCTGTACACGAAAGCGGAACTTTGGAAGCTACGTAGAGTCTTTGGTCACCCGAGTGTCAATGCCTTTACGAACCTGCTCAAGCGAGCCAGGCCAGATAAGATGAATGCAGATACCCGCAACGAAATCGAAGAACTCACCAAGTCCTATCGTACATGCGCAGTCAACTCTACTGCTTCCCGCCTATTTAAGCTCACTATTGGATCAGACGACTTGAAGTACAACCATGTGGTAGATTTCGACATCATGTACATCAACTACCGACCTTTGCTACACGCCGTCGATGAAGCGACTCACTTCAATGCTGTATTGTTCCTAAACCGTGTCAGATTCGGACATTTAGAAAGCTTTTCTACGCTGCTGGTCAAGGATCTACCTCGACCGCCTGGTATTTTTGCGAGTGGATGAAGGCAGTAGTTTGTGTCGAAATAGTTCCTCAAAATTGCTGACACAGATGGAATATCAAGTCATGCAAGCACATGTGGAGTCTCCATCAACGATGTCTCATGTTGAAAGGTACAATGGACCACTACGCGCTGCATACCTTAAGATCCGTAAAACACTGCCACGAACGGAGACAGACGCCGACTGCCTTCAGATGGCTGTCAAAGCCGTGAAAGACACTGTAGGACCTGAAGGACTCAGCCCTATGCTACTGGTGTTTGGATCTCTGCCACGTCCAGCGAGCAAGACTCCGGCTGAGACGCAATTGCAATGTGAAAGAGCCATTGAGGCAGCATCGAAAGAGGTGCAGAAGGAACAGGCAAGACGCCGGGTCGCATCGGGCTCAAGGCACTGTGGTGGACCGAAGGCCAAAGAGCAAAGTGCAGAACTTGCCAAACTACGGACTGGCTCTCCAGTTTCGATATTTCGGGAGTCATCTAAGAAATGGGAAGGTCCCTTTCCATTTATACGGATAGAAGGAGAAACCGGCGTCGTGCAGTTGCCACATGGCAGAAGAATATTTTCGTTCTCATGTTTTCAAGCCCGAAACGCCATCTGACATCAATCTTACGCCCATTTCTGTTGGCAAAGCAGAAGAATCTCAAAGAAATCGTTCGAACCCGGAAGAAGAGACCTCAATAATCAACTCATATTCCAACAATAACAATGGAGCAAATTTTGCAACAGACGATAATGAAAGTCATAACTTCGTGGAATCTAGATTTAAAGACCTCTCAAATTTAGAACAAAGAAAGACTTTCAAGGTTGTCGACATCGAATCAGTTCCAAAGGATATCAGGATATTTGGATCACGATGGGTGGACGTAGTGATGACCGTGGATGGCAAAACGGTTCAAAGATCCCGACTTGTAGCTCATAACATAAAAACCCAACTGTAGGACATATAAATTATTTCACATTGAATTCAGCATAAAATTGTGCAAGTATAAAATAGATAAAATGATTCCTTGATGATTCACAATGAATATAAATTGTGGGCCTCAATAAAAAATGTTGCTCCACAATTCAGCATCTCTGTAGGACTAGGAATAAAGATTAAAATATTCGGTCAATTTTCACATAGACTTCCTCTTCGACGTGGAAAGTCGCTCTGGCTCTCCGTCTTGGCATCCTGCTATTCCCTAGATCTACTTTCTGTCCGGGATGCTCCCGGCGCTCGGCCGACATCGCACCCGTCTTAGATCCAAGTGGTCAACACATGGTGATCTGCAAATACGAAGACGGAATGACTCGTCGTCATCACATCCTCCCCAACGTTCTTGCCCCCTATGCAAGGAAGTTGGGATCGTCGCCCTCTTCGAGCATCCCTTCCTCTACCATGTTCCCTGCTCGTCTGGGCATTCGGAGTTCCCTGTGCTACGAATGGACATTTACGTAACCTCCGCATACGGGCTTCGCAGTACCGATATCGCCTTCTACGTTACTGTTGCCCACCCCTCCGCACGCCGCCATATATCGCCATGTAAGATTACCGCAGGTGCTGCCGCAACACTCGCGGAGCGCGAAAAACATCGTCATTACGGCACTTACTGCAACCAAAATGATATACTCTCCTCTCACCTCTGGATTTATAATTATGGCGGCTTGGGTGACGACGGCAAGGGATTATTCCACCGCCTTGCTTCCTTCGCTGCTTCCCGCTGCGGTTCCTCCCCTCATCAAGAGCTCCGTGACTTCGTTACCAGTTTTGCGTTTAGTCTCAAAATAATGCAGGCGCGACAGGTTTCTACCCGCCGCCCGCATCCGTAGTTAATTTATGAATAACTTCCGCACGCCTCTGTGCGACATTGTACAACTCATAAATATTTACCACCACATGCCTGTACCTTATTGTACTGTACCATAGTCTCTGTTCGTAGAGCCATGCATAGCCTCGACCCGTCCACCGCTCCTGGATCCGATGGCCTTTCCCCGGTTTTTTCTCCGTACTTTGCTTCGACCTGCGGGAGGAGTGCATCGCGCCCGTGATTGTCTTTATGTGTTGACGAAGTTTGTTAATATGTGTTCCAACGGCGAACTACCGGACTCGTGCCGGGCCTACTTCTGCGGGGGCCGGCTTACAGCCTTCCAGAAGCCCAACGGTGGACTTCGCCCTATAGCTGCTGGTCTTCTCCTATGCATGTGCAGCGTTAATTGACGTGGAAAGGAACGTGGCTGTGAGGGCACTGGAGACGTACGGAAAGGTTCGGGGGGGGTTGATGCAAAGGCACGCTGCAGCAGCCGTCATGTCCAATGCAGCCTGCTTGATAGCTGGCCTGAAGGTAGCATTTTAGGGAGCGTAGTTCCTTCCCCATTACGGTGTCGGTATACCCTTTTTGAGTCGATTATGGTTGTCTGGAAAACAATGGGATAGATCGGATATACCTTCCAAGAGTAAAACACTCAAACGTTCCCCCTCCTCTGCCGACTTATTGCCCGCCTCCTCGCCCACAAGGCTTGCTCGACTGCAGCTTCCTATCTCTTGCCTCATCAACTTGGCTTGGCATTAAAAGTGGGCTGAGGCCATTTTTCACGCCGTCCGTCGCCTGACGCAAAACACCGAGTTCCGGGACCACGAATTGATCCAAGTCGATGCCCACAATGCTTTCAATAGCATTTTTCGACAACACATTCTTGATGCCGTTCTGGACTTGCACCGGGGATCGCGTGGTTGGTTCACTGCTGCTATAGGGATACCTCTTTTCTCTCATTCGGTTCATTCTCCGTACTAAACGCCGATGGCATTCAACAGGGGATCCGTTGGGGCTCTGCTTTTCGCCCTCGCTCTGCATCCTCTCGTTCTCAAGTTCCAGGAACAATTCCGGCCCCCGCTCAACGCTTGGTATGCCGACGATGGGAACTTGGTCGTTCCCCGCTCGCAGGCCCTCGGGGCTTTGCAATTCTTCCAGAGTCAGGGACAAGCCATCGGATTCGCATGGAATATGACCTAAACCCACGTCTACGGCCTCTCCTATAATCCTTCTCCCCTCACTCTTCCCAGCCCCTTCTCCACGCCCGATGGCTTTACCGTTCTCGGCTCTCCCATTGGTTCCGATTCCTTCGTCAGCGCCGCATTCGACACCCGTCAAGCTGCAGTCGATCGCATCTTTTCCTGTCTTCAGTCCTTCGATGACGCGCAGATGGCCTACCACTTGCACCGTTTCTGTGCGGGCGCCTGTAAGGTTATTTATCTGCTGAGGACTCTCTAACCCCACCAATTTACGGCTTTGGGCGTCAGCTTCGACCGGAAGCAGCGGGAGATTTTTCGTACAGATTAATGGTCCTTACACCGTGTAATACAAAAAATGGTCCTCCCCTCATTTATACAGGAAATGGTCCTCCCTTCACGTAAGACAGGAAATGGTCCTCCCCTCGTGTAATCCAGCAACCTACAACGATCCCGCCCCTAACTTCTCCAACCGTCATTTCCAAATTTACTTCCATTTTATCTAGATATTTTTATACTGTATTTAACCCTCTGAATTGACCCCGAATCAAGTCCCTTTTCCCTTTCAGCTTACCTCCTCCTCCAAATTGCCTTTTTGAGAAGAAGAGCGCAAATG